>JAOQMS010000001.1:18032649-18045969 GCA_027563885.1 Erythroxylum longipes | reverse complement strand
AATGAAAGAGGTAGCTTTGGCTACATTTAAAAATCTCTTGTTGCTTTCTTTACTCTATTACACTTGTGTTCTTTTTGGTGTGTGAGAGAAACACTTTAAACACTTGTGTGCACGTGAGGTGTTCGAGGGATAATCGAATTGTTCACATTCACATGAGAAGGCTGAATCTTGCTTAAGTGGACCGAAGCGGGATCGCCGCATGAAGGTGGGCGTGACTTATAGTGAAAGTAAGGGTCCAAAGTAAACCTTTGTGACACCTCCCATCAAGCACTTATTTGAGGTCATAAGCTTGACCCTTGGCATATGTACATCATCCATTATCGAATGGATGCTTGAGCCCAACAGGTAGCATGGTCAGACTTCTTGAGGAGCCTGGAGCAACTTCCCTTGAAGTCAACTCCTTCTCAGCACGATGCTCTAAGACTTTTGATGAGTGGAACTTCATTGTTTTGCCTTCACACTCTAATGTCCACTCATCTTTTTGGGCATCGCCCTTCTTACACCAGGATGGTCTTTATAAGAGTAACACCAATGGGTAAGGAGACTCGACATCCTGCATGCTACCTTTGATCTTCAGCTCGCTTACCCACAGCTTGTTCAACTCATATGTGCTTAGTGACTTTTCTTCTTCTTATTTCTCTTCTTGTTCTTCTTCTTCTTTTACCTATAAACAACTAAAAAAAGAAAACAAAATTCGGTTAGCGATAATATGAACTGCATTGCTTACCTTAAGAGGTTGCACATCCTTCATCTTTTCTCGAACTATAACCTCTTCCTCTCTTAACTCTGCTTGCTCTTCCTTTATTGCTTATGGGTTCTCCAAATGATCTCCATTCTCTGAAGGAATGCACAACTCCTCAGCATCACTCTCCTGTTGGCTAAGAATGCTTGCAGACACTTGGGCTTCCATGCTCCCTACCACGTCCACTAAATGGCTCATTTCATCTTCCAAATTCTTTAAGCTACTCCTCGTTTCCTGCTAGAATTGAAGAGTGCTTGTCACCAAACTCATTATGATCTCCTGCAAAGACATCCCATCAGCTTGTGGTGGCAATGATGGAGGTGGAGCCTCTGGTTGGAAATAGGATTGCTCTTGATAGTAGCTCAGTGGAGAAGCAAACCTATACTGTGTATCCTATAAAATAGGACATGTACAAAAGGGATAACCTAAAAATGAGCAAATTTTATATACCTTAGTTTAGTGGTCATCCCTCGGTACTTGTGCGGCTAAGGATGTGAAATTCGCTACTTGATGGTAAAACCTAGAAGTAGTAACAGATGGAAACTCATCATCATAAAACCTAGAAGTAGTAACAGATGGAAACTCATCATCATAATAAGGATAATATGAAAAATAAAAATCAAAAGCATACTGATAATGAGCCATTCTGCTAAAAGATTGAAAGATCAAAAAAAGATGTGACACTAAAACAAATAAAAGACAAGGTAACCAAGAGCAACAAAACCAAAAACAAAAACAACACTAGAAAAATCGTTAAGAAATTCTCTGACAATGGCACCAAAATTTGGTACTGTTGTTGCCTACAACCAAGTTAATAACAACTCTAGCAATAAAAGAAAATGTAGTTAGTGAAGAGTTGAGATCGTTCCTACAAGGAATTCTAATGGCAATTGTTATACGAGTTGAAAACTAAAACAAAGTTGGGGGGTTTTGAATTAACGTAAATTTAAGAAATTAAAAATGGCAGAAATTAAAAATTAACAAAAAGATACAAACCTTGGTTTCGAGTCACCTACGTTATCAAACTAATATGGATCCTCGGTATAAAACTCAGTCCATTAACAAACATTTATGGGTAATGTTTTCTCTTAAGATTAAATGAATACAAACATGTATTCTAAACATTCTTATTAGTTAACAACTTAGATACGATCTTAAGTTTAATTGATTAATAGCTTTAATAACTAAGAAACCAATAAATAAGAAAACACACATACAATATGCATTTAATCAAGCTAAGCATCTTCTTAGAATTTCCAAACTCTAACGTAAAGATGGTAATCCTAATTGCCACTTTCGATTAGCAAGACTGAACTTCAAATCCTACTAATCTGGCTATAAATTAAACAAATCAATTCTTAGTTGCACACCATAGAAATCAATCAATTCAATCATGAAAAGCAACTCGGAAGACACTTAATATTCATCAATGAAATAAACTTTATTTAGAAATCTCACACATACTAGATGATAACGTGGTTCCCTTCAACCAAGAAGAAGACTTTAGCTACTCATAACAAAAGTAAAAACCAATAGAAGAATAGAAAAAATACAAAGTCTCCATCTCTATTTTTTTCCAGAAAAATATGAAAAATCCTAAAAAAACCAGTAGAACTATTGCAGAAAACGTAAAGTGTTAAGAACTTAGACTCTAACATGAACAGTGAATTTATTTAGTGATTTTCAATCTCCGCCCTCTTATCGTAATCTTTAGTAGATACATTCCCCACATATTCAGGCTGCAGATCCCCACTAACAAAGCAACAACTTGATTCCTAAGATAATGAAGATCTTAGGTGTATAGAATCTGATTTCAAATTAGATTCTACAAATGATCTTTTTCCTTGCAAGTGCCCACGCTTAGTCAACCATTTTTCTGATAGCTAGCAATTCGAATTGACTTCACTTTCTTTGCATCTTTTTGATCCAATTTCATCTTTCATGTGATGAAAATCATCTTAGAATAATTAAGAAATAACTTCATTAATTTTGAACAATAATTTCAACACAATAAAGAGATTTATCCCCAAAATTATCACAAAATGACAATTTAACAACCATAAATTAAAATAATTAATCAATTTAGTAGAAGAACATGCATTATTTTCATTGATAGTCTCATAAGCACTCAATATAAACAATCCCTAATTACAGTAACCTTTCCCTAGAAATATATCATTTTTTGTCATAATAATCTTATCATATTCAAATGACACTCTAACCCCAAATTTTCCTAACAAGGCTATAAAAATTAGATTTACTCTAATAGTTGTTAACTTAATTCAATGCCAAGGTCTTGCCAAATGTGAGTTTCAGAAGGACTTTGACTTTACCAATAACTTTTGCAATTCAAGAGTCTGCAAGGTAAACTATTTCTTCTCCTTCCTTTAGTGGAGTATAAGTGGTGAAAACATTTTTATTTGCATATATATGCCTTGTAGCACCAAAATATGGCATCTATTCATTCACATTGAACATAACATTAACTTGAAGAATAACAACTATAATTTTGTTATCATCTGCTTTAACCAAATATGTATTTAGTTTAATAAGATTGTCATTTCTCTCTCGTTTCCTACATTGAAGTGTATAATGAATTGACTTTCCACAAACAAAATAAGATCCTTTCTTTTTAAAGTTGGGATTATTCACTTTAGGTTTAAAATCAGGTCTACAACTATTATTCTTTTTTTATGTACCCTTTTTTATTATATCCGTACTTCTTTCATGTAACTCTTACAAAATTTTTTGCCATATTATATTGCTTCATTTCCTCCTTAAAGCATTCGTTCTCTTTATTTTGGAGTCAAGCACACTTACTTTTGGAATGTTATCTTAAGAGTAATCTTGTATATGGATTAATATTAAGTGGCTATCATCTTGTGAAATGTGAAAATACTGAAGTAACTTCATTCTTTGATTTCATTAACCAAAGATAAGTACGATCATCCATGAATGAAACAAACAAGCATGCACCACTTAAAAAACACACAAGCGTGTCTATACATCAAAGTGAATTCTCATATATCATATTAGACTTTTGTTCATACTTTTGAAGAATGAAACATGATAAAATTTATCTAGTTCACAAACATCACATTTGAGTTAGTTACTCAATAAAATAAGTGTCTTGCTTCTTAAGAAGTTATTATGTTTTTGCAAAATTCCTTTCTAATTTATAATATGTAGAATTAAGTGAATAGGTGCTTTTAACACCATGGAAGCCACAAGATAATTTAACCTCAAGTATTTAGATGTTGATTGTTTTTAACCTCAAGCATTTACATGTTGATTGTTTTATATGGATGAGAATACTCCTTCAGTAGAGAGTTCTAATACAGTATTGGAGATAGAAGTGGCAACTTCTAATTCCGTACCAAGTGAAGATAGAAGTTCAACTCAAACTCAATTTAAAAGTGAAGTTTGGAATTACTTCAATAAGACTAGAACTATGGATAGAGTAAAAAAAGTTGAATGCAAACATCATTAGAAGATGTTGGCTAGTAGTTTAAAAGGTAGAACCTCTCATTTAAAGAGACATGTGGATTTGTGTAGTAAAAGTAAAATGCTATTAGGAGTTCTAACATTTTTTACCCCTAACCTTATGATAGGGAAGAATGAAATGACATAAACTTCTTATAATGGCAACAAATCAAGGTTTTTGATGGTTTATATAGTAGTTGGTGATGGACATCCACTATATAAGGTTGATACCAAAAGATTTAGATGCTTTGTAACTCACTACAATCGATCTTCAAGGTTCTAAGTCGGAATACATTGAAGAAGGATATTATGAAAATATACGGGGATAAGAAGAAGAGGTTTTAATAGCATTATCGAGTAATAAAGGATGAATTACTATTACAATAAACATATGGACAACCGATAACCAAAAGAAGGGTTATATGGCAGTGACAACATATTGTGTTGACAATGATTGGACTTTATACAATAAAATTTTTAGGTAATTTATATTTTTAATAATTTGATCATTTACTTGTTCATTATTTCATGAATTTGCAATTGATGTTGGCAATATTTGTATATGGTAGATTTATTTATGTGCCGACATCATATACAAGTGAAAGGTTGGCAACCATGTTGGGAGATTGTTTGATGGATTTAACATTGAAAGTAAATTATCCATCACAATCGACAATTATGGCACGAATGAAGCTATGATTGAAAAGTTGAAGAATAAGATACATGTTGGGAGCTTGCCAGTTGGTGGAATGTTATTCTGTATACATTGTTTAGCCCATATTTTGAACTTGATTGTGAATGAAGGATTGGATATCATAAAGGAAGGAATATATTTGATTTGGAATAGTGTAGTATATTAGGGTGCAACACCTAAAAAAGTAGAGAGATTTGAAGAAACTTCATGATTTGAGGAGCAATGAGAGTTGGCTAGAGAACTTTGTACGAAATTGGAATTATTTTATAGTGCCACTGAATTATTCTTAGAAAAAAATATCCAACTTTGCAATGTTGCTTTGACAGTATATGTGAGATAAAGAATGATTTATCTAATTGGATGTTTGATTCCAATAAGGTTATTCGGATTATGGTAGAGCAGATGATGGGGAAGCTAAATTCTTATTGGTAGGGGATTACTTTTATTTATAATGTATTGTGTGGTGATCAAGCCCAAGAGTATGTAGATGTCATTAAATAATTATGGTATGAATTGTTTAATGACTATCAACTTAAAATGGACAAAATTCATGATTAAGATTGTAGTATTTCAAACTGTTTAACCCCGACTTTAGTTTCAGGTTCAAGAACATCTTTTAAGAACAATTTGTTATTTTCACTTCCAAAATTTATTAAAAAAAGGCTAGGATTTCGTACAATATGATGGAATTAGATAATTATTTGATCGAAGATTGTATGATCGAAATTGAAGTTATGCAATTTGATGTGTTATTATAGTGGAAGAGTTGTAGAAATAATTTTCCGATATGCAATTAGCAGTTCCATCATCCACCGTTGCTTCGGAGTTTGCTTTTAGCACTAGTGATTAGGTTATTAAACTTCACCATGCTCAACTTCATCCTCGTACTATGGAAGTCCTTATATGTACTCGAAGTTGGTTAGATGATGAAGATATTGAAGGTAAATTCTTTTCTTTTTGATATATCAATTTTCTCTATCTTTTGTATTATCTTACCTAATATATATTTTTAATTTTCCTTTAATACAACCATATGTATTAATGCAGAGGTGACTAGTCATACTCATCGATCAAGTGAACAATATTTTGCTATTTGAAGATGAAGGTTTATTTAATTATTTATTAATTATTACCATATCCTTAATATTCATTTAATTTTAATATTACGTTGCTAAATATAATGCTTATATGTACAGATGAAGTACTGCAAACTGTTGATGATCCTACCTACAATGATTAGCTGCTTTCTCAGTTTACCTCTGCCAGTCTCCATTATGATTTTATCTTAATTTTTTGTAAATTTGTATCTTTTTGTGTAAAATGATTTGGATAATCATTTGTGTATAATTAAGATTACTATAATTAATGAATTTGGTTATGTTCTTTCTCTCTTGTTTTAATTAATTAATTATTTAAGTAAAATTTCTTATAAGCTTTTTTGTAAAAAATTTTCACTCTAAGTAAACATTATAGAAAAGTATCCCAAATGTTAAAAATAGGTCAATTTCATAATTAAAATTTAATAAAATTTAAAAATTGGAAAAATAGAAAATGAAAATGAAAATTAAATAATATAAATGCCAAAATGGAATATGAGCAAAAGTAATTTTTATTAATATTAACGTACTCTATGCATAAGGCTTCCTACTTCACAAGGGTCGAAGCAGGGTTATCAATGTACTTAGCCTTTCCTTTGTAATTTTTACGAAGAGATTGTTTCCGGGATTTGAACATGTGACCTTATAGTTACAAAGAGCAAAAGTTGCTCCAAGGCTAGTTTACCTCTAAAATGTAAACTTTTTTCATTTCCTATAATTATATCCTCTATTACTAATGAATTTAGTTTCATCTTATTCGTTTTATCAATATATGTAAGTTTTTATATATTTCTTCATTACAAAAATCTCAAAATTTCTTAATTAATTGAATTCATAATTATAATTAATTGAATTAATCACTTTAGTTATAATATTTTTCTTCATTTCCAGTAATCATATCCTCCATTATTAATGACTTCAGTTTCATCTTATTCGTTTTATCAATATATGTAAGTTTTTATATGTTTATTAATTATAAAAATCTCAAAATTTTGGAGTGCCCATACATATTGGTTTTGTTTACTATTTAGATTAATTCATTTATATTCCATATAGAATGGAGGACGATATTGTAGATAACATTTTAGCTAGGATTTTTTGCTTTTTTATTTTGAATATGTTAAAAAATTGAATTTTATAAGTCCTTATGGACTATATGTTCTATATAAATTGATGCTTTCATTGTTACAAATTGTTACCTTAAAAAATTCACTATGTTGCCTTATAAAGACTTAAAAATGTTGCAATATCTATTTAACATTGTTGCTATAATTTGAAACTAATGTGTTCCCTTAGTCAAAATTTAAAGCAATATTTTTTTATTTTGTTGCCTAATTAAAAAATTATATTGCCTTATACTTATTGCAGCACCAATTATTGTAACGATATGAACTATGTTCCCTTAATGAAAAAGAAACAATAATTGTACTTATAGCTAAGATTTTGCCTGTTGCCTAAAGTACTTTTTATCGTAGTGCACTAAGGCTAAAACAACTTTAGGCAACAACATGTTTGTAATACCGTACTTGGTACACATTCTAGTTACATTAAAGGTCTTGGCTTTAGTCCTAATTCAAATGTTTCAATTCAACAACTTCAAGAGGAAAATAAGATGCTTAAGGCTGAAGTACAGCATATTCGAAAAATAGTTAACCAAGTATGATAAGTATCTCTAAAAAATATTTGGCTTGAATTTTAATAATAGTGAAGATGAATGTGAATGGTATTAATTATATCTCTTATAATTTTTCTTTTAATTCATGTTTGTATTATAATCTAAATTTAGTATTTTTCTGTTGGGTTAGCTAGGTTATATGCATCACATGCATGTGGATGTAGCGAAAGTGTCGAAATCAACCCAAAAATCACAAGATCATACATGTATGCAAGGATTTATAAAGAACATGAAATATAAAACATTTCTACCTTGTTTTTCCTCCTTTCTTGTTTCTTCTGCTTATTTGGATTGTTGCAAACACCAAACCCTTCTTTGATCACCTAAGAACACGTAAAGAACGAAGATAAAATAATGTGTAAGGGTTTTAGAACACCAAACTTGATGAATTCAAGTAGATGTTGAAAATGATAGAATATAGATCAAGGTTATCTTGTATGTACGTTGATTTATACAACAATTGTATAAATTGCATGAAGATAACTCAAGAACTCTTCTCACTCTCTCTAGAACTCTTCTAGAACCCTTTCTCTATCACTTGAGTGTGTATGAAGTGGAAGGGGCTCATGTACATAAGTGAAGAACTCACTTATATATCATTTCGTGGCAGCCACGATCGTGGCCTATGAGTCACAATTGTGGCCTGCTTAAATTTGGCCATACACACTATGTTTCTCATCCGATCTTTTATGTGTGTGACCCTTAGGTTTCCGATTATTTTAGGTACTTGAATTAACTCTTAATTCAATCAAATCATGGGGGGTTTCATGATGCCAATTTGTTGGAATAAAAGTGGATTAACACACAAACTCTTCGATAGTTGATTATCCAACTTGTGAACCTTTCATAGACAATTATCATGCAATTCGTCCTTTCAGCATACTATACCCCACTTGGTTTAGAGTATGGACTATGTGTCAACTCCTGCTAGACTGATTACATTACATCTAGTCCAAGTGATGTTAGTTCTTATCCTAAGATCTCATTACTCTTACGTGTCATTGAAGACTCTCTTTATGAAACATAACTGCTCTAGCCAGAGACTCCCGAGTAACGACAAGAGTTTGTGGGTATGATGTCCTTCTATTAGGAGTGGTGAATCCTTTGTTGGCTACACAATTACCTTCGAATACCAATAGTTGTGCCCAATCACCACCCTAAGAGCGACCGTGTCTTAAGGTAACAAGGAATGATGTCAAAGCACAAGATTAATATCCAAGATATCCTTGATTACCTCAAGTCTAAGGATATTTGCACCATTGCTATGATGAGATTAATCATTGACATTCAATAGATCTGTCATATAATGATATCATAGCGGGTCATCGGATGTACTTACTCCTCTTAGTAAGCATCCACATGTTAACTCTAAACAACTCATGCTTATAGTTTGTGAGATCCACTGCTTAATTAAATCAAGGAGTATAACATGTGCTAGTCTATCTGGATTAATAATGTCCTGTCTTATTAATCCTATAAGTAGGGATTATTTAAATACTAACATAATTACACATTATACGAATCTCATTTTCATGATCTCATTATGATTTCCTTCATGCTATGTTTTGTATCACGAACTTTATTAATTTGATTTAAGATTAATATCAATTCATATATAAACGAATATTAAATAAATGAAAAATGCCTTTCGCTTTATTAATCAAAACAAAGTTTGTACAAAAGTGCTAAAGGTGATTGCCTTTAGAGCACTACTCTAACAATCTCCTACTTGCACTAAAGCCAATCGCCTTTGTATCTAATAATATAGGTGAGTACACAAGAATCAAATTTTGCTTGAGGAAATGACTTAGTCAAAGGATCAGCAATGTTCTAATCTTTGGGCACTCTCTCTATCTTCACATCAACTCTTTCAGTTATCTCCTTGATTAGGTGATATCTCCTGAGTATGTGCTTAGACCTCTGATGAGACCTTGGTTCCTTGGCTTGAGCAATAGCCCCATTATTGTCACAGTACAACAATGTTGGGTCTATTATGCTAGGAACCACTCCAAGTTCCATAATGAACTTCTTGATCCAAATAGCTTCTTTTGTCGCTTTCGCAGCTGCAATGTACTTTAACTCCGTCATCGAATCTGCAGTCGTCTCTTATTTGAAACTCTTCCAACTGACTGCTCCACCATTTGCTGTGAAAACATAACCTGACTAGGATTTGAAGTCATCCTGGTTAGATTGAAAATTGGCATCCGTATGCCCACTCACAGCGAGATCTCTACTTCCATATATCAAGAATACATCCTTAGTCCTTCTCAAGTACTTTAGGATATTCTTGACTGCCACCTAGTGACCCTCACTAGGATCCAATTGATATTTATTCATAAAACGTATGGCATACGATATATCGAGTCTTATACATAACATAACATAAATGAATGATCCTACTACCGAAACATATGGGATCATACTTATGCAAGTCCTCTCATATTGTTTCTTGGGACACATAGATTTTGAAAGTTTTATCCCATGATTCATGGGAAGAAACCCTCTCGTGGGCTACTCCATGCTAAACCTATTTAGCACTTTGTCTACATATGTTGACTGTGAAAGACCTTCATGGGAAGAAACCCTCTCGTGGGCTACTCCATGCTAAACCTATTTAGCACTTTGTCTATATATGTTGACTGTGAAAGACCTAGAAACTTCCTGGATCTATCTCTATAAATCTTTATTCCTAATATATAAGTCGCTTCTCCAAAGTCTTCCATGGAAAAATTCTCAAACAACCAAACTTTGACTGATGGCAAACTTGAGAAATAATTTCCTATTAGTAATATGCCATCCACATATAACACAAGGAATATGATAGCACTCCTATTAATCTTCTTGTACATATAAGGTTCATCAGAATTTTATGAGAAACCAAACTCTTTGATTGTCTCATCAAATCAGATGTTCCAACTCCTAAATGCTTGCTTCAATCCATCAATGGATTTCTGAAGCTTGCATACCTTTCTGCCATCTATGGATACGAAGTCCTCAGGTTGTATCATTTATACATCCTCAACTAGGTTTCCATTCAGGAAAGCCATCTTCACATCCAACTACCATATTTCATAATCATAATGAGCAGAAATGTCTAGGAGTATTCTAATAGATTTAAGTATGGTTATGGAGCTAAATGTCTCGTCATAGTCAACTCCTTATCTTTGACGATAACCTTTAGTGACTAGTCTCACTTTATAGGTAATCACATTACCTTCCATGTTGATTTTCTTCTTGAAAATCCAATTGCACCCTATAGGTTTTAACCCTTTAGGTGGCTCAACCAAATTCCATAATTGGTTTTCATACATGGAATCAATTTCAAACTTCATGGCTTGAAGCCATTTTTTAGATTCTGAACTATTCAGATCCTCTTCATAGGTTATAGGCTCATCGTCCTCTACGAGCAATACGTCATTGTGTTTGCTTATGAGAAATCCATATCTCTTTAGAATATTACGTATCTTAGTTGACTTACGAACATTTTGTGTGCTAGAAGGTTTAACTGTTGTCTTATCTCCATGAACAATAATTTTGGGTTCAGGCAATTAATTTGCATCTGTTTGAGCATCATGAACTTCATCAAGTTTAATTTTGCTCCCACCGTCTTCTCTTAGAAGAAACTCTTTTTCTAAAAAGACAGAATGCATTGAGACAAACACCTTTTGCTCTAAACAATTAAATAAATGATATCCATTTTTTTTTAGGATATCTTATAAACAAACATTTATCAGATCTCGTTTCAAGCTTGTCTGATTGAATCCGCTTCACATAAGTCGGACAACCCCAAACTTTCATATGAGAGAGGTAGGGTCTTTTGTTAGTCCATATCTCATATGGAGTAACTTCAACCACCTTTGAAGGGATTATGTTTGTCACATAAACAGTAGTCTCGAATGCATAACCCTAAAAGGATTTTGGTAGATCTGCTAAGCCCATCATTGACCTTACTGTGTCTAACAAGGTTCGGTTTCTTCTTTCAGCCATACCATTATATTGTGGTGTGTAAGGTGGAGTCCGCAGGGATACTATCCCATTATCTTCGAGATAAGTTAAAAATTCCTCGTTTAAGTATTCACCACCTCGAACTGATCAAAATGTCTTAATACTTCTACCGAGTTGTTTCTCTACTTCATGTCTAAATTGTTTTAACATTTCAAATGCTTCAGATTTGTATCTGATTAGATACACATATCCATATTGTGAATAATCATCGATAAAAGTAATGAAGTAAACAAAACCACATCTGGCGTGAAAGGACATCAGACCATATACATCAGAATGTATTAGGTCTAATAACCCATTCATTTGTTCACCCTTTCTTTTAAAAGGTAATTTAGTCATCTTACCTAATAAGCAAGATTCACATGTGTCATGTGATTCATAATCAAATGACCCTAAGCTACCATTATTGTGTAGCTTAATCAAGCGTTTCTCATTTATATGGCTAAGTTGACAATGCCATAAGTAGATGATTTTAGGTTATCTCATTTTTGTCTTTTATTATCATTGATATTTAAATTTGGATTAGACATATCTAATATATAAATTCCATTGCACAATGTAGCAGTAAAATACAACATTTCATTTAACTTAATTGAACAACCATTGCTTGAAAAAGTTAAATGAAATCCTGCTTTATTAAGACATGAAACAGATACAATGTTTTTCGTCATAACAGGTACATAATAGCAATTTTCCAAAACTAACTCTAGCCCACTAGGAAGATACAAAACATATGTCCCTAAGGCTAATGCAGCAACTCTTGCTCTATTTCCCACTCGTAGTTCCATCTCTCCTTTCTTGAGCGGTCTACCATCCCTAAGACCCTACATATCAACATATATATGTGAGCCACATTTAATAAATAATACCCAAATGTTATGATCAGAAATAATATTAACCTTAATGACAAATATCATACCTGAAGTAGACAGTGGGGCATATAATGCCTCCTTCTGCTTCAGTGACTCTAGATAAGCTTTGCAGTTCCTCTTCCAATGTCCTTCTTTGTTGCAATGAAAGCATATCTCCTTTGGTGTTGTCTCCTTTACCTTTTTCTTGGTTAAACCTCCCACTAACTTCTTGGACTTCTTTTTTTTCTTCTTTTGGTTCTTCATTCGAGAACCAGAAGCAAAGTCCATCATCATCATAGCCTTACTATCCTTCTTGATAGTTTGCTCAGCTACTTTGAGCAGATTAATCAATTTAGTTATCATTGTGGATATTTGTTTCATCCGATAATTAAGCACAAGCTGTGAATAACTATTAGTCAAACCAGTCATAATTAAGTCTATACTTAATTCATGATCTATTATGAAGCCCAAACTGGCTAATCTTTCAATGTATCTGTTCATCTTCAGCGCTTACTGTACTAGAGATGATCCCTCAGCCATCTTAGAATAGAAAAGCAATTTCAAGGTCTCGAACCTTTCAGACTGAGCTTGTTCATCAAACAGTTCCCTCATGTAGTAGACTATGGTATGAGCATCCATAGCCTCATGCTGCTTCTGCAGTTCTAGTAATATAGAGGCTAACATTTTATAGCTAGCCAACTCACTATCACCTAGTAGCTTCTTGTAAGCTTTCTGATCTTCATCTGATACATCGACAACAGGGGGATCGGGAG
>JAOQMS010000001.1:18007130-18032549 GCA_027563885.1 Erythroxylum longipes | reverse complement strand
CTGTAACTGAAGAAGATAAAGTTACATGTAAATACACTTGCTTTCCAGGGCACTATATTTACATAACTCCAACATTTTACTCATTAAAATGTTTCTTGAATCAAGAGACAAGTATCAGTACATCTTAATAAATGATAATTCTCTCTATTAAAGAATACAGTCAATTCAATAGCAACTCTAATTGTTAACTCAAAGATGAATAATTATATGACTCCTTCATGCCTTATTGAGATATAATTTCTATCATTTAATGATTTAAGAGGTCATAAATATATAAGTGGACAATTTTTCATTGTTGATAAGGCCCTCTTAAAATGAAAGTGAGAATAGATGTTATAATTTTAATGGAGTTACCTAATAATGACATCAGTTGTTTATTTGGAATTAATTAATAATGAAAGAGTTTCAATGAACCAAGTATATTGTAGCTCTAAAACAAAGATTTAGAAAGAGGCATTTGATGACCAAGTTGGAGATTTTAAGGATTTGAAGCAAACTAGAACTATTAAGGAATATTACTTCTTATTCAATAGGTATTGGAACAAATTTCAAATTCTAAAATCATAGCTAGCTGAGATTTTGAAAGAATTGAAACTAGAACTGGAATTGTTTGTAGAACTTCTAAATCCTAATCCTTATAGCAAGCCTTTATCATTGACAAGAAATAAGAGGCTGTACTTTTGTTTGCTATTCATTCAAAGTATCGGCCACTAAGCCCTTTAAACCACTCAGCTCAACTCCTATTTTACACCAAAACTAACCTAATATTAAAGCCATATCTAAAAAATGGTTTTTACTTTCACTATAGCACCTCCTTCTAAAAACCTTAATGTCAAACCCATTTATGAATAAAAAAGGCAATTGAATAATAACGGTGCTTGTTTTTGTTGCAATGACATGTCCCTAGAAATAAATGCAAACATAAAAATTAGAGCTAATATTTTTATAGAATTACTACAACATAAAGGACTTTTAGCGACCAAAAAAATTTGTTGCTAAGAGTTCCAAAATTTTTGTTAATAGTCATTAGAGACGATTATATTCTTCGCTAAAAACATCGCCAAATCCCCTTAGCAGAAAACTATAGGCTCCCTAATAGTTGCTAATATTTTTTCCTACACTTTATTTTCGTAGTTAAAAAATATAGGTGACGTTTTGGGAAATCGTCACCAATACGTTTTGGCTATGCTTAGTTTTCGTAGCTAAAGATTATTAGCTATGTTCTTGGAATCGTAGCTAAGAGTTTTTAGCTACATTTCAAAAACAATAGCTAATTACTTTTAACTACATTTTTGGAATCGTAGCTAAAAGTTTTTAGCTGCATTTCAAAAAACGTAGCTAATTACTTTTAGCTATGTTTCCAGAAATGTAACAAAAACTTTTTAGCTATGTTTTTAAAAATGTACCCAAATGTTTTTAGCTATGTTTATAAAATGTAGTCAAAATTTTAATATAAAATTTAAGTAAATGTTATATCATGTTAATTATACTTATTTGTGACGTTTTTAATCTTTGTTATTGTATATAATATTTAGAATTTTTATTGTTAATTTATTATACAAAAATATAATACAAAAATAATTTAAAATTTGAAGTATTTTATATAAAAATAAGATATCGTTAAATTTGATTATGTGCAATTACAACTTAAAATATACTTATATACAAAATACAAAGATTAGTTTAATCAATCAAACTCGTTTTCATCTTCACTGCTTACATAACTGAGCCAATTAACTTTCTTATTTACTTTTCATGCTTGGCCAACTTTTTTTTAAAAGACTTGTTTTCCTCTTCAAGACATTGAACGTATGTTGTTCTTGTTGAGGATGAAGTAGTTGAATTAGGGCCAAACTCAAGACCTTTGATATACTCGAATCGTGGACTAATCACCTTGTTGCAAATGTCTTCTATATTTGGCTCATTTTTGTCAGACATTGATGTTTGAAACAACTCTTACATCTTATTCTAAAGTTCAAAAACATAATCAATATTGAATGCAAATATTATTAGTTAGTACTACATATTGTTGTATTATAACCTTCTACATCATTATTTTTACTACCATCAAAACATATATCAACACTTCTACTACAACTTGCTTTAGAACGTTCACCATAATAAATCCATAAAGTATGATAGAATTTATCTATGCCTCGGATTAGTAAGTGATTATATACCACATCTTGACTTTGAATGTTCATATTTAAGCAATCTATGCATGGATAATGAATACAACGTTCTACACCAATTTGATCTTTTTCAAATTACATGAAACTCTTAACTCATTTTAAGTATTCGGTGGACCATTTCCAATGAGACATCCAACTTTTGTCCATCCAGTTATACAATTAAAAGTAAATTATTAAATTACTAAATGTAATTTAAGTTCTAAATAACATAATGATAAATCAGTACAAGTTGACATACTAAGTTTTAATTCAAACAAACAATGAAATATAAGTTGACATTCTAAGCTTGAAATCATAACATAACCAAGGTAGATGACATTGTTAGACCACATGAATCCAGAAAGAGTCTTGTCGCTGTGACACCTAGAATCATGGAATATTTCATCGATAAGCCTCAACAGAGCTGCTTCATAGGTTTACAGCATATATACCATCTAAGTGTTTTATAAAACACATCATCCATACGAGATCAAACTCATTCCACATGTAGTAAATACTTATTTAATTCATATATGTAGTCATCAATGATTCTAACAATATTCGAAACAACAACACAAAATTGAGACCTTCCTTGCATTCACACAAAACCAAAACACAAATACTTAAACTATTAAAGCAGAACATAAAAACTAAATAAAAGTTAGACAACTTACTTGGACGGAAGGACAACTAGAGACGACAAATGATGAATGATGAAGCTGGAAAATTGTCAATGCTCTTCAAAACAAAACCAAGGCATGAGAAAATGATGATTTCGCATTTAATATAATATAGTTGTTCAATTTAATAAGAAAATACACTAACGTTACTATATTGTTAAGAAGTCTGAACATATAACTATTAATAGAAATGCTACTATTATTACATTTTCCAAAACAAGAAGCCAAATGAATCTTTACAGATTAATTGTTAATTACATTAGAGAGATAATCATTATTAAAGAATCTTTTCTCAAACTTTCCCATATTTGATAACTAATTAGTCTTTGTGATAGCTTAATTTTTCCATGTAACTAAGATTGCTTTTGGCTTTTGGCATTTTGTAGATTTTGCTTTTTATAGTACTACATTGTAATTTTAGGTTACGACCTGGATCAATTTAATTGCTCCATTTTCCAAAAAAAATTGTAAAACGAGCTTTCCAAAACTATAGTTTGAAGTGGTGTTGTTTCAAAAGTATGATTTAGAAAAAGAATCAGTCAAACATCTTAAAGATTTATTAAATTGGATTTTAAACCTTGAAATAGCTTAAAAAATAATGCTAAGTCTGCATATGTTTTTTCCAAACCATAATTTGAGGAAAATTTTATTATAAAAATAATAATATGTTTCTTATTTTTATAAGATTAGTTAATATTTACCACAATGTTTTATGGTTAATATTATTTATGCATTTTAATTGCTATTTATCCATTGCAACAACTTCACATAGTGCTCTAATTTTGATTTTAACTAATTTTATAATAATTTTTAGTATGATTACTAACCAATCAATTAAAAATTTTTATTCACAATTCATTCTGCATCATTTCTATCTACAACAATTCATCAACATTACCAAACAAGTCCTATAGATGCCAATATAAAGATTAATTTATTAATAATTGTAAATATGAATGTAATATATGTAACATGTTCTTCCCTTTAAAATAACATACTCCTCGTTTACAAGGCCTTACAAATTTTATTTGATAACTTATGGTTATAATATACACAATATGCATTCAATTAAAATCCAATAACATAATACTAATTTATCATAAATAATTCAAACAAAAGTGAAAAAAAATCTAACAGAACTTTCATCGAACATGTTATAGGCCCATATTTAGCTTCAATCAATTGATTTTGGATGCATTACCCATCTCACCATCTGCAGAACACACATTTACCATCAACCAAACCACAACAAACATGAAGAGAACACAAAACCTAGAAGAAAACAATACCTAAATACAATAGTCACCATTACCAGAAAAACTAGAGTGCAAAGGATGGACCACTTACCTCAACTGATGATTAAACGAATACAACGATGAGGACAAACAAATGAAGAAGATGACAATAACAATCGAAAAAGAAATGAAAACAACGTCATTTGTTTTTAAAATGAAATGAAAACAATGTCATTTGTTGATTTCATGCATTCTTATTCCAAAATAATGAGAAATTCTTCATGTATGTGGCAGCTGCCACTTAAGGTTCATTCATATGTACATGTATTATTTCTTGTCCAAATTAATTATGTGGCTTAAGAAAAAACTGTCCAATTTCGGTAGAAATTTCATGTCCACTTGATAACATGTTACACTTAAATATATCAACATATAAGTTAGATTGATTTACTTTAATTATCTGTAACTATGACTGATTCTTATGTCCTTATGTTTAAGCCCAAGAATGCTTTAAATTTACTCCGCAATAAATTAAATCAATGTCAATCTAAGTCTATCATAAATCCATCCGATTGAATTTATTATTTATTTATTTCCATTTCCATAGTAGTCAACTCCAATATTTTTTGCCTATCATTTGACTTTAATACTTATCATTTAGAGTTGGGTCCCTAATTTACCTTTTAGAGAAAATAAAAATTTACATTCACCCAAAAACATCATTCACACGAAGTGAAATTTTATAGAAACGTGAAAAGAAAAGTTTGGGGTTTTACAATTACCCCTCCTTATAAAAATTTCGTCCTCAAAATTTAACCAAGTGTACAATGACATGCTCAAAGTAAATGTGGATATAACATACGCATTTGGTGCTCGGGATCCCATGTAGCTTCTTCTACTGCGTGATTCCTCCACAACACTTTAACTAAAGGAATAATCTTATTACGTAGAATCTGGTCTCTGTGATCAAGAATTTGCACCAGTTCTTCTTTGAAAGTCAAATCTTCCTTTAATTCACTGGTTTCTCTGTGATTACGTGAGATCGATCAACTAGATATTTGCAAAGCATAGACACATTGAATTCATTGTGAATCCTCACAAGTTCGTTTGGTAACTTCAATTGATACGCCACTGATCCAATCTTTTCCGTAACTTCATATGGTCCCATGTAACAAGGACTTAATTTACCGCGTTTCCTAAATCTCAATATGCCTTTCCAAGGTCAAATCTTAATAAATACCTTATCTCCAATTTCAAATGCATGATGTCTAAAACGATTATCCGTGTAGCTTTTCTGTCTATCCTGAGCTATCTTTAATTTGTCCCTAATAATCTGAACTTTATCTGTTGTCACCTCCACAAGTTCGGGACCTATCAGTTTCCTTTCACCTACCTCATCCTAACATATTGGAGTTTTGCATTTTCTTCCATAAAACGACTCATAAGGGGCCAGGCCAATGCTGGCCTGATAACTGTTATTATAGGCAAACTCTATCAGTGGTAGGTGTATGTCCCAACTCCCCTTGAACTCCATGACGTAAGATCTAAGCACATCCTCAAGTGTCTGAATATTTCTCTCTGACTGATCATTTGTCTAAGGGTGAAAGGCAATGCTAAACTTCAAGCATGTACCTAAGGCTTTTTGTAAGATCGGCCAAAATTTTGATGTAAACCTAGGATTACGGTCTGAGACAATAGAAATTGGCAAACCATGGAGTCTCACTATCTCATCAACATACAACTAGGCTAACTTGTTTAAGGAATAATTATTCTTAATTGGAAGGAAATGTGCATACTTTGTTAACCTATCCACAATCACCCATATAACATCATGCCCCTTTTTGACTCCGTGGAAGTACTACAACAAAATCCATAGTAATCTTCTCCCAATTCCATTATGGGATATGGAGGGGTTGCATCAATCCCGTAGGCTTCTGGTGTTCTGTTTTTACCTACCGACAGGTTAGACACTTAGAAACAATGTCAACTATTTCCTTCTTCATCCCTCTAACCAATAGTGCTTTTTTAGAGTGTGGTACATTTTGTGCTACCCGGATGCATAACATAAGCTGAGGAGTGAGCTTCCTGTAAAATATCTTTATTTAAGTTTCCAATATTTGGTACACATAATCGTTGCCCCCTTATCATTGTACCATCTTCTTTGACTGTAAAATCTGTTTTCCACCTAGTTTCAACTTCAGTCTTCAACTTTCAACTATGGATCTTGTTTCTGTCCCTCTCTAATCTGATCCACCAAGATGGGACTAACGTGAAAGGTAGAAATTAATGCTACTAGATATGTCATATCCAATTTCACTCATAGAGACCTCATTTTAACTAGAAGTGGAAGATATATTGTCTTCAGTTGTGGTATCGAACTAGTGGGTCTCCTACTTAAGGCATCGGTCACTACATTAGCTTTTTCGGGGTGGTACTCTATTATATAATGGTAATCTTTTATTAACTCCAACCATCGCCTCTGCCTCATGTTCAATTCCTTCTGAGTAAACAAATATTGCAGACTCTAATGATCAGTGAAAATCCTACAGATAACACCATACAAATAATGTCTCTATATTCTTAATGCAAAAATTACCGTTGTCAATTCTAAATCATAGGTAGGGTAGTTCAATTTATGTTTCTTCAATTGCCTAGAAGTATAGGCTACAACCTTATCATTTTGCATAAATACAAACAATAATCCCTATCTCGGGGCATTACTATACACTGCAAATCCATTAGTCCCTGTTGGTAATGTGAGTACAAGAGTTGATGTCAGTCTTTCTTTTAATTTATCAAAACGTCGTTGACAAGCATCTGACCACTCAAACTTCTACTCTTTTCTCGTCAACTTGGTCAGTTGAGTTGCTATTCTAGAAAATCCTTCAACGAACTTCCTATAATAGTCTGACAATCCAAGAAAACTCCTGACTTCCATCACAGTGGTAGGAGGTTTCTAATTATCAAAACTTCAATCTTTTGGGGATCCACACTAAGTCCTTCAGCTGAAATGAAATGACCTAAGAAAGTAACCTTATCAAGACAAAATTGGCACTTACGGAACTTAGAATATAATTGGTGCTCTTGTAGGTTTTGTAGTACAATCTGAAGGTGTTCTACATGTTAGAGTAGTGCTCTAAAGACAATCACCTTTAGCACTTTTGTACAAAATTTATTTGATTAATAAAGCAAAAGGCAATTTTCATTAATTTGATGTTCGTTTATGTATGAATTGATGTTAATCTTAAATCGAATTAATGAAGTCCATGATACAAAACATAGCATGAAGGATCATGATGAGATCATGATAATGATATTCCTATTATGTGTATTTATATTAGTGTCTAAATAGTCCCTAATAATGGGATTAATAAGACAGGACATTATTAATCCAGATAGACTAGCACATGTTATACTCCTTGATTTGATTAAGCAGTGGATCTCACAAACTGTAAGCATGAGATGTTTTAAATTAACATTTGGATGCTTACTAAGAGTAGTAAGTACATCGGATGACCCACTATGAAATTATCATATGGATGATCTATCAAATATCGATGATTAATCTTATCATAACAATGGTGCAAGTATCCTTAGACTTGAGGTACTCAAGGATATCTTGGATACTAATCCTGTGCTTTAACATCATTCCTTGTTACCTCAAGATGAGGTCGCTCTTAGGGTGGTGATTGGGTACAGTTATTGGTATTCAAAGGTAATTGGGTAGCCAATAAAGGATTCACCACCTTTGGTAGAAGGAGATGATACCCACGAACTCTTGTCGGGGTCATCACTCAGGAGTCTCTGGCCAGAGCAGTTATGTGTCATGAAGGGAGTCTTCAATGACACTTGGAGTAATAAGATCTCAGGACAAGAAATAACAGCACTTGGACTATATGTGATGTATTCAGTCTACTGGGAGTTGACACATAGCCCATACTCCGAACCAAGTAGGGTACAGAATGGTAAAGGGACGAATTGCACAGTAGTTGTCTATGGAAAGGTTTATAAGCTAGATAATTAACTATCAAAGAGTTTGTGTGTTAATCCACTTAAATTATAGTAAATTGGCATCATAAAACCCTTCATGATTTGATTAAATTAAGAATTAACCATCTATGATTTTCTTGAATTAAGAGTTGATTTAAGTGTCTAAAATAACTAGGAACCTAAGGGTCATATGCATAAAAGATTGGATGAAAAAAAGTGTGTATGACTATTTTAAGAAGGCCACGATCGTGGCTTAAGGCATGACAGATGTACATAAGTGAGTTCTTCACTTATATACTTAAACTTCACTTATATACTTAAGAGAAGTCTACTATGTTCTAACATGCTCAAGTGAAAGGATAAGGGGTCTAGAAGAGTTTTAGAGAGAGAATAAGTGGTCTTGAGTCTTCTCTATGTAATTTATGCAATTGTTGCATAAATCCAATTGTATGCAAAATATTCTTGATCTATCTCTTCATTTGAACATCTACTTAAACTCATCAAGTTTGGTGTTCTAACCACCCTTGCACACTACTTATTTTTCCTCTTTACATTTTCTTGGATGATCGAGGAAGGGCTTGGTGTTTACTTCAACCTAAACTAGGAGAAGAATTAAGAAAGGAGGAGAACAAAAGGTAAAAGTGTTTAAATTTCATGTTCTTATGATCTGTCTACGTATACATATGTGTTTCTGGAATTTCGGGGTTGTCATGTGGTCAGAATTTAGATTTCGACACTTCTGTTGCATTTTCATGCATGTGATACATGAATCCATGACATCCATACAGTGGTATCAGAGCAAGTTTATGTATGTATTAGATGATGTATTGAACATGTGCAAAGTGTTTGCTGGGTTGTGACTGACATGCATGTTTAATTGGAATAATTTGTATAAATTGTAGAAAAATTATTTTTTTGATTTTCTTTCACACAAATGTTTATAATGTGTTATATAATGTTTTTTCAAAGGAAATTGTAGTTGAATATCAGTTGCTATTTTATTTCGAATTAATATCTAGTCTGTTCATTTGTTGGTTTCTTAAAATTTCTGGAAAACTGAATGCTTGTGCTGATTTTGAAATTTTCGTAATAATTATAGAATTTTTTCTGATTTTTTTTCATAGAAATGTTTATAAGGTGTTCTTTTATTTTTTTGTCAAAGGATGATGTAATTAAATGTCATTTGATATTTTATTGTAAATTTAGTTTTAGCTTGATGCATGTATGAAGTTCTGGGAAATTCCAAAAATTTGATGAACATGGATACTTGTAAATTCCATATTAATTTTTATAAAAAATTTTATGAATTTTATGCATGCACATGTAATATAAGATGTTGCCACGTGTATGAGATGTATGAAACTTGTTAAAGTGATTTTCTTATGCATTCATGATATAGAGTATGACTAGTGTTAGAAGTAATATGACAAGTGTCATAGACATGTGATTTGCTAGATAATTCCATTTAGTTAATAAGCAATTCCTATGAATTAGTTTCTGGAATTTTTTATTAGGCACATATAGAATGTATATAAGACTTTAGAATTTTTCTATAATTAATTGAATTTGATTCAATTAATAAATCAAGTCAAAGTCAACATGGGTCAGCTTTTAAAAAGCTAATGGAGTTGACTTAATTAATGACTTATGGTGTATGTGTTTCGGTAAGACCTTAATAAAGTTTTTATGAGATAAGAAATGTATTATTTTGATGTTAGTAGCATGCTTAGTGCATGTGCTTGAAATTAGGATTTCGAAAATTTTTCGAACATCGAATCGCTCCTTTTAATGTCTAGTAGGTTAACTTATTTATCTTGATGATTTTAGCCGTCAAGATAATTTTGGCTTGTACTGAAATAGTTTTGATAAATTTGAGACGACCTAGGGATATTATAGATGACTAATTGATGTATGAAAATTTTGGAAACCTTAGGGATTAATTTAGAATTAATCCAAGTAGAACATAACATTTCTAGTGTAACTAGAAAAAGGCAAATATACTAAAATTAAAGTATTTAATTTGGAAATAAAAATAATTAAATTTTAAGGTTCCTAATCGAATCACTTTCATAATTAGAATTAGTCAAGATTAACTCTAATACCCAATTCGGTTCAAGAGTTGAAATCACGAACTTTCGATGTCAAGTCACAACCTTAATTAAACCTCCTTTGCGTGATATATGCATTAGATGCATTTTAAGGGTGGTTATGGACATAGACTCAATTTAATTAAGTTGTCCATAATCTGAATATAGATATATGTGATATATATACAATATCATCCAAGTATTGATGAGACCAAAGAACAAATCCCTCAACCGAAATATTAGGACTTACGTCTTCCATTGATATGGCAAGAACTAGAATTCTTTTACAGTTGGGTTGTTGGGCAAACCCAAGACCGCTCTACACGAATATGTTCAAACTATAGAAATTAGAATTTTGGATTAATGGATTGGTCCTAACTGAAAGCATTGATTTGTTAGAGAAACCTAAAGTCAACATGGATAGAGGCGAAGTTGGGTTATATACATAGGATGTATATAAATCAAGAGTTAATAACCCAATGAGTGTTCTAAATCTACAGTTGATGGCACAAGTCGATAGTTGTACAACTAAATGCAATTGGTATAAATGATACCTACTAATTGACCTAAGGTGGCTTGTTGGGCTAACCCAAGGTCATTCTTGGTGATATTGGATATCAACCTGTTAAGAAAACTATAAGTTTTCTCGAATTTGGAGTGAGGGCTATGGATTTGAATAAGAATAGTGGGACCCATATTGCATATGATTAAAGTCCTTATCGATATGCACTAGTTTATATTCTAAAACTTTCTCTCATTCTTCTATGTTATTGAATCGCCACAAGGTCTTCGTCCAGTGTGAACTTACGCTCTTTGTTAGACTCTAACAAACTCACATGACCTAACTTCTTAGATTGGCTACGGAATTTAAGAATTGTTCTTAAATATGAGAAACTAGGATATGTCCTAGATGAACCACTTCTCGATACCGCTATCATCGGTGCATCTGATGAGGATTAAAAAGATTACAAGAAGTTACTAGATGACAGTGAGCTGGCTAGTTATATAATGTTGGCCTCTACGTCACCACAACTGCCAAAGCAGTATGAGGCTATGGATGCTTATACCATAGTTTACCATCAAAGGGAACTGTTTGATAAACAAGCTCGGTCTGAAAGGTTCGAGACCCCAAGGTTGCTTTTTCGCTCTAAGATGGCTGAGGGATCATCTCCAGTTTAGTATGCGCTGAAGATGTATGGATGCATTGAGGTTAACTAGTTTTGGTTTCATAATGGATCATGAATTAAGTATAGACTTAATTCTGACTAGTTTGACCAATAGTTATTCACAGATTGTGCTTAATTATAACATGAACCAAATATCCATATCGATACCTGACCTGATTAATCTGCTCAAGACAATTGAGCAAACTATCAAGAAAGACAGTAAGGCTGTGATGTTGGTGGACTCTCATTATGGTTATCGAAAGAAGAAACAAAAGAAGAAGAAGAAGTCCGAGAAGCCAGTGGGAGGAGTAGCCAAGAAGAAGGTAAATGAGACAACATCATAGGGGATATGCTTCCCAATAAGGAAGGACATTGTAAGAGGAACTGTAAAGCTTACCTGGAGTCGCTGAAGAAGAAGAAGGCATTAGATGCCCCACTGTCTACTTCAGGTATATTATTTGTCATTGAGGCTAATATTATTTTTTATCATAACATTTGGGTATTAGATACCGGATGTGGCTCATGCATATATGTTAATATGCAGGGTCTCAGGGATAGTAGACCTCTCAAAAAGGGAGAGATGGACCTACGTGTGGGAAATGGAGCAAGAGTTGCTGCATTAGCCGTAGGAACATTTTTTTATATCTTCCTAGTGGGCTAAAACTAATTTTGGATGATTGCTACTATGTACCTATTGTGAAAAAGAACATTGTGTCTGTTTCATGTCTTAATAAAGCAGGATTTCATTTAACTTTTTCAAGCAATGGTTGTTCAATTAAGTTGAATGAAATGTTTTGTGGTACTGCTAAATTTAGCAATAGTATTCATATATTAGATATATGTAATCCAATTTTAAATATCAATGACAATAAAAGATAAAAACGAGATAACTTAAAATCATCTTACTTATGGCATTGTCGACTTGGCCATATAAGTGAGATACGCATGACTAAGCTATACAAGAGTGGTAGCTTAGGATCATTTGATTATGAATAATATAACACATGTGAATCTTGCTTGTCAGGAAAGATAACTAAATCACCTTTTAAAGGAAAGGGTGAACGAGTGAATAGGTTATTAGACCTAATACATTCTGATGTCTGTAGTCCGATGTCCATTCATACCAAAGGTGATTTTATGTACTTCATTACCTTTATTGATGATTATTCATGATATGGGTATATGTATCTAATGAGATACAAGTATGAAGCAATTGAAATGTTCAAACAATTTAGACATGAAGTAGAGAAACAACTCGGTAGAAGTATCAAGACTCTTTGATCAGATCGAGGTAGCAAATACTTAAATGAGGAGTTTCTAACGTATCTCAGGGATAATGGGATTGTATCCCAATGGACTCCACCTTACACAACGTAACATAATAGTGTGGCTAAAAGGAGAAACCAAACCTTGTTAGACATGGTAAGGTCAATCATAGGCTTAGCAAACCTACAGAAATCCTTTTGGGGTCATGCACTCAAGACTACTATTTATATGATAAATAAAGTCCCTTCAAAAGCAGTTGATCTTACTCCGTATGAGATATGGACTAACAAAAAGCCTTATCTTTCTTATATGAAAGTCTGGGGTTGTCCGACTTACGTGAAGTGGATTCAATTAGATAAGCTTGAAGCGAAATTTGATAAATGTCTATTTATAGGATATCTTAAGAAAACAATTGGGTATCAGTTCTATAATGGTCTAGAGAAAAAGGTTTTTGTCTCAAAGCATGCTGTCTTTTTAGAGAAAGAGGTTCTTCTGAGAGATGAAAATGGGATCAAATTTGAACTTGATGAAGTTCATGATGCTTAAACAGATGCAAATCAACTGCCTGAACCTAAAATTGTTGTTCACAGAGATGAGACAACAGTTGAACCTTCTGATACACAAAATATTCATAGGTCAAGTAGGATACACAATATTCCAGAGAGATATGAATTTCTCGGAAGTGAACAAAATGACGTATGGCTCATAGAGGATAATGAGCCTACAACCTATAAAGAGGCTCTGAAGAGTTCAAAATCTGAAAATAACTTCAAGCCATAAAGTCCGAAATGGATTCCATGTTTGAAAACTAAGTATGGACTTTGGTTGATCCGCACGAAAGGATAAAGCCTATAGGGTGCAAGTGGATTTTTAAGAAGAAAATTGGCATGGATGGTAATGTGATTACCTATAAAGCAAGGCTAGTTACTAAAGGATATAGTCAAAGATAAGGAGTTGACTATGATGAGACATTTAACCCTGTAGCCATGTTTAAATCCATTAGAATACTCCTAGCCATTGTTGCTCATTGTGATTATGAAATATGGTAAATGGATGTGAAGATGGCTTTACTGAATGGAAACCTAGATGGGAATGTGTATATGATACAACCTGAGGGCTTCATATCCAAAGATGGAAAAGGTATGCAAGCTTCAGAAATCCATTTATGGATTGAAGCAAGCATGTAGAAGTTGTAACATTTGATTTGATGAGACAATCAAAGAGTTTGGTTTCTCACAAAATCCTAATGAACCTTGTGTGTACAAGAACGTTAGTGGGAGTGTTATCATATTCCTTATGTTATATGTGGATGACGTATTACTAATAGGAAATGATATGTCAAGTTTGCAATCAGTTAAAATTTGGTTTTCTGAGAATTTTTCCATGAAAGACCATAGAGAAGCAACTTATATATTGGGAACAAAGATCTACAGAGATAGATCAAGGAAGTTGCTAGGTCTTTCATAGTCGACATACATAGATAAGGTGCTAAAGAGGTTTAGCATCGAGAAATCCAAGAGAAGGTTTCTTCCCAAGACTCATGGGATAAAACTCTCGAAATCTATGTGTCCCAAGACGTATGATGAGAGGACTCGCATGAGTATGATCCTGTATGCTTTGGCAATAGGATCAATCATATATGCTATGTTATATACAAGACCCAAGATATCATATGCTCTAAGTGTTACCAGAAATTATCAATCGGATCTTAGTGAGTGCCACGGGGTGGTTGTCAAGAATATCCTAAAGTACTTGAGAAAGACTAAGGATGTATTCTTGATATATAGAAATGAAGATCTCATAGTGAGCGGACATACAGATTCCAGTTTTCAATATGACCAAGATGACTCCAAATCCTAGTCAGGTTATGTTTTCACACTAAATAGTAGGGCAGTCAGTTGGAAAAGCTCCAAACAAGAGACGATTGCAGATTCAACGACTGAGCCAGAGTATATTGTAGCTGTGGAAGCGACAAAAGAAGTTATTTGGATTAAGAAGTTTGTTATGGAACTTGGTGTGGTTCTGAGCATTGTAGACCTGATACTATTGTACTATGACAACAATAGGGCTATTGCTCAAGATAAGGAACCAAGATCTCATCAGAGGTCCAAACACGTACTCAGGAGATATCACCTGATCAGGGAGATAATTGAAATAGTTGATGTGAAGATAGAGAGAGTGCCTATAGATCAAAACATCGCTGATCCTTTGACTAAGCCACTTACTCAAATGAAATTTGATTCTAGTGTACTTTCCTATGGTATTAGATACAAAGGCAATTTGCTTTAGTGTAAGTGGGAGATTGTTAGAGTAGTTCTTTAAAGACAATCACCTTTAGCACTTTTGTACAAACTTTATTTTGATTAATAAAGCCAAAGGCAATTTTCATTAATTTGATGTTTATTTATATATGAATTGATATCAATCTTAAATCAAATTAATGAAGTCCATGATACAAAACATAGCATGAAGGAAATTATGATGAGATTAAGATAATGAGATTCCTTTCATGTGTAATTATGTTAATATCTAAATAATCCCTATTCATAGGATTAATAGGATAGGAAATTATTAATCTAGATAGACTAACACATGTTATACTCCTTGATTTGATCAAGCAGTGGATCTTACAAACTGTAAGTATGAGATGTTTATAGTTAACACGTGGATGCTTACTAGGAGTAGTAAGTACATCGGATGACCAGCTATGAGATTACCATATGGATGATTTATCAAATGTCAATGATTAATCTCATCATAGCAATGGTGAAAATATCCATAGAGTTGAGGTACTCAAGGATATCTTGGATACTAATCCTGTGCTTTGACATCATTCCTTATTACCTCAAGATGAGGTTGCTCTTAGGGTGGTGATTAGGTACAACTATTGGTATTTAAAAGTAATTGGGTAGCTAATAAAGGATTCATCACTCCTGATAGAAGGAAATGATACCCATGGCCTTTTGTCAGGGTCATCACTCAGGAGTCTCTGGCCAAAGCAGTTATGTGTCACGAAGAGATTCATCAATGACACATGAAGTAATGAGATCTCAAGACAAGAACTAACATCACTTGGACTAGATGTGACATAGTCAATCTAGTGGGAGTTAACACATAACCCATACTCCTAACCAAGTAGGGTATAGAATAGTAAAGGGATGAATTGCATGATAATTGTTTATGGAAAGGTTTGTAAGTCAAATAATTAACTGTCGAAGAGTTCATGTATTAATCCACTTAAATTATGGTAAATTGGCATCATGAAAACCTTCATGATTTGCTTGAATTAAGAGTTAATTCAAGTGGCACAAAACCATCCATGATTTGCTTGAATCAAGAGTTGATTTAAGTGTCTAAAATAACCAGGAACTTAAGGGTCATACGCATAAAAGATCGGATGAAAAACAAAGTGTGTATGGCTATTTTAAGAAACCTTAAGCCACGATCGTAGCTTAAGGCATGGCAGATATACATAAGTGAGTTCTTCACTTATGTACTTAAGAGAGGTCTGACATGTTCTAACATACTTAAGTGAGAGGATAAGCATCTAAAAGAGTTCTAGAGAAAGAGAAGTGGTCCTGAGTCTTCTTTATGTAATTTATGCAATTGTTGCATAAATTTAATTGCATGTAAGATATTCTTGATTTGTTTCTCCATTTGAACATCCACTTGAACTCATTAAGTTTGGTGTTCTAACCACCCTTACACACTGCTTCTTCTTCCTCTTTGTGTGTTCTTAAATGATCAAAGAAAGGTTTGGTGTTTGCTATAACCCAAACAAGAGAAGAATCATGAAAGGAGGAGAAAAAAGGTACAAGTGTTTAAATTTCATGTTCTTATGATCTGTCTATGCATGCATGTGTTTTTCTGGAATTTTAGGGTTGTCATATGGTCAAAATTTAGATTTTGACACTTCCGCTACATTGTCATGCATGTGATGCAAGAATCCATGGCATCCTTACACTACATGATCCTCTTGACTTTTTGAATACACCAATATGTCATCAATAAACAGGATCACAAACTTATCTAGGTACTCTTGAAGCACCCTATTCATTAAATCCATAAAAATAGTTGGTGCATTTTTAATCTAAAGGGCATGGCTAAAAATTCATTATAACCGTACCTCGTCCTAAAGGTATTTTTCGAAATATCTTCACTACAGACTTTCAACTAATGATAACCTAATCTTAGATCAATCTTTGAATACACCTTGGAACCTTATAGCTGATTGAACAAATCATCAATCCTCAAGAGCAAATATTGGTTATGAACTGTCACTCTATTCAGTTGTCTGTACTCGATACACAACCTTAAAATCCAATCCTTCTTTTTCACGAATAAGACTGGAGCCCCCCATAGAGAAGTCTTAGGTCTCACAAAACCCTTATCTAACAATTCCTTCATTTGCACTTTTAATTCTTTTAACTCTGCTAGAGCCATTCTATACAGAATAATTAAAATCGGTTGGATTTCTGGTGATATATCTATCTCAAACTCTATTACCCTATCTGGGGATAATCTTGGAAGATCTTCTGGAAACACATCGGGAAACTCCTTGACCACTGGAATATCTCCAAGTTGAATCTCATTATTATTCTTTTCAATCATATAAGTTAAATATCCTTAGCATCCTTTACGAATCATTCTATTAGCTACCATGGCAGTCACAAAATATCACCTCTGGTTTCCATAATAGGCTCAGCCTAACCTCCTTTTTAAAATAATCCATCATCGCACGATGTGTGGATAACCAATCTATTCTGAGAATAACATCAAAATCTTAGATATCCAATATGATAAAGTTTGTTGGGAATTCCTTACCTCCAATTAGTATTTTACTATCTAAGAACACTATTTCAGCGAAGAGTGAGTTTTCTGTTAAATGGAAACTACTATCTTAACGTCTAACAACTGAGGCTCAATACTCAATTTTTTAGAAAAATCCACAGACATGAAAGAACGTGCAACACCAGGATCTATTAAAGCATCATACCGGTGACTACCTCTGGTGTGGTATCAACCTCCTACTAAGTGACTATAAAAATTCGGGCTTGTGTATGAGGTCAACCTGTCTGTCCTATAGGGTTGCTCCCCTATCCCTGGGGCCTCTACCAGATCAAGTAAAACTCAACCCTCTGGTTTGAGAACCTCGACCGCATTATCTGTAACCCCCTCTAGCTTTTGGAGGTGCTGAAGATATGGCCACCAACTTCTCTGGGGTGACTAACTGCAGGCAATCTCTAATGAAATGACCCTCCTGACCACAATGGTAACAACCCATCATATTCATCCAACACTTACCTAAATGTCTTTGTTCACAAGTAACACACTCTGGAACTGGGTCCTACTATCACGGGAGTCTCTGGGCCTAGTGGGTGACCCAAAAGATCCATGTGTGGATAATCCACCTCTATTAAACCTCCTGCCACCACTCCATCTTGACTTATTTATCTTACCGAACCCTGAGATGAACTAACTGGTGCATTACACTTTTGTTCTGATCTTAAACTCTGAGTGATTGTTGTTGCATTTCTCTCCACTTTTATTGCAGTTTCAACTAATTCCTTGTAGTGTGTTTGTGAAGCCAATGATAGGTGAATCCATATTTTAGGAATCAAGCCTGTAACAAACCTCCTGCACTTCTGTTCTTCACTATCAGCAATAAACTGAACACTTCTGACAAGTTCTGAAAATCTCTTCTCGTAATTTGTCACTGATGTCCAACCTATCTCTAGATGGAAGAGTTCCTTTACCCTTTCACCCTTATAACTCTGTGGGTAGAATCTGTCCGTGAACTCTCTTTGAAATTCTGCCCAAGATACCCCATCCAGATGTTGTCTCTCAATGACTTCCCACCAATCTTTGGCCTTGTCCTCGAGGAGGAAAGTGGAGAACACAACTCTATGCTCATCTATGCATCCGGCAACTCTGTATATCTTCGTGACCCAATCTAACCATATAAGTGCACTCTCAGGATCTCCAATCCCGTTAAAAGTCTTGGCACCCAATTTGCAGACGCGCTCAATTGAGCATCAAAAAGCTTCCATACTTTCATATGACTATCGCATCACTGTTGCAAGAATATAAGCCATCTATTCTGCATTAAAACTAACTCCGACTAGTTTCGCCGGCCTTGATGATTGGGACTATGGTTGATTCATAAAGGCACTTGCAGACTGTAGAATGTGGTCACCCTCCCATGCCGGAGGTAACTTAGGTGTATGTCCACGACCTCATCTGTGCATCGTGCTGTGTATTCGAAAAAAATGCAATGTGTAAAAGTTTTAGTTTATGAAATCATATACATGTAAATCATAACAATTTATTGGTCACCTCACTTTTACAACAACGTAAAAACCTTAAATCACAAAGGAGGTAACCCATTTTTAAAAGTCAGTCTCTAATACCAACACTAATAGGTACCTATCCTGTAATGACTAGGTGACCTGCCTAACACTCCACGGTGACTCTCTAGTGGATATCTGAGTCAGTTAGAAAGTTCCGGTGAAGCTAAGCGTATTGACTTGGTTAAGGGAAAGCTTTAATTCACAATAAAAAATGTAAACATTGAAGTTTTATTTTTCAATTTATTAAAAATTTCGGCAGCACAACAACTGTATTTTGACATCCTAAAAATTTCAAAGCCCCTCTAAAAGTTCAAAACACTTCTATTATCACATCAATTTCTCAACTCCAAATTGTGGACGTCAAATCCACTCATATGCAGTCTCAAATAGTTACATCAATAAACTTTAAAAAGCTTAAAACAACATCCTGCATTTCATTTAAAAACCTTTATACACATCCATTCTTTATACAAATGTACTTTTCAAAACTTGTTCAAAGATATGCAACATTTCTAAAAAATATGTGCAAGGTAAAATAAAAATGCCTACATAGCAACACTCGACGAAGTTGACTACTCGCGAGGTGGGTCCCTGCTACTAAAGCCCTTGAGCATGCACCTGGGAGGTTTTATTTAAAAACAGAAAATAAAGGGTGAGCTAAACAAGCTCAATGAGTGTTATTGGTTTCCAACCAAAAAAACATTTATAGAAACATTAACCTCATAAAAGAAAAAAAATTTCTTTTCTTTTCAAGTAATAATCAATGTTCTTACAAAACACATTCTTTTCTTTTCATAAGATTAAAGCATATGTAAAACAAAACATATATATATGTAAATTTTTCTGAGATCAAGTTCTACTTTTCTTATAAACTAAACAGTGATGGCAAACAATACTTTCATAAACTTTCTTTTAAAACATGGCATATCACCAATTTTCTTTGCCAGATGGTATCCTTAGGTATAAGGCCACGGAGCTAGTTCTGCATCGCTTACCCATGCCTGATTAACCTCTATATACAGATTGTTATGAAGCTGGTTCTGCATTGCTTGCTCTTAACGATGCTAGCACTGTATACAAATCAGTGGCTATGGAGCTGGTTATGCATCGCTTACCCGTAACAGTGCTAGCACAATATATACTCCACACGTGCAGAAGGCAACTCACAGGACATACTGACAGACTCAACACCACTCATATTAGTCACAGATGCCTCCCAAACACTGCCATGCATGTTAAGACATACTCTGGTTGATATAATCATATGTATAAATACCTAACGGCACACCATAGGCTAAAACACAATTAATATATAAGCACGCCTCATTTTAATACCAATTAAAAACATATTCAAAATCCATTTCTATGCCAATTCAAAGCATATGCAAATTCCAATTCAATGTCAATTAAAAGCATATGCAAATTCCAATTTAATGCCAATTCAAAGCGTGTCTACATCTCATTAGTTTCTAAGTGCATTCAAATCTCAGTTCAATTCTAAATCAAAGCAAATGTAAATTTCATGAAGATTAACCTTTAAATTTAAGTAGTAGCACCAATGGAATTATTTATAGTAAGGTAAAAACCATCTTTACAAAATGAATTTAAAGGTACATTCACTGTTTGTCGTTTATTGTAAACTGCCCTTACGTGTTCGGTGCTTTTCCTTTATTAGTCCTGAGTCTACGGTGATCAAGAAAGCTTTATGGTCTTACTCAACTATGAGGGAGACCCCTAAATGGTTCCTAAAACCTGCCAAGTATATCCATAACTTACCACCTTATTTTACAAATTTTATAACAAAGGGTTTAACCAAAATCTTAGCATTTAGTATGATTAAAAATTCTATTATCTTTTCATTCAACCATTGAACAACTTCCATTGAACAACCATTAAGCCACATATATAGCATCTAAATGTTTTCAATTAATACCCATTGAATAACATTCATAAGACATGGTTATACATGATGTTTTCCTCTCTATTTACCATGCAGGTTTTCTCTTCATTTAACCATGCCTCCACTTGTTCCTTAATTTTCACATATCAAATGTTCAAATTTGGTTCTAAAGTCTTCTAGACATTTGTTACCCTATGTCTGTAGTTTCCACATCATCAAAAATCACACCATTTCACCTTCTAAATTATGAAACACGAACCAAATATCACAAACTGCTTCAATATAGGGATAGTATCAAGTCACCATAATCAATCTCAATTTTCAATATCATTCAGCTAGAATTAGGTTTAGATATTTGTAGGGCTACGTCTTAGGTTTCATTTATAGTTGTAATCACCAAATGTGGAGTTATATAGACTAAGTTATGGACAAAACACTAGGACTGTTTAAGGAAAATGATATTCCTAATGCAGAATTTCACTAAACATAATTAGGAACACTTACCACTTTCTTCAAATAATGTTAAAGCATTCATGTAATTCATAAGGAAATTCATGTTTCCAGCTTAAGCGTTCACATGACCAGCTAAAAATGATGGACAAGAGTGGTTTTACATACCTAAAATTAGATGGTATTGTGCTGCCTATCTTTTCCTTGCATGTAGTTGACGTTGATGGAGGTGTTGTCCATTGTTGAAGGCGTAAACAACAGGTTGAATTCATTTACCAAAGGTAGTAACTTGCAAGATCTATGCGTGAAGGGAGCAGCATCAATTATCCTTCAATAATTATGGTCCAAAAAAGAGCTAAAGTTTCAGTGGAATGAGGGTGGAGCAGGTCCCACCATCTTTGTTTTACATGCTACATATTGAAGAGGGTTGATCGGGGTGTTACGCTATGAAAACATTTTAATATTTTGAACCTCGATAATACCATAAGAGAACAGGTTGTTTGCATAGTACTTAAGGTATCGATCCCACGAGCAGGGTATCTAATCCTAAAACCTAAGGTTGAACTAAATCGTAACAATTTAAAATAAACAGCTAATGCAGAAAATCAATCAATTACAAGAATTAAAATTCAGAAATATAAATAGGATAACAATTTTCACAACCCAATCCAAAATCAACCTAGGAACTACCAATTGAGAGAAAGGGGGTTTTATCTGACCTTAATGAAACTCTAATTAATTATGTAATTATCGAATTACTGGGTCTAGACGGTTCTTAGGTGGATTACTCTCTCGAGTTATAATCTTTAACCCTAATTTATAATCCCTAATTTAAATTATGGAATTGTGATCTCTTGATTCACAATTGACCCAAAACCTAAATTAGTTCTGAAATTGTCTAAAAACCTATCGAAAACCTATGCATGATCTCTCACTACACAAAATTAACAGTTTGATTCAATTCTTTACCTATCAAACTACCTAATTCTCATTAGCCCAATTTGATGATATTCACTTGGTTCACCCTCTCTGTTTGTTACCGAATTATTAAGAACAGAAATTGAATCATAAATAATTCAATAAAAACTTAATAAATTGAATTTCATTAATATCAAAGACAAAAAATCCTAAAAGTGAGTATAGACAAAAACTGAACATTCAACATAACCTATTCTCAACAACTATCTCAACTTTATACATCAAAAAAATGAAAAACTCAGAAAACACGTCGGGAAAGGATTAGTGAAGGTAGCGATGACGAGAAACCTTCTATTCTGGGAAGTACTTCACGTCAAGCTTCTTCTCCGTGTCTCTCTTCCTTCGTCTCCTTCCTCAATCTCTTGATAAACTTTGATAGGTTTCAAAATTTGGCTAATGCAAAAGGCTCTTCCAAATCTGCTTCATCTGTCCCTTAATGTCGTATTTATACTTTAGAATCCCTAAGGTTGATTCGGGGTCAAAACAGTCCGAAAAGCCTTGTAAAACTTGAGTTTTTATGTCAGCTCGATGCAAGCCATGATTATCTATCACGATCGTGGCCCAAAGTGCACAATCATGGCTTGGGTCCTGTCAGCTCATCTCTTTCTGTCACGATCCACGATTATGGGCTATGTTTTTAGCCTAAAACTCTTCGAAACTTCTCTGTTCTTCACCGTTTACCCTGAAATACTAACAAACACATCAAGGTACCTCAAAAACATAACATTTAAGCTCAAAGATTCATACTAACCCATAAAAAACACTTAAACACATAAACTAACACAATTAAAACATAAATACACACTAAACACTCAAATTAACACTAAATACCTAACAAATTGAACCATAAAACATCGTGTAAATCACAACTATCAAGCGTGGGGTTGTCCACACTTTGCAAGCTTAAGTACTAACAGTTGTCCATTGTTTTGTACCTCATCATCTTTGTTTAATTAAGCCCTTAATACCTTGTAACATCCACGGCAATACTTGTCTCCCACATGTAACAAGTTGTTTTCATTTTTGTCTCACCAAAATGACACATGTCCATACCATGAATTGGTCTCTCATGTAATGAATTTTATGTCCTTCACATCTACTCTTTCAAAAATGTGACAACACAAGGTTTTCCTGCATTCTTGTTCCAAAATAATGAGAACTTCTTCATGCATATGATAGTTGCCACTTAAGGTTCATTCACATATACATGTATTATTTCTTGTCCAAAATAATTAAGTGGCTTAAGAAAAATCTGTCCAATTTTGGTAGAAATTTCATATCCACTTGATAATATGTTACACTTAAATATATCAACATATAAGTTAGATCAATTTACTTTAAGTATCCATAACTATGGCCGATTCCTCTGTCCTTATGTTTCAGCCCAAAAATACTTCAAATTTACTCCACAATAATTTAAATCAAGGTCAATCATGATTTATCATAAATCCATCCGATTGAATTTTTTTTCCATTTCCATACTAGTCAACTCCAATATTTTTTGCCTATCATTTGACTTTAATACTTGTCATTTAAAGTTAGGTTCCTAATTCACCTTTTAGCAAAAATATTCACCTAAAAACATCATTCACACGAAATGAATATTTATAGAAACGTGAAAAGAAAAGTTTAGGGTTTTACAATTCTCTAATTGGCCTATTCAAAATAATGTGAGAGAATTAAAGGATTATTTTTGGCTTAGTAGGATTTATAGAAGTTTCATTATATAATTTAGGCTAAAGAGTAAGACTTTATCTTATTTAATTAAGATCCTTTATAATGAATCAAGGAAGTTGAAAACTTACATAATTGAAAAATCCTTAACCTCAATAGTAGTTCTACCTTTTCTTAATTACTCTTAGACTTTCAATGTTGAGACAGATGCATAATACAATAAGTTGGAAACTATTCTTATGTAGAAAACCACCGTTAGCCTATGTAATCAAACCATTTGCGCCTAAGAATCATTCTTTATCTTTTATATAAAAAAATTCTTAGTAATGGTCTTGTGTATTAATTATTGGCATCATTACTTGAGAGGAAGGTTTTTTATAATCAATGTTGATAACGAAAACCCAAAGTTTTTATTGGACCAAAGAATAAGTAATCCATTTTAGCAAAATTTTGATACCAAGTTACTGATGTATGACTTTGAAATCAAATAAAGAGAATGAAGTAGGTGACACTCTTGTAAGAGTTACCAATTGAGAGTTTTTAGCTTTATTATTTCCAATGTGCAAAATGATCTCTTGAAGAAATAAGAAAGTGTTGATAAGGAGATGACATTGTTACAGACCTCGTTATAAAGTTATCTTAAGGGTTGCTACAATCAAACTATTATTAGTGACAGATGGAATATTGAAGTGAAAAGAGAGATTATTGGTAGGCTTTGAAAAGCATATGAAACCTAAAGAGGGTCCATTTGGTGGTCATTCTACAACATTAGTCATTTATTAAAAAGTTTCGAGCTCTTTTTTACTAGAAAGGAGTGTAGAAGGTATCTAGCTAAATTATGCTACAAAGCTCCTTTCATTCAACTATTAAAATAGCACCATTTGAAAAAATCTTTATGGATTGGACCACCACTTTATGTGCCTTATTTTATAGGAGACTCAAAGCTAGTAATAGTTGATCAAGTTTTGGGGGAACGAGAGGTTGTCATTTAACTGATCCATACCATCTTCAAAAATCTGAACGAACAATGTAACAACACTCTAACAAGAGGAGAGTAGATAAAGAATTTCAAATTAGAGAGCTTATATATATATTAACTCCATTTACATAGACAAGGTTTTGTGAGTAGAAAAAGTATAAAAAAAATTAGCCTCTATTTATGGCTCTTTCAAGGTTGAAAACAAAAAAGTGTAAGTTATATATAAATTGGAATTTGGGCTAGAACCCTTATTGATCATTTCTACACCAATATTAATTTAACCAAAAGTGCGCAACCTAGTTATAGCTAGCACAGACAAGTACAAGTTTATCCGATGAAGACAATAAGTACTAGGTGTTAGACCCTGAAACTGTTCTTAGAAAATTTCGAGCAGTACATGAGAAGTGTGGATAGGCTCATGTTTTGCTTTGGTGATTTTGGTAGTGAGAGACTATGAAATGGGCAGAATTAGGGTGAAAGTGATGAAGAACAC
>JAOQMS010000001.1:17981531-17992043 GCA_027563885.1 Erythroxylum longipes | reverse complement strand
ATATAGCGTTCATATAAGATTGAAATTCATGAATGATTTGCAAAGATGTAATGAGTGACCATATGTTATGCCATGATATGTGAGTATCTAAAAAATAATTATATGTTCTGAATGAATATTTGTGATATATGTGATGTGTATATGTAATCCGGTGAATTTATTAATGATAGTTCACTCATTGAGTTTGTAAAACTCATCAAAAATTACAATGTGGCTTTTCAGGTACGAGAAAGGAAACCTAGTTCCTTAGTCAAGACTTAAGGAATCTTTTGGATAGAGAAATGACTCAGAGGTCTGTCAGCTGACACCAAAAGTGACATAGTTTTTGTTATTTTATAGTTTTGCTAGAACTTGTATAAGGTTTTTGTAAATGTTTGATTGATGTAAACAGTGTAAGCTTTATGAATGAATGAAGTGAATGGTTTAAAATTCGAGTATGTTAGATGATGCCACGTGTAAGTTGGATTTGGTATTGCTCCAACATACCATTTTCATAGGGTGTGTCCTTGAATGTCCTTCGGATATTCAGGTATTTACCTTGTGGTAGTGGGATGTTGCAAAGAATCTTCCAGCTATGATTTTGAGGTTCATGGTGGGTAAGGGGAATCATAAGAATACCATCGATTACTTTCCTTATAGAATGTTGCTCACGAAGATTTTCAACCATTATGGAGTTCCTTTTGAAAATCTGTCTTTGTATGCATTGGCTAAGTTTCACCCTTCCATTCCTTATCAATAGATACAAATTGCAAAACAATGTCTGGGTAGACAAAAGATCTGAAAGAGTAGCAGAAAACTTAAATCTTGCTCCAAACCAACAAACTCTTGTCCCTCCTCAGGATGAAAATAGTGCAAATATTCGACAACAGCTGAAGGATATTCAAGTCAATCAAGAACAAATGCGAGAAAAATAAATAGCATACAGAATCAACTTCTTGACGTGCAAATTTTGCTCAGAAGAATCCTTAAATCTCTTAAATAACCGTGTTGCTATTTGCTTTCAGCTTGGCTTATTTATACAAATGTTTTTTTATCTAGTATTTACTCTTCTCCTCTATTTCATTCTTTTTATTTCACTTCCTCCTTATGCTTTATTATTTTTTGATAATGACAAAGGGGGAGAGTTTAAATGGATATATTTTTCATATTTTTGTATATATGCTGATATATTTCTCAATGAATATTTCTCAATGCTACCTTGATTATATATGATTGATTATACTGTTGAACTAGTGAAAATTTGTGATATATATAAATGATAGGTTCCTTTTTTAAGAGACAGGTTTGTTCTAATTATGTCTGGACATATAAAAGTCACAGGTATATTTCGAAATCATCTATTATCTTTTTTAATTTTGAAAAATATATCTATATCTATTAAAAATTTTGATGATAATTGTATAATATTTCAAATTTTAAATTATATTTATTTCCTTGTATAATTAATAGTCTTATTCTGAAAAGGAAACAAAATCATAAGAAATATTTTTTTTTCTTGCAAGAGCCTTTATTATGAACTTACCTTATCAAAAATGGTTTATTCGAAAGGATCCTACAAATTATCAAGGTCATATATTATCCCTGTGATTACTGGAAGATTTTTTGGCAAAGATGACATCGAAGTTATTCATATTTAAATCCATCCAGTTTACTAAAGATGCAAGTGATATAATGGCTAATTGAAGAAATTGACTATTTAAGAAAGAAGAACAACACTTGTGAAGTAACGAACATATTCAGACTGTCAAAACATTTGAGCAGCATCTATATTCTTGAGAATCATATCATTATTATTGTGTCTTAGAAAGTGAAATCACTCTATCAAGAGAGAAATTGTTATTTATTTTCCAATGAAGCTTGTTATACACTTCAAGTGTGAAAGGTTGGAGAATTTTAAAAAATATGTACTCGGGAGCTTGAAGAGGCTCATCAAATTTAATACTCAGATTTTTATAGTGAAACACTCAAGTTGGATATTTGGAGACTGGAAGTAAGCTTGAGTTGTAAATCAAACCAGTACTGCATCCTTCTTCTTCTCTCTTTATCCTTATCTTTTATATTTCCGTATTATATTGTGTGTGTATTCATTTCAGCAAGAGACTCCTTTATTTTTATAATAAGTTCCTTTTGTTTTCGATTTGCTGACTGTTCCTTTCATTTAACAGGAGCCTTCTTTTATTGTTTCAACATGACTTATACTTTAGCAGGTTTCTGTCGTTTAACAGACTACTATCATCTGATAAGCTTCTATTGTTTTAATTTTTAGTAGGCCCTGTCTTTATACAAATTAAAAGTAACTAGCGAAAATTATTTTAAGTCACACATAATTCATCCCTCTCTTGTGTGTGTTTGTTTAATCACAAATGGATGAGAATTTGGAGAAAGAAGGTGTAGAACCGGATGTATAGAAAACAAGGGAAGCATAGTAGAAAACTATTTTATAAATAACTAAAATAAACATGTACATTGCTAAGTTTAAAAAGAAAAAGATGCCACAAATATTATAAAAACTTAGGAAGAAAAAATAGAATTAGTTAAATAAAGTGCAACGTTGTTCAAAAGAAAATAACAGCCAATACTTTTCAACAAAAGAACTACTCCTTAATCATTTGCATAAAAAATTATTTATTTACTTAATTTCTAGATAAAATTCACAACCATATAATGCTTATTAATTTCAAATTTAAACACATATTCCCAACTCTTCTATTTCTTTTATTTAAACCAATTTTACGTAGTTAAAAACGGAATCAATCAACATGGTAATGTGAAATTCTATTTTTAATATTATAATTTGGGCTAAATTAATGATTTTTTATTAAATCGATGTAAACTACATAATATTTAATTTTGGGACATGAAATTCTCATATCTTATATCATAATTCTTTATATAAATATCCTAGTTAATTTTGTTTGTATTCAAACTATTTTCTTAATCTATAGATGCTAAAAGCCGAGGCATCGATGTTTTCTTTTGGCACCTCAAAATTTAGAGCTGATGACATCTAGGAGGAATTTTATAAAAGGCGAGCTAAAATCGCTATATCAGAAATAAGGCTTGAACAAGTTCAAGTGTTCAACCATTTCATATGCATTATTTCATAACTTGTACGTATGATCTCACTGGGAAAACAAAAAAGACGTTGTGGAAGCATGTATTAGACCAATTCGTAATATTGGATAATTTAAACAAATGCATGACTATATTGTCACAGATTGCAAAATATAACAAAGCTTTTAAATGTGCACGTGATAGCTTTTTATCAATGTAGAGACCAAATTTTTATCCTTCGTGATTTACTTGAAATCGAAATTTATTCTATGATCTTTCATTACTTTTGATATTTTTGGTCAAAAGAACTAAGATACTATAATGCTTATCAAATTATTGTTTCTGCTCCTCCAGGTGTCAGCCATGGCAAAGCTCTTGCTGCCACCTTGCTCCTTCTGTCTCCTCTTTTTCCCTCAAAAAGATCCAAACTTTCAACTGCGGAGTACGCTCTGCTTTTTCCCGTTCGTTTATCTTACTGCCTTTGCTCGGTTTGCTTAAGTAAGTACCCCTTTAAACTTCCAATCAGTGTCCCCTTCAACCTTCTCTTTCTCTTAGTTTCTTTATTGTCTTCATCCCTAGTTAATAATTCACTTAAAAATACATGCAGTTTATATATACTTTTCTTGTCTTCTTAATTGCTTTCATGGTTCACCTGTTTTTGTTTTTCTTTTTTCTGGTTGGATGTGACCATAATATTTTCATGATCAAGTAAGAAGAATGCACCAAAGGATTTCTTTTGTTATGATGATTGGGCTTTTCAGTATCGATTGTTTTGTATAGCATTATGAAACTCTTTTAATCAAAAGAACGATTGAAGTTTTCATTCTGTATTCTAAAGGAGCACCGATTGCTGATTACGTAACAGATTGATGCAACATAACAGAAATCAAAATAGATGATTAACTAGTGAAACAGTAACGGAACACAATCCTGAGGAAATACTCGCCTTTATTTCTGATACGAGTATTTTATCTCTTTCTGGAGCTTTCTTCATGGTTATATTCTTAATCAATTTGTTCTACAGCCCTCCTCAGAAAGAGCATTTAACTTCTTGGAGCATGTGGGACATTGGGGTTTCATCTCTCAAAAATCCATAGACTAGAGGTAGCTCTGCGCTCGTGTTTTACATAGCAAAACTTTTAACAATTTTGGATTGGTTTTGTTTTGCTGTTTGCTCTCCATTTAACTTTGCCAAACAGAAGTCAAATAAAATCTTAACTTTTTTTTTTTATAGAAACGTTTATTCTCCTGGGAAATTTTTTAGGATATTACTTAAACAGACTGTTCTTGAACATTGATGCAGCTTATATGAGCATGTAAATGAAGAATAGAAGAAAATAATCTACCGAATCTGATACTGCTATATCCAGTGTTAATGGCTGCCCTATTTACCTTGGCTTTGAAGCCACTTGCATTATGCAATTCTGTATTCGTGTTCAGCCTGAGACTTCTTCTAGTTATGATCCAAACTTGGATTGATCTGGTGAAAACCGCAATCAGCGTGCATCTGGATATTTTACGCAAGACAATTATTTGCATAATCGCTCTTGTTTCTCTTCCTGAACGTATTGTGACTGCCCTGCAAAGGGAGAGGCTGGTTAGTTTTTCATTAGTGTTTCTTCGGCTTACTACACGGGTTCTTCTCATGCTTGTATCTTTAGTTGTTGCGAGTGTTTCGAAGAGATTTCAAATTATTGTTTTCAGCATTTAGAAATTGGTTAATGGTTTTAACCAAATATTTAGATAAAGTTACTCTTTGGAGAGGAAAAATCTTTCCATCCCTGTGCCTTGATTAACTTGATTCTACCTTAGAGTGAGTGAACTTTGGTTGATTTTGGTTTTATAATTCTATGCTTTCCTGCTACAATTTTCAGCTGGAGCATAACTTACATGAGATGCAAAATGTCGTGAGTGATCTTGTCCACCGCAAGAATGAAGTTCAAAACCAGCTTCAAATAGCCATTAAAGAACGTGAAATTTTGGAATCAATACTAGTAGAAGTTGACGAAGAAAATGACAGGGCCATTGCCCAAATTGAACTGCTAGAGCACGAGGTGAAAGTTCTTTCTCCTTGATAGTGCTAATTTATCTTGAATCCCCTCTTGATTGTGTTGTTTACATTGCAACTTTGTTTTCGTTGGAGACTGCTTGATGCTTACAACTGTAATACTTTACTACCATATACTGCCGGTAATTATTAAGAAGGGCAATCTATGACAACCTTTGAAGGCTTACTGAATTGGCTTTTATCTACTACCAGTACTTTTCTCATTTATGCCACCTGCCCTAAATGATTCTGTATATCATATCAAGTAAAAAGTGAAAATGAGGATGGAGGAGAAGATACCCTGTTGAAACTTGGCACTACCTGTTCCTTGTATATGTATATTTTCTTGTGCAATTGCCCTGCGTTTTGTTTTTGCACCTTGTCTCCTTTTGGTGGTTACTCACAGTGCCGACGGCATAAAACTTCTCTTTTATCATTTAATTTTGACTTTCTGCTACTAATTTGAAAGTTTTTCAGTAGTAGGGGCTATCATTTACTTTAATCCTGGATAGAAATCTTGTTATCTCATTCTTTCCCCTTCTACTTCGAAAGTAGGCAACATTTAAATGGTTAGGAGTAGAAGCCGATAGTTGATTTGACTTTTGTTTAAGTAAAAGTCGAGGCACAAATATCAACAGGGTATCAAGACAAACAAATTCTGGATTATTATATATTGAAGACACAATATTGTAGCTCATTCTGTATCCTCCATAATCACCGTTATGACTCAGCTTAGACTGAAAAGATTTTTGCTTTTGTAAACATTTGTTTGCTACTAAATATTCATATACAAGCACGACCATTTATACCTTTACATTTGCCCCTTCTAACAGTTGCGGCATCTGAAGGTTGAAAATCTTCAGCTGAAGGCAATTCAGCGCAAGGACTTGTGGGACTTTAAAGATGAAGACATCTCAGACAACACAAAAAACACGGACATTCCTCGCACATATGACATTTTGTATGGAACACCATCATGGAGATCTGGTTATGAAGCAAGTAAACAGATGATGCACAAAGATGCCTGGGGAACTGAACGCAAGAGCAAAGAAGAGGTACTTATCCCAGGATGTTTCTCACGGCAAATAGACAAGAACGAGTCTTTGAACCGAAGACGAAAAGCTGCACTTTCACAGTCCCTTTTCAGTGCAGTATTATCACTCTTGGTTGGAATGATCATCTGGGAAGCTGAGGATCCTTGCATGCCTCTTGTGGTAGCTCTCTTCGGTGTAGTTGTCATGTCATTGAAAAGTGTGGTTCAGTTATTCTCTACTATAAGGAACAGACCTGCTTCAGATGCCGTTGCACTCTTGAGCCTCAACTGGTTTATACTTGGTACGCTCACATATCCAACATTGCCAAAGGTAGTTCATATGCTCCATTGGCATTGACTTTCTAAGACTGGGCCGTGAACCTATTTCTCACTAGATAGGTCTCTAGGTAGCTGCCGGAAGAAACATATAACTTGATCACATGGTTACATAGAGCTCTTTGTTTTCTGCTGATCTCATGTAAGCTTCTGTTTTATAATTGTGAAATAAAACTGAATGATGTAGATATAAGCATATATAGATCACTGACAATTTGGCGTATGTTTGACTGTATTGTAACCTTCTCTGATGATATGAAGGCCCTGCCTGCAAAGATGAGTAGCTGAGTGGAAAGTGTCTTAAAATAATCCGAAATATTGTTCCATTTTTTTTGTCTAGGACTTTCACATACTGACTAGTCAGCTACTGATTGATTATTGGTCCTGCTTAATATCAGATTCTTATCAGCTTCAAGTTTTCTAGTAGTTTCAACTCCTACATTGCTACTGGAAACGAGACATTCGTAATTAATCCTTCTAAGAAGCATACCTAAGAAGCTAGAGGATTATCAATAGGAAAAATTTTCCTTCTCTCCTCTTTTTTGATAATTCGAACTCAGGACTTCTTACAAAAAAGAGCCTTTAAGTGAAGAAGTAGAAACTAATTAGGCCATTCTTACTTGTTACCTCTTTCACATTCTTTACAACATGGATTGTTAGCATACCCTTTTAATGTGCAAGCGTGGGCACGTTAAAAGGGATGCAAGTGAAGTATTCGTAATCCTGACCTCCAACCAAATATGCTTATTATGGGTAGCAGAGTTCGCCCTTGTGTCAAGGCAATCGCTTCTCTTAAATCGTTGGGACCGGATTGGATTTGTAAATTTGAGCTGGTAAGTATCTTCTTCCCGTCTTCCTTCAGGCTTCATGATCAATCCTAGAGATATCCTCATTGTTTTTTTCTCTAGTTCCATGACCAAGTAGAGTCCATTTCAAGCAAATTGACCCCTTAAATTAATTAAAGGCAAGAGGTTTTTATCATATTTAGAGTATAAAGAAAATTGCATAATCTTCCTCTCTAGAGAAAATATATACGGAGTAAGGTGACTTTATTATCTTTTTATTTTCTATAAGGAGGTATTACTTGAATTTGGTAACTTATGTTTTAAAAGAGGTATTCATCCCCTTGACTATTTATCTAAATTATAGCAAAATATCAATGCTTTAAAAACTAGACTGAGAGTTAAACTGACAAGAGTTTTAAGGTTTAAAATGTTTAACCGATATTAAACGTCATAAAATTGGCTAAAGATTAAATAAAACTAAAGAATTTGAATATGATTGAAAGAGATTGTCTTTACCTATTGAAGAATTTAAAATTTGATTTAAAAAGATGTCGTTAAATAAAAATCAATTAATTTATTTTAGTTTATAAGAATTTATTATTTTAAAAAAATTAATTAATTAATTAATTAATCAGTTTTTAACAATAAGAGTTATTAAAGTCAATCGAACCAGAAAATTGAAAATCGAACCAAAAAGTTAAATGGTTCAAGATTTTTTCGGTTGAACTAGTTGAGTTTTTCAATTATTTCAAAATACTGGCTAACTTAAAATTACAAGATATATGTCCTAAATTTTAGAAGTATAAAAAATAGTAACATTATGTAAAATTTTGGATTAGAACATATAATATAAACGTATTATTTAAATTTTAATTAATAATTTACACCGAAAAATAATATAACATTCATAACTTATAAGTAAAAAATAAAATAAAAACGTTGAAAATGATTGGATGGAAGTAGAAACAAAATGTGATAAAAATTTAGAGGGTATTATTCCTTTAGTTCATACATCATCATCTCTCTCGGACGTTAGTTTTAAGTTTTTATTTTTATAACTTATGCTGTGTGATACGTATTTAGGCATGGCAAATAAAAGGGCTTGAATCAAGTCAATGAATTCATTTTGAGTTAATTGAGATTCAGATTGGGGCATAAGAATTTTTTAAAAAATTTCTTAATTTGAGCTAAATTTGGATTACCTAAAATTTGAGTTTATGTTAATAAAATGACCTAAAGCAGGAACAGTCCCATTTTAATGATCTGTTTGATCATTCACTAGGAATGTTGCCCCTTACTCTTTAAAAGAAAGAGGATAGCTTGTGGAGCTCTCATTTGATCGACCAGAGTGGAAAGTTCTTGACCCTATCTCTTCCTCTCCCTTCCTTCTAAGTTTTGCTTTTACCCTCTTTTTTGTTTTAAAAGACTCTTTTTTATTTTTTTTTCATTTGTTTTATTTAATATCTTTGTTTTCTTCTTTCTCCCCACTCTTTTGTTTGCTCTCTTATCTACTTTTGTCCTCTATTTTCTTTACGTGTCTCTTTCATTTTCATTATCATGCATTTGTACCTTTCTTATTTTTCATGTGCTAGTTATTTCTCGTGCTCTTGCTTCCTCTGTATTTTTACCCTCCTCTAGTTCTCAAGTTTGTTATCCTCATGTCTAACAAATTCAACGGAGAGGGTAATATCAAAATAATTGATGAGAGTGAGAACAGTTCAATTCTTTGATGAGTATGAACTTCAAATCAAGTTTTGAGCAGTACTAGCCAAATTCAAGTTGGAGTAACATTGCCAATCCTATATACATCTATTGCATATATTCATTCTAATAGTATGTCATTTTTAAAAAAATTAAGAAGTAATTTACAAAGTTCAAAAGTAAATGTAGATTATATAATTGTTTAAAAATAAATTTTAATCAAAAGTAAATGTAGATTATATAATTGTTTAAAAATAAATTTTAACGATACATGTTTGAGTGTTAATGTTAGATTAATTTTAATATTTAATCAATGTGACTCATATTACTATCATGGACTCTAATATAAAGGTGGACCCAAAATAATAGTGATTGGGCTTGTTAAAGATAATTAGAGTTCAAAGGGTTCCTTATAAATACCCTTCCCTCTCCCTTCTAAAGTTAACGTTAAAAAACATATTAAGTATAGAAGTTCTTGTACCATTGAAAGAATTGAGAAAAGATTGAAGGCAAATAGTGGATAAAAACTATTAAGAACATAAACACAAGTCATGGATACACGTATGTCTACAATCAACGATCCATAAATGTCTAACAATTGGTATCAGAGATTGTGTTGTATTATGTGTTGTTTGTATGGTCCGTGTTGCATGGTTTATTTTAGTGTATGGTAAGTTGCCCTTTGTTTACAGTACAGAAAGCAGCATGCCTATACGTTTCCAAACACGTTTTTGCAGTGTTACTTTTGTGTTGTGTTTATGGTTATGGATTCAGAACCGCAAGGCTTGGTTCTTGAACTGAAAAGGTTGATTACATGTTCAAAATTGTTTTTATGTGTTGCATTGTGTGTATGCGTGTATGCGTGTATGACATGTTGTTTGCGGGATTGTAATGGCATGATTTGCAAAGAAACGAAACTCATACATATAATTTTGTCTAAACATCCCGCAAATGTCTTGATAATTTTGGCATGCAATTTGTGATACAGTTTCCATGCCTTGTAAGAGAAAGTTTCTGGTTTAGAGTGAGATTATGAAACTGTAGAAAGACAAACGAAAGGTTGGGCATGGAAACGTTATATAGTTGGGAAGGGATGTTCATGGTTTTAGGATTCGGGATGGTTTGTGTTTTAACACAAACTCATGAAAAGAACGAAACAAACAACAACAAAAACAGACACAAACACTCAAAAAACTAGTCTGCGTGAGGAAGAAGATGGGGCGCGTATGTTCACGTGCCCCATCTGATGAGAAATTGTAGTGGCTGGCGCGTGCACTACACACGCCTGCCACTGCAGTTGCAAAGAACGCCTGCTGGCGCGTGCTCAGACAGGGCTTTATGGCCCAAAATGTTATTTTAGGCTGGTTTTGGCCCTTTGATTCATTAAAAGGTTAGCTTGGGTTATTAAATGATTATAGCCTAATTTTATAGAGTTCAATTTAGGGTTATAGTATGCAACCTTAATTATTAAGTAATTAAATTATGGACTTTAACCCTAAGTAAAATAATTTTAGGATGGGACATAATGGATTATTTAATTCATAATTGATTTAGTT
>JAOQMS010000001.1:17928150-17950179 GCA_027563885.1 Erythroxylum longipes | reverse complement strand
CATTTAAGCCATATACCGAAAATGCCCTCAAATTCTTCTCATGCATTCTTTCTATAAGCTCTTATGCTTAAGTTGATGGAAAAATTGTTCATGGGGCCGACATAACTCCCACTAGACTGACTACGTGACATTTAGCCTAAGTGATGTTAGTTCTTGTCCCTAGGGCTCATTACTTAATTGGATATGTCACTGAAGACTATCTTCATGACATTTCTACTTTGGCTAGAGATTCCCTAATAATGACCCGATAAGAGGCCGTGGGTATCATCTCCTTTTATCAAGAGTGGTGAATCCTTTATTGTCTACTCAATTACGTTCGAATACCTCAAGCTGTACCCAATCACCACCCTATGAGCAACCTCTGAAAAGCAACAAAGAATGGAGTCAAAGTACAAGATCAGTATCCAAGATATCCTTGAGCACCTTAAGTCAAAGTATATTTGCACCATTGCTATGATGAGACTATCATTGACACTAGAATAGATTATCCATATGATTGTCTTATGGCAGGTCAGCCAATGTACTTACTACTCTTAGTAAGCATCCATATGTTAACTCTAAACAACTCATGCTTACAGCTTATGAGATCCACTGCTTGATCCAATCAAGGAGTATTATATGTGCTAGTCTGTCCAAATTAATAATATCTTATCTCATTAATCCTATGACTAGGGATAATTTAGATACTAATATAATTACACATATAATAGGGACTTCATTAATTCAATTTAAGATCATTATCAATTCATAAAGAACATGAACATCAAATTAACAAAAATGCATTTTTGTTAATCATAAATATTTGTATAATAAGTTCTAAAGGAGATTGCCTTTAGAGCACTTCTCTAACACACTTACGATTGTGCAAAGGCAAAATTTTTAGGTATCAATATTTTTGTATTTTTGATGATTTAAGTATATTTTTTGAATATAAACAAGAGTGGAAATCCCAAAAAGAGCACTAGGAGGATTAAAAAGTATAAAAGTCAAAGAGAAACATAAAAAAAGATGGCTGGAACATCTAAAAAAGAGATCAAAGAGGCAAAATTTTAGAAAAACAAAGCTGTAGAATTTTACAGCTTATCGACAAGAAAAAGAATACATCCAAGATTCAATCTTCTACTCTTTCCTTTTCTTTCCTTGTTCTTAAATGTTGATTATAAACAATTGTGGATTTATTTTAGCTATGAATTGCTAAATTTATTTTAGGAATTACTCTTGAATTGTGTTATTAAACTATTATGTTTTTGATTTCATAGAAACATAATTAGGTTTATTTTTTTTAGTCTTTAATATAAATCGAGAGATTAGGTTGAAATATATATGTTGCACAGTAAGAGTTGGTACCATAATATAAATATAAAAATCATATTAATTAGCAGTTGAAGAGAGATCTTAATTATTTGTTAGTTACCTATAAGATTGCTTCAAATCCAATTAGGTAGGAAGCGTTTTGATAGACTAAAAGGTCACAATTTAATTCTTATTTATTTCGATTGGGATTACTTGGTTAGATCTTGAGAGAGGGTAATCATAATTATTAGATATCTAAGGTCAAGTATTATTAAATTAAGAAGGTGAGGTGAAAACAAAACAAGGTAGAAGTAATTCCTAACTTGTTATAATTAATTAATCACAAGTTTATTACTGCTTTGTTAATTGTTCAATTGTCAATTTTCTCTAATTTAGTTTATTTTCTAGTTACATTTTTTATATTATTTATGTTAAACAAAATGTTACAAAATTTGCTAAGTGACTAATAACAATCCTTGTGGCAATGATACTATTTATAATATAAAGATACAACCCATATACTTACAGTATAGATAGATTTAAAATCAAAGAAACAAGTTTTTAGCACCATTACTGGGTATTGTAAATTTAACATATAATATTATTTGAGTTACTTTGATTTAAGAAATTTAACACTTTTTTTGTGTGATTATAGGTGCATGAACACAAGAACAACAAGAGTTCTAGCAAGTTCAAAGACACACAAGTTTCAAACATCACTAAGTAAGAGAGAGAAATTCAAAAAGCAAGATGCCAAGAAGCTATAGAAAGATCAATGGCAGAAAAAGGGAACCAAAGAGGTTAGTAAAGAAACCTCATGAACTTTATAAGATTGGGGTTTAATACTAATCAACAAGGGATCACAAAACTACTAGTGCAGGCAAATAATTTTAAACGTAAACTAGCCTTGGTAAACATGCTACAAATCATTATCCAGTTTTATAAACTGGCCAATAAGGATCCTAATGCACATTTGGAAAATTTCTTAGAGATATATGACACGTTTAGATATAATGGTTCATTAGAGGATACAAGAAAGGTGAGATTATTCACATTCATGCTTAAAGATTAAGCCAAAGCATGGTTCAATTCTCTTAGTCAAAAGAACATAACAACATAGGAGTAGTTAGTACAAGCCTTTTTGGCTAAGTATCTCCCCTTAATAAAGACCATAAGGATCACTAAGGAAATAACAATTTTTTAACAAAGTGAAAGGGAATCATTGCACAAAGCATGAGAAAGATTTAAGGACTTGTAAAGGAGCTGCTCACACCATAACTTACCTAAAGAGTTTTTATTATAAACCTTATACAATGGAGTCAATCTGCCCCCAAAAGGTACCATTGACACAACAATTAGTGGTTCATTGATGAGGAAGACAGTAAATGTTGCACATGATTTATTGGAGGAGATGATAAATGATAGATATCTATATACATTAAAGAGGAACACATAACAACTAACTTTCAAAGAACAGAAGGGAGTGTTTGCTGTTGATTCAGTGATAACATTACAAAATGAAGTAGCAAACTTGGCCAAGTAAATAAATAGCCTGAAGGCCACTACTACCAACCTACTAGGGGTACTTCAGTATGGATATAAATTATGCAGTCAAGAAGGTCATGCTATAATTGATTACTTTATAATATATAGTGACTTAATTTTATAGGAGCACAACTAGGTCAAGTAGGTAGAAGAACCACCTAAATTTCTTTTGGTCTAGCAATGCATGATGTCAAATGAGAGCATAAGGCCCACTAGGATTTCAATAAGATAGGATTAGGTTATTGATTCAAAAATGAAAAAGCTAATGGATGTGCTAAATTCCAAGTTCACGAGCCAAAATGAGAGCCATACGAGGATGGAAGCTAAGTTCTACAAAATTGCAAAAATTTATGCTTTTTCCATTCATAATTTAGAGGTTTAGTTAGGCAACTGGCAAACGTATTGTATAAATAAAGTGTCAAAAGTCTATAGAGTAAAAAGGAGTCTAATTAAAAGAGCAACTTAAGGTTATCACACTTAGAAGTGGAAAATAGTTAGAAGAACCAATTAAGAAGAAGGCTGAACTTTACCAAAAAAGAAGCCAAGAGAAGGAAGATAAGAAAGAAGATAAGGAGGGACACCATATGTCCCACTCCCTCTATATGTTCCCAAGACCCCATTCCCACAAAAGATGAAGAAGAATCAAATGGACTCCTAATTTGCAAAGCTTCTAGAGAAGTTGAAGAAATTGCAAATTAACTTATCCTTTGTGGAAGCTTTAGAGAATATGCCTAAGTACGTGAAGTTTCTAAAAGATATCCTATTAAACAAGCTTACTTAGGAGTATAATCAAATGATTTCTTTAACAAAGAGTTATAGCTCTATAATTACCAGCCACATGCCCTCAAAATTAAAAGATCCAGGAGGTTTTACTATACATTATGTTGTTGGTGATTTAGAATTTTCTAAGTGTTTATATGACTTATGTGCAATTATTAATCTTATTGTTTGTCTATTTTTAGGAAATTAGGGCTAGGAGATACAAGTTGAATTGAAAAAATTAACTGAAAACATTTATATACCCATATTTAATGTGTTTTTCTTTTTATTTTAGAATCTTATGGTACTTACTATGCTTTAAGTGTGTTTTCAAGAGATAATTACCTTCATAGACTAATAGGAGAAGAATTTGAGTGAAGTCGGGTCATAAAATGGAAGAATTGAAGCAGTCTTAGACTTACACGATCAAATGTATGGAGCTTAAAAGACGTTGTTTATGCTCATGCAAAGATACACATCTATGTATGTACTGTGTAAGCTTTTATGACTATGTAAAGTAATGACTTAGAGTTTTTAGACATATATAGTCACCTACATAGTCGGGTAAGTGACTGTGTTGGTCTAGAAAACCTATTTTTTGCTATAAAAGGATATTATGAAGGCTATGAAAGGGAGACAAACTTGAAGGTTGTGAGAGACACCAAAGGAAGAAAGAAAACACCAAAAAGAAGGGTTGTCCATCACAAATACGAAGATCAAGAGTGTAAATCAAGATCAAATTCAACTTTCCAAATTTTCCAGATCAAGGCTTTAAGATGATTTCATTTTATTCTCTTTATTCTATTTCATTGCCTTGTATGGTAAATCTGAATAGTTATATTTTAAACATGATTATGGACTGCTAAATCTATTTTAAGGTTTATTATTGAATTGTTTTGTATAACTTTTACCTTATTCACTTTAATATAGTACTACTTTGTGATATTTATTATCTTCATACTTGATTTGAATCGAGAGATTAAATCAAGGTATTTGTTGCACAAGAGTTGGTACGTTAATATATTGAAAAATATCAAGTTAATAATTAATTTAAGAAAGATCTTAATTGTGAGTTAATTATCCTTAGAATTGTTCAAATCTAATTGAATTGTTAGGAGTAATTTTGAGAAATCGAGAGATTGCAACTCTACTTTTATCTATTTCAATTGGGATTACTTGATTAGATCTTGAGAGAGGGTAATTGAAACCTTTGGATATCTAGGATCAAGCATAGAAGAATTCACAAGGTAAAGGGAAGTCAAAATAAGGATATAATAATTCCTAACTTTCCACCATTGAGTAACTTCAATTTTATTGTTATCTTTTATTTGTTCAGTTATCAAGTTTGTTAGTTTACTTTTATCTTTAATAAATTCAACATTTTGTTACCTTAGACAAAGCATGATTCAAATTTTTAGGTGACTATATTCAATCCTCTTGGGAACGGTATCTTTTATACTATGAGTTAATATCTGTATACTTGAAATATGAAAGTTTTCTATATAGAGCTATCAACACCAACTTCCATACTCATTCAATTGGTGGATCAATCAATAAAGAAATTGTTTAGCATAGTGGAGGATGTGCTAGTTAAAGTGTCCACATTTATTATTCTTGTTGATTTTGTAGTGTTAGACATTAAAGAGGATCGAAACTATCTATTAATTCTTAGGAGAACATTTATGAATACAGGAAGAGCATTGGTGGATGTACATAAAAGAAAATTGATTCCTCATATTGGTGATGAATTTATTGAGTTTAACATAAGTTATCAAAGAATTTGAATAAAGGCAACACTTTCATAAAAATTAATACAATTGATTAGCATGTAAAAGAGCAAGAGGAGAACTATAAAGAATTGAGGATGTGAAAGATGATGAAGAGTTAGAGAATAAGGAGGATTTAGGTAAGAAATAAAATAAGGAAATCTTAGTAAGAACAAAAGCACCCATTCCACCTTTCATTTTAAATACCCACTCTAAAGTTGAAACCCTTACCCACACACCTTAGAGATACCTTTCTAGGTGGGTTCATACTCTATCCATTATAATTTCAAACAAATTGGAAGGGGAATAACAAAAGAGAATATTAGAGATAATTAGAAAGAGGATGAGAGCCATGAGATGGAAAATTTAAGATATAAGAACATAAATCCTAATATGGTGATGTATAAGATCAATCATGATGAAGGTTGTAAGGCAATAAGGGAGAGGTAAAGAAGATTAAAACCTCATATGAAATAAGTGGTCAAGAAAGAGGTAGTAAAGCTTTAATAAATGAGTATTATTTACCCTATTTCAGATAGTGAATGGGTGAGTCTAGTACAATCTGTACCTAAGAAATGAGGGATGATATTGCCTGATTGGTTATTTCTAAACCAATATTAATTTTACTGCAAGTGCATAACGTAACTGTAGCTAGTGCCAATAAGTACAGGTTGATTCCACAAAGACAATAGTTATTAGTGATTCCTTTTATTATCTAACCTACGGATTGGATTTTTTTATTTTAATTAGAAATTAAAAATTAAAAAATGAAACAATAATGAATGCAGAGATAATGGAAATTACTTAGAAACTAATCAATATCAAGAATTAGTGCCTAGGTGATTAATCCTCCTAAAACTCTTTGATAATTAACCTTTTATTATGCAAATTTTTTATTAACTATTTAGACTGTGGAAATTCCTATCATATGCTAACAACTCACTTAAGACTACTAACAACTAATCATAGGTTCATCAATCAAATTGCTCAGGTTAAAGGTTCTAAGATTTATTTACTGATTTGTGAATTTTGTTATTAGGTTTGACCGTAATCCAAAGGATTTATGTTGACCTATCTTTAGATTTGCAATCAACTCTTTTCAATTACGATAGATCTATTCATACACAGGATTTTTCAATCTCTATGTTATGAAATTATATTATGTACTAATATTCTGAATCTATTAGAACATATATTAAACACACAATTTAGTCATAATAGATCAATCAAAACAATTGCATTAAATAAAAGAATTAAAAAAATTGTGGCACAATCATCTCACCTAGACACAAATAAGGTGTTTAGTTATACATAATAGAAAACCAAAATCAAACAATAAAAAGAAGAAAAATGAATAGAAAATAAAGAGTTCATAATTCTAAAACTCCTTTTTTTTCTATCAAATGTTCCTGCAAGGTAGAGGATTGATGTTAAATTCTATTGGGTCTCTCCATGATTTCTTCATGTTTTCCACTTCTCTGGATCACTATTACCCCTTTTGAATGATCTCCATATTTAAAGTCTCCTCTGTATTTCTAGTGCCCCAATTTGTCTCCGTTCATATCCTTTATAGCAAATTCAAGGGTTTATGAAATATACACGATAATGTATAAAAATGTGTATCTCCAAAAAAAATTAAAATAATGGCTTTACATGTTTTAAGAAACTTACAATGCCTCATACACTATCATGTATCTACTAATTGCTTCAAATTATCGTTTTATGCCACAATTTCACTCAAATTATTCTTTTTTTGGTCCATGAAAGAAATAATAACCTATAAATGCATTTGGAGCCAATTACATACTAAATATATAATGCAAGTACAAAATATCAAGCCAAATACATCAAATATGGGTGTATAAATGTGGTCAAATATGCATCTATCAAACATCCCCACACTTAAGCTTTTGTTTGTCCTGAAGCAAACCATAATGAAAATTATAAGTCTTACAACAACCATCCTTCATTAATCTTGATCTTTCTATACATACTATAAATCATTATGTCATATCAAATCAAATTAACATACAATTAGAATCAATTTATCCTAAAATTAATTTCCTAAGTAAATATTAATAGTAATCTCATTGATAATTGCATTGAAATAAAAAACATATACCTTTACACACTCAACAAGATTCCAATCAATGCACACAAGCATTTATGGTGAAAAGTATCAAACTCTTAATCAATGCATAGGACAACTCTTATTAGGCTTGCAATTTAATCAAATCTCCAAAACTTATGTACAAACTAGAAACAAAAAATAAAAAAGTCTTTAACAGGGTTGTAATGGGGCTTAGGTGTAACACCCCACTCTCATAAGACACGTACCCAACATCCTGAGTGATATCTGAGTACGTACCCCATGAGAGTGGCATACTCGAACTGTCAGTCAATCAAATTCGATGCAAAAATTTCTTTTTCTTTTAAAATAATGTACACATATTGTGAAAAATCAATAAATAAATTGGGCCCATTTTAATTCATAAACATTTTCAAACACAAGTCACAACCATTACATTACGAACTCATTTGCATACACATTACAAAATACTTTTGAATACATATTTTGATACAAAAATAAGGAAACACTAATGTAGACATGAATTGATCCTAACCTCTATCTCTTACTTGGGTGCAGTGTTTGTACTCCCGTTAGCCTAATGGGGTAACTGTTCTGAGACTGAAAAATATTGCAAATTTTGGGTGAGTTTTGCGAACTCAGATGAGGTAACCATCATCGATGGTTCACTCAATTCATGCGTCAGATAAATTCACACATAATATGTAATTCACATCTTGCATTTTGCATATAGCATCACATAACTCCCATTACTACTTTAATTTATCATGTAGAATCAATTAACACTTCGTTCATTTATTTCACATTTGAACCATTTAAACAGTGCATTTCAATCATTTAAACATACATATCAAATACATATGCAATACTCATGAGACTCACTTCAATTGTTATTGTTGTGATCGAGTGCCTATAACTGTCTCGTATTCATTGTAGATACCGGGCTCATTAATAACTGTCTCTTATCCGTTAGGGATACAGGGCTCATTTTACATAGTGAGACTTTGGCTCTTAATCACATTCTGAGCTTTAAGCTCTTTTTCACTTTCTGAGCTTTAAGATCTTTTTCGATGGCTACTCCGATCACAACTGCCTTTACGTTAACATGAATTCATGTAATGAAATGAATTAGTCACATATGATCAATCAGTAGCTTTATTTCACTTTACATATTCACTTTCACATGTCATCGGACCCTAGGTTCGACATTCAACATTTAAGTTGAGAATCACTTATTTCATTGTATGCACATTCACATTTTTCTTCGAAACTTAGTCCGACATTCAACAATCAAATTGAGAAAACACATTTATTTCATCATATTCACATACAAGGAGCACTTCAAATATCATACTCATTCATCAGAATCATCGGACCTTCATTGTTCGGAATCAACACAATCAAATCACATTCATTCGATAATTCAAACATAATATGAAACAAACAAATAATTGAGTTAGACCATCTAGGTTACTCACTGATTGCTTCCGAAGCTATTTCCTTGAAGTTCCGACAACGTCTGGATGCTGACATTCCAATTGCTCCTCTATAACAAGCAATATACACATATCACACTTTAGCACAATTATAAGTATTCATTTATACTCATGTATGTATATGAAATATGTACAATGTATGTTCATGATAATCCTGGGTATCTTTTCATGATTATCATCACATAATCATACATATTTCCAAACTCACATAAGTATCATTTATACTTATGGTTTATACCTTAATAAAACCATATAAATCAAAATTCATAACTCATTTCTTCAATTAAAATTTTTTCTAAGACACACTTTCGGGTCTATTGTACATGATCAATCTGATATTGAAAATGAAACAATTCTTTCTAGAAAATTATTCGTCTATCTCTTAAGTTTCTAATGACACCAAGGTCATTCAATTTGGTTCAGTATCCTATGAGTTATGCTCACAATACCACAGACTGTGTATAATTGAACTTTTGGCTAGTTCATGATCATACCCTCAAATTGTATAACTCATATCTTTCAACTCAGATATCTAAAAATTACAAAATTAATACCAATTGAAATATAAGAGAATTAACTACAACTTTTGTGAAGACACATTTGCTTGATTCAGCCTATATCCATTAATTTTTTTATAAAAACATCAAGACATAATTTCTATCTCGGGTAGTACTACAACCTCAATCAAGACTTAATTTCACACCAGATTTTGAAAGTCTTAGAGACACAATTAAAGTCAGACTTCTACAAGAAAGTTGTAGAATTATGTCTCTACTTTAATTTTCATCAAGAATCACCTCATTTGGACATCTACATCTCAATATATCATCAAAAAACCAACATATGTTTAGTAAAAATCGCCTATATAACAACCCTCGGATTGCGATCGCGACTGCCGTGTTCGCCCAGTAGGGTCCCTGCTGCTAACCCACTGCACTCCTTCTTCTTTCTTTTATATTTTTCCGAACTTCACTTCCATTTTAAACGTAGAAAATGAGGTTTTTAGGCAAAGTCTTCTTCTAAACAATTGTTCACATATGTCTTAGGTTTCTAACAAACCTAAGTTCAAACAAATTGGTTCAGTATTCTGAAAGTATACCTAAAATACTACAGACTATTCTTATACCACGATACCTCACAGTTCTAAAATTCAAGACAAAATTCAAGACACTTAGAGACAGAATTAAAATTTGCTTCCTTCATGAAAATTGTATTCATATATCTCTAGTTTAATGTACATTAAAAATTGTCCCATTTAGACACTTATAGATCAAGATATGGGCAAAACATAGATGCATGTTCAGTGAAAGCACTCTATCTAGCACATTCCATCACATATTCAACTTCATTATCACTCTACTTTGTCTCAAACTATCATCCTACTTCTTCTCATTTTATGAATAACATTAACTCACTACCATTTAGAGCATGATCTCTTAATTTTAACACAACACCCACTTTAAAAACACCTATATGAAATGATCAATCATCAATTTTCTCATCATATATGTTCAATTTACACTATCAATCCATCTCAAAATCATCTTTAATACAATTCATAATTTATTACTTATCAAGTAAACGAAAATATGACCTAAATCTACTTATTTCTTCATTCACGTATCATCACTCTTTAACCAATATCATGATCATACTATCTCTAACTCACCATCATAACATTTCTATTTAGCACAATCCATAAAGATAATTAATACACTTACTTGTTTTAGCCCCAAAACCACATCAAATCATGTGAACATAGCTCCCAAGCATCACACAATCATCATCCTTTAACGGTGATATATGTTGGGTCTTCAATAACAAGAAGAAGGCAACGAAAGATGGAAGTAAAAAGGTGCAGATTTTTGGTAAAGATCAACGTTGAGAGTGTTGGTGAGAAAGTGCTGTGAAAATGAAGAGAAGAAAATGAAGAAGAGAGCACTAATGAAAATGAAAGAAGAGATCATCTTGCAAAGAAGAAAGACTCGTGGATGGTTAAGTTTGGTGGGTTAAGTACATGGTCAATAAATGCTTGGTAAGTGTCATAACACTTCCTACTTAAATATAAATGCTAATGGATATTTATTTAAGCTACCATATGATTCTTAATAACTAGTCCATTTAACTCCCAATTTTCAATTACATATGTCATTAAATCCCATTGTCATTTATAAAAATTTTCACGGCCATTTGACTCTTAATTCTACTGTCATTAATCAATTGTCTTGCCACTTGGCATTTTTTCTAGTCTGAAAATACCCAAAATTTTTGAAATTTTCCAAAAATTCTAAATCACTAAATACACTCTCCAAATCAATTTTCAAAGTATAAAAGTCACAATTTTCAACAAAATCACATATCACACATAAAGATCAATTATACCCAGAAACTGTCTATGAATGCATGAACAATTATTTTTATGTCCAAAAATTCAATATTCAAGAGTATGAGCATATCATATAATGCATGGGCATGAAATGCATTTTCTAATTTCTTAATAAATTCTCATAATTACTATTATAGCCTCAATATGGGTAACGGGATGTTACATTAGGTATGATATGATTGGGATCATGGTGAATTGATGGAAATTTATAAAAGACATATTACATGAAACCTGTTTATAATACACATAGGTCCATTTATTATAAAACTAATGTTACTATATATTTTTTCCTTTCTTTTTCTATGCTTTTTTTAATCACAATAATTTTGCGAGCATTCAGTACAACATTTAAAGAAATAATGGAATTTTCAAATTTTCAAGTTTCAAACAACCAAATAATGTAAATAACCTTCAGTGTTTAAAACAATAAAAATGTTACAAATAAAAATAAGATAAAGGGTAATAATTTGGTTAAAATCAACGAAAAAGGCTAAGACTCAACTTGGTTATTCTTAAAGGCTAAAATAGGGGTAATGTAATTATTAAAAAAATAGGATTAAACAGAATTTTTAATATAAATGCCTTCATCATTTCAATGCTTTTAATTTAACAAATATGTTGTCAATATGCATAATAAAAGCAAGTTTTAGAATCATTCAACTATGCATGATAACGCACATGAAAGGAATATAAGAGCTTAAAAATTTTCAAATTTTGCTCTTTGCTCAAAAGCTCACAAAAAAGATGGGTTAATGTGTGTAAATAGTATGCGATTTCATTCAAATTGACTATATCAATGATGAATAAAAATATGAATTACAAAAGAAAATTGTATTCCAACTTTCATCCTTTTGCATACTAATTTAAATAAATATTCAATAATGAAATACGATAATGATGGACATATTTCAATTAAGTTAGAATATCAGTTCATATAATTTAATAACTAAGACTATAATAAGCTTAAGAAAATCATTAAAAATCATTAATCCCTTCCACATTTAAAGTTGCAATTTGTCCCTAATATATACAGTATAAGAATATAAAATAAGTGAGAAGGTTAAGTGGTACTTTCCTGAGTAAGACAATTTTTCTGATTTTGATACATTTAATATTAGATTATGTCATTGCAAGAAATAAATGAAAAGGGGATAAAAACATTAAATAAAAAATAAGAATAAAGAAAATAAATAAGAAATATGAAAATAGAAATAAACTCAAAATAAAACATATCCTAATTCATAGGTTGCCTCCCATGCAACGTTTGTTTAATGACTTTCGCTTAACATACCCTGCACGTTTCCATCATCCTGGGTCTATAATCAGTGAACTGCTTTCACCTTTTTCTCTGTAAAGCAGTTTTATAGCTTGCAAATAAGCCACATGCTGCAAGATGATCATAAGGACAATTTATCAAATTAATAAACCTAATTGCATGCATTAATGCCCTTTTTAATGACAAACTGTTAATAAATAGGAAATAATGAAATTCTATGAATCTTTAGTTGACATAAGCAGTTTGTCATGAAAGAAATGGGAACCCTCTGTACTTAAGGTGACTACTATTGATTCATCAGTAGTTTCCATTTTTTTTTCCTCAACCAGTTCTTCCTTGACCACCTTTGTCCATTCTTCTTCTTCTTCTTCTTCTTGGAAAAAGGTTTCTAACTTATCTTCTTTAATTACCTCCTGCCACTTCTCTACTTCCTCTTCCTAGATAGAGGCTTCTTATTCTTATTCTTCGTATTGTTTTGGAAGCTTATTTCCACTCCTAAGGATGATTTCCATTCCAAATTCTTTAGGATTTGTTTCAGTAGGAGTAGGAAAACACCTTTGCATCTCATCAAAAATTATCCTTACCAGTTAGTTAATTCGATTCACCATATTCTGTATACTAGCCTCTATTCCCTGATGCTTCATATTTGATTCTTAAATAAATTTGGCCATCATGTCTTTCGACGCAGCAGTTACCTACTCACCTTCTTGAAATGCATCCTCATTCATGAAATCGACTGTCATCTCTTCTTCACTCTGAGACATTGAGAGGGCTCAAATAGTATGAGGTATTATACTCATCAAATTCAAGTGAAGAACATCTCTTCTTGACTTCATGTTGGCTAGTTACCCGCACTGTAAGGTATTGCATTAGTCTATCTGTAATAGTTTCATATTACTGCTCTTATTGTACATATTCAGTTGGAGCGTAGTCTTTCCATTCGTAAGCGTAAAATTTTCTCCACTCTAAATTATACACATTCTCGTATGATGGGCCTTGAGGTTATTTGTATATGTTTTGTTGCTCTCACATATGCATCATTTCCTGACATTCATTATTGTAGTAATTATTCCTACAAATGTTGTAACACGGCCTGGACATATGTTGAGCTTATGAAAATATGTGAGGAAACGACTCTTTTCGATAAGGTGATGTTACATATTGCAAAGACATATCATAGCTCCCATAAAAGTACTGATCGCTCCATCCTTGCGAATTGCGGTGATGACGTTAAATCTCAATCCCTAAAATAAACAACAAACACACTCTCAATGTAGAGAAGTTCAAAAGGTAATTAAATGAATAAGCCAAATGTACAATAAGATAGAATAAAAATAAAATATAAATAAATAAAAAATAATGGCTAATGTAATAGCAACCATGTGTTCCTAATATTACTATCCCCAACAACGGTGCCAAAAATTTGATTTGTTATTTCTATACTAATATGAATTTTACCTCAAGTGCACGACATAGCTGTATCTAGTACAGACAAGTATAGGTTGATCTCACGAAGGGAGTGATGATAGTAATTACCTTTCTTATATTATCTAGCCTACAGAATGGATTTTTTATTTGAAATAAGAAAATAAAACTTAAAAATTAAAAAAAGGAAATAATAATGAACACAGATGCAATTGAAATTACTTAGGAAACAATCAATATAAAAAATTGGTGCCGAGGTAATGAATCCCCCTAAAACCTTTAGATAATTAACCTTTTATTATGCAATTGTTTTATTGACCATTGGATTGTGGAAATTCCTATTTTATGATAATAACTCACTTGAGACTACTAATAACTAATCTTAGGTTTATCAATCGAATTACTCAAGTTAAAGGTTCTAAAATTGCTTTACCAATTTGTGAATTACGCTATTAGGTTTGACCCTAATATAAAGGATTTGTGTTAACCTATCTTTAGGTTTGCAATCAATTCCTTTCAATTAAAGTAGATTTATTCATATATAGGATTTCTTAATCTTTATGTTATGAAATCAGATTATCTACTAATATTTTGGATCTATTTGAACTTATATTAAACACATAATTGAATCATAATAGATAAATCAAAACAATTACATTAAATAATAGAATTATATAATATTGTAGCATAAACTAAGGTTCATCACACCTAGACACTAACAAAGTGTTTAGTTGCATATGATAGAAAAAGAAATCAAGCACAAATGAGAAGAAAAATGAATAGAAGACAAAGAGTTCATAATTCTAACTCTCTCTTCTTTTCTATCAAATGTTCTTGCAAGGGAGAGGTTATGTGTTGAATTCTATTGGATCTGTCGATGATTTCTTCATGTTTTTCACTTTACTGTATCAATATCACTCCTTTTGAACAATCTCCACATCTGGAATTGTCTTTGTATGTCTACTCCCCCAATTTTCCTTCACTCACATCCTTTTATAACAAATTCTAGGGTTTCTGAAACATTCAAAGTCTGATACATGCTAAAAATAGTTAAAATCATGAATTTACATGTTTTGAGAGACTTACATGGCCTTATACACAACTATATATCTCCTAGTTGCTTCAAATCATCATTTTATACCATGATTTCACCCAAACTCCTCTCGTTTTGTTCTATGAACACAATTATAACCTATAAATGTACTTAAAACCAATTAATTATCAAATATACAATAAAAGTATAAAAATCTAGCAAAATGCATTAAATACGGATGAATTGATTTTGGAACATGAAAATTTTCATATAAATAGACATGTGAACAACCAAAACAGGGATGAATCATTAACACGAAAGGAGGTAGAACACTTACTTCTGGGAGATCTATGAAGGGCTGTTCTTTTTCCTTTTGGTTCAAAGGTGGAATCGAAGTTGAAGATCACATCTGGACATCTCTTTGTTATATATTGTTGACTCTCTCTCTCTCTTTAAAGATTGTTTATGCTATTCTTTTCTTATTATTTTGGGTACTCATGTATGAATGATTAATATTCTCGTTCTCAATATATTGTTTATGTTTGACCCATTGCTAGAATATGGAATACAATACGTAATAGTTGTATTTTCAATGCATTTATGGTAAACTAATGGCAATGAATCATTAGGAATAGCATAAAATAGGTTAATGAATCGAGCTTGTGTGGTTGTTGCCTTGATTAATCTACTTTCCTAGTTTGTAATGCGACTATCCTAACTAATATAAAGAGCTTATTCTATATTGTTTGATAGTTAGGTTTAGTCAAAGAGCTTCTTCCAATTAAACATGATTAAAAGGAAAACTAGGGTTAGCAGAGCTTATTGTTAACCTATAATTAATAGTTTATAAGAGGTATGAGATTAACAAAATGATTAAATGTGCTTATTTATGTGTAGGCTAAGATTAAACTAAGAACCAGATTCCAAACTCATTCGTCAATTTTATCATTTTCTCACTATTGATTTAAATTGCTTTCATTAATTTAATTTACTTTATTTTATTATTTTTAACCAACCAACCCCCCTAATCTTAATCACTGATTCTTTTCATTACAAAAGCTACATGTTCATTCCCTGTGGATACGATCCCTACTCATCACTACTTTAAATTTAGTATGCAGAGTTAGGTTTTATTTTTTGTTATATTTGACACGCATCAAGAATTTTGGCATCATTGTTGAGGAGTGTGGTGCTTTAGTTTTTGGTTTTGGTTTTAATTGGTGTTTTATATATATTTGTTTATAATTATATTTTACATTTATTTCTTGATATTTTTATGTTTGTTAGTGTTTGTGTATAGAAAGGACGTTATAAAGGGAGTATCTCAAAGTTGGAGTACTCTATGCTATTGGGAGAAATTTTATCCATAACTCATATTCTTAATGTTATAACTTAGGTTGGAGAGATCACTTGAACCTTAGCTATAGAGGGGATAGGTAAAAATACTTCCTAGATAGGATGCAGGGTGCACATCCACTCTTACATAGACTAGAAGCCTCTTATTCCATCTCAGGTACATCTCTAGAAGAGCTACTTATTCTCTTACTACTAATACTTTGCAATTTTAGCAAGATACAAGTTCTAGAATCCATAAATTAGTAAGTTGAATGGGTCAAATGGCAGTAGCTATCAACTTCCTAGAATCACAAAGTGAAGAGAAGCAATTATTTCAACCTGTGGTGAATCCAAAGGACGTGAGCGCAGTAACCTTAAAGAGTGGAAAAAACCTTGAGAATCTGGAGAATAACATTTAAGGGATTGCTTGTAAAGAATATGTTGAGAAGGAGATTGAAGGAAAAAGGGATATATTAGCTCAAATGTAAATATTGAGTCCCTAATTATTGTAAATACTAACACTTCACTTTTTTTACAGCAGATTAGAGAAATTAGACAAGGAGGAAAAGGGTAAAGAGATATTAGATACTTTTTGATATAAGGATCTCGTAGAGATTAAGAGTTTGAAAATAGGTAAGATATTGAATGTGAGTGTTCTCAATTTAGGCCTTAACCCCTAAGAACCTTAGGTGGAAAATGCAGAAGTGGTGACACCTGAAGACCATAATTTTGTCACTTGAGGAGGAAAGTATAGAGTCGAGCCAATGATATGAAACAAAGGCTCTACTTAGGAGAAAACCCAAAGAAAGTTTGTTCCTTTTTTTTTCATTTTTCCCTTGTTATTTTGTTGAATACTCCATTTCCTAAATTTAATGTTGCATTAGGAACAATGTAAGTTTTAAGTATAGGGGTAAGAACTATCATATGTGCTTTTAAGTTGTTTTTCTCTTATGTGTATTTGTGTCTTTAAGTTTGTTTATTTCTTATGTGTTTTTAAGTATAAAAAAAGAGAGATAATCAAATCAAACAAACAAACATATTCTCTTTTTCTATTGCTTCTAGGACTATATAGACATTATTAGAGAGTAGAATTAACTAGAAAAATTCATGGCAACTTAAGCATGTAGTTTTACTTTTGTGATTGGACAATGTACATTATCCTTAAAAGAGTAGTGACTAGTGGATAGATATAAGCTAGTGTCATTTTGAGCCTTTTTATTCTAACACATCCACATCAGTCTCATCATCTTTTGATCGTATGTGACCTTCATGACATACACGTCCTGATTTTATCTCATGTATTAACATAAAAATGATATATGAATTCTTTATGTTATAAGATACATTAGCCAAATAGCCTACCTATTGATATGATTTTTTATTTTAATAAGGCCCTCTTAAGCTTTATTAGCCTTTCTTTTGTGCTAACTAGATTACATTCTTTTAACCCACCCAAATGTCCTATCCAATCCATAAAGCTAGTGGAACATTGGTGATTATTGGTGTTTGTGGATGCACAAAAGTATAAGTGTGGGGGTGTGATCGTGTCTTTTGATCTTTAAAATTTATAAGCCCTCAAATACCGCAAGTGCACGGGTCACAACTGTAATATAAGAGGTGTCTGATAGCTCAATTGCATTGTGTTGTAGGGTTTAATTTGTTATGTATTTAGTGTGAAGTTGAGTGTTGAGTGTATATTTAGGTGTTAATTGTATTAGTTTATGTGTTTAAGTGTTTTTACGGGTTAGTATGAGTTTTTGAGTTTAATTGTTATATTTTTGACATAGGTCTCATCCATGTCTATCAGTTTATCCGTTATTAAGCCTCCATCTTTAGGTAGGACGAAACTCTTCTTTAGAAATACCATATTTGGAGTAAAGAACACATGTTTGGAGCCTTGAGGAAGGATTGAAGTCAAGGATTATCATTAAGATTGGGGAAAATAGCACATTAACACCAAAATTTCAACATTTTGGCAAAGAAGATAAGGAGTCTTTTTATCCAATTTTCTGTTAATCTTACTTCCTCTATTCTTTGTAAAATGGTTTATTTGAATGTTGATGATGTTATGAAGACCATGTTAGGCCGATTTAGTTTTAGGGATTTCTTTTCAACTATTTTGTTAGAACTCCTATTTGATTGAATTGAATGAAGTTGTCATTGATGATTGTTGATTTTATTTTCATCTTGCAACAAATCGAGAGAGTGAGTAAGATAAATTTGTGTAGGATTGTACAACGAGAGTTGGCAACTTATAGACTTACAATCATCACGTTAATTGAATAATTAGAAGAGAGATCTCGGTTAATTAATTGATCACTCGTAAGATAGTTTAATAACTAGTTAAATAGGTCGAGTTATTAGGTAGGTTGATAGATCATCTAATTGATTCCCTTTAATTCAATTAGGGACAATTAATTACAACTTAAGAGAGGGTAGTTAATACATTTGGAAATATAGGGTGAGACACAATTTAATCAATAAAATAAGAGGGAGACAAAATAGGGAAAAAAGTAATCTCTAGTATTTAGATTCTTGAATTTGATTTTTCTGCCCGTTCGTACTGTCTATTGTTTTAAGTTAGTATTTTAATTTTTATTTAAATTTTCCAGATTATTTTATTAAACAATTTCGTTTCTTAAAAAAGTTTTATCTAAATTAAGTGGTGTCTGGGCATCAATTCCTGTGGGATCGATATCTGCTCTTTTTAGCTATAAGTCACGACCTATTCACTTGCATTTTTTGAGCGTAAAACAAGTATATAGGCTTTATCATCAACAAGTTTTTGGCGCCGTTGCCAGGGATTGATTGTTTAGCATCTTGCTTAATTTAGATTGCTTTGATTTAAGAGTTTTTGATACTTTTCCTTAGGTATTTGCAGGTACATGAACACAAGGAGCACATGAAGATCAATAGAATTTGGTAACGACGAACTATCCGATATCATAAGACACATCAAGACATCTTAGAATGAGGAATGAGACATCTGAGAGCTAAATGTCGAGAAGAAATAGAAAGAACAAAGATGGAAGATAGATATTATAGGGAGCAAGGAACTTTTACAAATTACAGTATGGTTAGGGAAGTACTGATCCTTATTGGAACACATACACTCCGGAATGGCAGAATCACCCAAATTTCTATTGGCCCAACAATGCAAGTACTCACATAAGACATCAAAACCTATTTGAATTTTAACAAGACCGATTTAGATCTTTGGAGAAAAAAATGGACAAGTTGATGGATGTTTTGGGGTCTATAATGGCAAATCAAGAAGAGAACCAAAAGAGGATGTTTTGAGCCAAAAGGAAAGCCAAAAGAGGATGGAGGCAAAGTTTGATCAAATTGTGAAGAACCATACCTCATCAATCCACAATTTGGAGATTCAAGTAAGATAGCTTTCTCGTGAATTTTGTAAAAGAAGTGTGGAAGACTCTATGAGAAACACGGAATTACATCAACGAGAGCAATATGAGGCTATCACACTTAAGAATGGGAAAAAGCTAAAAGAACCAGTGGAACACCAAGTTGAACCCCACCTTATTAAAGAACAAGAGATGATGAAAGCATATAAAGAAAAGAATGCCAACCCTCCCTTTTATTCACCAGTTCTTGATATACCATATATGAACATCGAAGAATCTTGGGTAGATGTTCATGAAAAGAACCTTATCCTTCCGATTAATGATGACTAAGTGACATTCAATATGAATGATGCATTAAAGAATTTGAAGGATGGTAGCTCATTCAGGATAATTGATGTCTACGAATCTTCTGAAGAACAAGAGGATGAATAATAGATGACAACAAACATCGAGTTTGAAGAACTTATGAAAGTCACTGTTCAGGAAGTGGAAGAAGCACAGGAGACGAAGTTGATTAAAGATAAAAGAGAGCAACTCACCTTCATATAAGAAAACTGTTGGATTCAATGGAAGATTCAGGGAGCTTTGTTATTCCCTGCTATGTTGACAGTTCACTTGGAAAAAAGACATTATTAAGCTTAATTGATTTTCATAATGTTATCCATATTGTCCTTTAGATTATTTTACAATTTGTAGCTTACTTACAGGTTACAAAACCAATATTGAACGAAAAAGGTGGAAGCAAGCCGTTTATGATTGATCCTAGTTGAGTTTCCAAGGAAGAGCGTCGAGCTACTCACGTTAAAAGAAGCATTGCATGGGAGGCAACCCATGAAATTCTACTTCCTTTTGATTGTCTTTGTCTATTTGTTTGTTTGGTTTATTCAATTAGGATTGTGCTTGAATTGAGTGCGATTGATGTTCAATTTGGTTTTTTTTAACTTTCAACTTGTTTTCTTTTCAAAATTCTTGATGATGATATTACTTTGATGTGTTTGTAGGTTGTGGGATCATAGAGAACTAATATTAAGCTTGGAAGAAGGTTTGAAATTGTGATGATCACCTCTTCCCATGATTGTGGGAATTGGATTGATTCCCATGATCGTGGGAAATCTCTCTAGAAAGTTTCTACAGAGAAATCCCACACCATCGTGGGCAATCTCTCCAGAAAGTCTCTCCAGAAACTTTTTGGAGAGAAATCCCACGATAGTGGGAATTGTGCGACTTCCCACCATTTGGGAGGGTTAAACTTCCCTCCCACTTTCTTCTTTCACCCACTCTCAAAATTTTCACTCCTTCTCTCTCTAACCCACAAAAATCCTCCTCCCACTCTCTAAACTCTTCATTTTTCCTTAAGATTCTTGGTATTGTATTCATTTCTTTTTATTAATCTTACAATCCTTTCATCTTTTCATGCATTAATCATTCAAAAACAAAAGGATTTAGGTAATATTTTGCTCTCTCTCTCTTACATATGAATTTCACTCATCTTCTTCTCAATTTTTGCAAATTTTCTTCTTATAATGGCACCAAGGAAGATGATGACTAAGAAATCGGTTGATGAACTCTGCTCGCAATTTTCCTGTGAAAGTAAGTGCAATTTAGCGGTAACTTACCACTCTCCCTTCCCAATCTATTCAAAAGAAGAAGGTATGCGTTTTCGTGACCTTAGGGATAGAGAACTAGTCACTCCTAGGTATTTTGATTTTGAATTGCTAGAAACCACAGGAGTGAGACAAAGACTTGAGCAACTAGCTGCGAACGTAGGTTGGAATAACTTTGTTCGATGTGACGTACCTATTCACCCTATGATGACCATAGAGTTTTTCACGACAGTCTGATACAATCCTAAAATGGATCTTTTCTGGTTTAGGTTATTCTGTACTGTTTACAAATTGGATTATACTATCATGCATGGTCTTTTTAATTTGCCAAACACTAAGGGCTTGTTTGGTTGGAGGGTTAGTAATTGAACGGAATAGAACGTAACACACTTCCATCATTTGGTTGAGGGTTTTATAATGGAATGGAATGGAATGAGATGGAAGCAGAGGGTTTCATGTTACGTTCCATTCCATCCTAAACAGTGAAAATAAGAAACCTTCGATTCAGAGGGTTTAGGATGGAACGTAAACTAATAAATACATACTACCTAATATACCCTCAAAATTTTTTCTTAAGACCAATTATTTCTTCTAACCCTAACCCCCTTCTATATAATAATAATATTTATATGTTATTTCTCCTTACTCTAATAATAA
>JAOQMS010000001.1:17901998-17919016 GCA_027563885.1 Erythroxylum longipes | reverse complement strand
CCATGCGATAAGGCTGAAAGAAGGGAGCCAACCCCCGAATTTGAGACCGTATAGGTATCCACATGCTCAGAAAAATGGGGTGGAAAGGTTGGTCTGAGAAATGTCCTTAGCTGGGATTATCAGACCAAGTAATAGCCCCTCCTCCAGCCCGGTGCTGTTGGTGAGAAAAAAAGATGGTGGGTGGAGATTCTGTGTAGATTACCGGGCCGTAAACCGGTTGACAGTACCGGACAAGTTTCCAATTCCGGCAATAGATGAGCTTTTAGACGAGTTGGGAGGCGCAAGGGTGTGCAACAAATTGGATTTGAAATCCGGTTACCACCAAATAAGAATGAGGGCGGATGATGTGGAGAAAACGGCCTTTAGAACTCATAATGGCCACTATGAGTTCTTGGTCATGCCCTTCGATTTGTCGAATGCACCGGCAACCTTTCAGGCGCTAATGAATGACATTTTCAGGGAGCATTTGAGAAGGTTTGTGTTAATATTTTTTGACGACATCTTGGTTTATAGCAAGACAACTCCGAATCATTTGCGACATTTAAGGGTGGCATTTGAGCTCTTGGCCAAGAATCAATTGGTGGTTAACAGAAAAAAATGTACCTTTGGGGTCAGTGAATTGGAATATTTAGGGCATGTCATCTCAGAAAAAGGAGTGGCAGCAAATGAAAAGAAAGTGAAATGCATGGTTGAGTGGCCCGAACCAAAAAGTGTATATCGAAACTTTGTGAGGGATTATGGGAAGATAGCCAGTCCGCTCAAACAGTTATTGAAGAAGGATGCGTTTAAATGGAGTGCAGTGGCGAATGAAGCTTTCCAAAAGTTGAAAAGAGCCATGGTGACTGTACCCGTGTTGGCAATGCCTGACTTTAACAAAGAGTTTGTGGTAAAGACTGATGCGTCAGGAAAAGGTTTGGGAGCTGTTCTAATGCAGGACAAACGGCCAATAGCTTTTTGGAGTCAGCAATTATCACCAAGAGCTCAAGCTAGGTCGATATATGAAAGGGAGCTTATGGCTATAGTGTTGGCTTTACAGAAGTGGCCTCATTACCTGTTGGGAAGGAGGTTTAAGGTAAAGACTGACAAAAGAGCTTAAAACACTTGCTTGAACAGAGAGTGATCAGTTTGGAGCATCAAAAATGGATGATAAAGTTATTAGAATTTGACTTTGAAATTGTGTATATACCGGGTGCAAGTAACAGGGTGGCAGATGCACTCTCAAGGCATCCTAAAACAGAGGAAAATCTAGGCACCATTTCTGCTGTGTGTTTGTCGGAAGGGGAGGTCATTGACGAGGAAGTAAAGGGGGACCCCAGATACAAGAAAATTATCCAAGAACTGCTGACTAATTCAGCCACCAACTCGCATTACCAACTGAGGAAAGGAACTCTATTTTACAAAGACAAGCTAGTACTCTCGGAGCATTCAGCTGTTATTCCTACCCTCTTAACCGAATTTCATTCGACTCCCTTTGGGGGTCATTCGGGGGTCTTGAGGACTTACAAAAGGGTGGCAGCAGTGGTATGGATGGGTATGAAGTCAGCAATCAAGAAGTTTGTCGCCAGCTGTGATGTGTGTCAGAGGAATAAGATTCAAGCTATGCAACCACCCGGGCTGTTACAACCTCTGCCAATACCGAATCAAGTTTGGGAAGATATAAGTATGGACTTTGTTGGGGGTCTTCCTAAATCAAAGAAAGGTGACACTATTCTGGTGGTCATTGACAGGTTATCAAAGTATGGCCATTTTATGGCATTACAACACCCATACACTGGACACGGCTAAAGAAGTAGCTCAAATATTTAGCGAGGAGGTTGTGAGACTACACGGTTATCCAAGGTCGATTGTGTCAGACAGGGATAGGGTTTTCCTTAGTCAATTTTGGACTGAACTCTTCAAGAATGTTGGGACAATTCTGAAGTTTAGTAGCGCCTACCACCCTCAGTCGGATGGACAAACGGAAGTGGTCAACTGGAATTTGGAAACTTACCTCCGCTGTTTTTGTGCAAGGCAACCAAAGGAGTGGTGCAAATGGCTTTCGTGGGCCAAGTATTGGTATAACACTACATATCATAGTGCAGCAAGAGTGTCACCATTCCAAGTTTTATATGGAAGGCCACCTCCTGCACTTTTGCGTTGGGAATTTGGAATGACTAAGGTGGATGAAGTAGACATTCAGTTGAAGAAGTTTGCTGACAGAAATAGAAGAGTTGGAATTTCAAGTGGGGGATATGGTTTTCTTAAGAATACATCCATATCGGTATAAGAAGTCGGCGAAGCGACCCAATGAAAAGCTAAGTTCCAAATATTACGGGCCATATGAAGTGTTGGAAAAAATTAGAAAAGTGGCTTATAGACTCAAGCTACCACCAGATTCTAGAATCCATTCCGTTTTCCATGTATCTCATCTTAAACCAGTGGTAGGACCAGCAGTACAAGTTAATCCTCTGCCAGCTTGTCTATCGGAAGATTGGGAACTTCAACTACAACCTGACCAATTACTGGATATTCAGTTCTCAAATACGGGGCAATTAGAAGTTTTAATTCAATGGAAGAATCTACCAACTTGTGAGAATACTTGGGAGGATTTTTGGGAAGTAAACCAGCAGTTTCCTAACTTTCACCTTGAGGACAAGGTGAAACAGAAAGGGGGGAGTATTGATAGGCCTCTAATAAGTAAGGTCTACACTCGTAAGCATAGGAAGAGAAACAGGGGATTCAATATGGCTGATATAGAGAATATGGGGCTGTTAGCAGATGGGACACTTGGCAGGAGCTAGTTGGTCAGACAAAAGGAGAAACGGTTAGAAAGTATTTAGGGAAAGTGTTGCAGGGGTAGGGGTAATGAGTGATGTAATAGCTTTTGGGGCAGCCTAGCTGCATGGGGAGAGAATTGGCCTCTCGAATTGCCAGATACCTTGTTTTCCTTTCAGTCGTACGTTTTGCTATTTTCTCTAATAGTTGTTGATGGAATAGTAGTATAATTGTTGTAAGGGAAGTTTACAGCTCAAGGAGCAGTTGATTGAATATTATTTCTTCCTAGAAACTAGATTGGTTGTAATTGTCGAGTACGAAACAAGGTTCCTATCAAATAACAACATTGCAAGTGGCTCTAACCACATACTAAGAGTGGTAGCATCACAAAGGAAAAAATGCATTGTTAACATTACTAGCAGTTTGAAAATGGATCCTCCTTAACTTTGGATTAGTAATCAAGAGATTACTAGCAGGATTTAATTTTCAGCCACTAGCATAATATAGCTGCAATTCATGGTGAATCCAGCTTAACCAATCATAATTACAACATTTAAGGACAACTTGCATACCTTAACCACAATCTCTGTCCCGTCGAAAGCAAGGTTTGCAAGAGATAAAACATTATCAGCATGGTCAATCAGTGACTGAGCATACCATTGGAGGAAAAAATGGCCATAGTAGCTATCATAATCGCCCCTCTCACAGAAGAAACCAGTTTCATGAGGTTTAGAATTATACTGGCCAGCATTATCAGGACACTTAGCCCAAAATGGATGCCCACGCAATTTAGCTGCCTTCCGTAGATTTTCTTGCAAATATTTGTCATAACACTGCAGATAAGGGATCAGTTTTAGTTCAAGTACAATTAAGATGAAACAGCCCCAGTTTTACAATTACTAGCTAGCTCTATCCCTCTCTCCCGCTCTAAACAATATTAGCACATACTTTCTCCATTTATGATATATAACAGGTAGGGGAGATGCTCACACCACAAAACCAATTTAAAAGATACCTGAAACTCACCGATACCAGGATACCTCCAACCTATCCTTTCTGAAAAAGATGGGTACTTCAGCTCCCCAGATGGTCCAAGTCCAATTTCGATGGCAGAGATCACGCCCTCCGTAAACAAGTCATCAAACTCAGTCCGAAAACTTCTCATGAAGTCAAAATAAACCTGTGCACAATGAAAAACATTATTAGTGACCAAACATAGAGGCACAATTTTTTTCCACCAAAGAAAGGTTGTCTCACTTGGCAAAGGCTAAAACATCACAACAAGACAAAACAGTGCTTCCAGCCACTCGATTGCATTACTTGCTTTACATATTTGTAATGCCTACCAACCTTATAAAACTTGGCAAGACAAAATTAATGCAGTAAAGCAAAGTGAACAATAATATCTTCTTGTAGGGTCAATGCCCAAGTAACAAAAACCAATTATGCAAACAAACACTTGGGTAGCCTAAGTAGTAACCAGTCAGAATAACATTTGCATGGCATTCAACTTTTGTGCATCAACAATAGATTGTATTTACACACTTGCAAGCAAAAACACATATTACTTATATACATATATGGACCAATATTATCTTTAGAGAGAGAGACAGAGATAGAGTACGAGATGTTATATAGCAGGGAGTATGCAATTCATTAGGCATCAATTTAACAGAAAGAGAGAAGCCGCTTAAATAATAGATAATTTTTAACCACATATAAAGTACCTCGATACCAGTTCTTCCTTTTAGAACTCGCTCTTTGTCAATGCCCCAAGATAGACATTCGGTATTCCTTCTTCCTTCACGATCTCTAAAGAATATGTCCTCATTTTCTTTCCCAATCTCTAAAATCCATTGAGGGAGGGAGATTAAAACATCACCAGAGTCATTTCCTCCACATTCGTGAAATGCCATAACAACCTTCATAATTAAAGGAGATTTCATAAGTATCAAAAGGTTGGGATTAAACAGAAAGTGTAGAAAAGCATCTGAATGAATCCACATAGGTCAATAAATTATATGAAAATACCTGCAACTTCAGCTTGAATTCTCGGACAATGTTGAACAATTCCCTATAGCCAGACCATACATATTTCTGAGGGCTCCAAGCTTCAACAATTCCCCACCAACAATCTACAACAACACCATCGATGTTTAAAGACTGGATATAACTTAATTCTTCTCTCAGACATTGTGGATCAACCAACTGGCAGAAATTGTTGATGAAACCAGTCTGCCACAGAAATCAATAACCTTTTACGAACTCGTAACAAAAATAAAGGAGAAAAAAGTTGAAGAAAAAAGAAACTGCGATGAAAACATTAAAAGTCAAAGTTTGTATAAAATGATGTGAACCAAATAGTCAATCCTACCACTGAAATAGTCCTGACTCATAAGATATTTAAAAGGAAACAAATCAAGTCCTTTCCAGTCAAGTCCATTAGAAATTTGAACATGTGAATTTAGCAATTCATGGTATAATTCAAACTATAATAGGGATGATATAAAGGAGAAATTTTTATTTAAGCAAGTGAAAAAATTCCGAAAAGGAAACATGACTATACTTAAGAAGACAAAGCATTTTCTCATATATAAAATAAAAAGTAAAGGGAATCGAGTGGAACTTACTGCAAGCATTACATAAACAGGAACAAAAGGAGTGCCAGTGAAATCAGTCTCATGCTCACCAGAACGCACGTCCTGTATAAGCTGCACACCAAATTGTCCACACAACTCAATCAATCAAGTGTAAATGCATTCACCATCATATCAAACAAGAATAGAAAACCTAAAAGTTAAATAAAAAAAAAAGACTCGTACCTGATCAGTATCAATGCAATCAACAGAATGAATAGGGCTTGAAGTTGGGTACTTTTGCCCTCTCCCATCTCTTTCACTCATAACAACCGAATCAAGGGACGCCGGCGACATGCTCTCGTCCAATCGGTGAACAGCCGATGGCTGAGGCTGACAGTCCAATGCACCACCACCAGATTTCATGGAGCAACTCTTCAAAGAACTCGTGGAAACCGGGCTTTCGAGTGATGATCTCACAGCATCACCACCGTATGACGATGATGATGGCTTCACACAACAATACAATCAACCGAATCAAAATATTTCACTTTCATTTGCTATAGAATCACAATAAAAAAGAAAAATGGGCAAGTAACCATCTGGGAAGGAGGCGACTGGCGGTAAGTGGTGCCGTCGGGCTCAACTGTCCACCCGGCCTGGCGAGCCAAGGCGGCGAGCACGTCGTTCATGTCGGCGCGAGCTGGTAGTGGGAAATTGCCGTACTGTCGGAGTCCTGCGAGCATGCGGCTAGTGATGGCGCGGCGGTGGCGTTCGCGAAGCTTGGTCCTCTCTTTCTCTTTCTCCCTCTCTCTTTTACCTTTCCCCGGCGCATCAGTGGCGTTGGTGGCGGTGGCGGTGGCGGCGAAGCCCCGGGGGCGGCGCTGTTGGTTAGGGAATTGCGTTTGGGAGTTGTCGTTTTGGGATGTGTTCATCGTTTTACAAATACATTAACTCGTTATGTTTTCCTTTGAAATAGTCTTCTTCTTCTTCTACAAATGGGCTCTTTATTATGGGCTGAAGTGTAATTTTACAGTCGACTGCTGCTCCTTACAAGTAATCATACTGAATTACTGATACTGTAGTGTACGTACAGATTATAGGACCGGTGCGTCCTGTTCAAATCCTATGTGCCACTGACTATTCTATTCTAATCATCCATTTATGTAAAACTCACTCACATAAATAAATAATTAGGATGAAATAGCATAAGAAGAGACCAATGTTGATGGCACAGAAGATCTTACCTACATAAATAAATGATTAGCATAGAATAACATAGAGTTAAACCAACGTTGGTGGCACAGAGGATCTATCTCCGGGCGTCTAGGCAGGCGATGCTACCTTTTTGAGTGCAAGATTATAGAACGGAAGACCGACCTTGTTGGCCTTTGCTTTCCCAAGAAAAGATGGTCAAGGCAGTCGGGCACTCGAAGACCTTTTCTTCATTTTTATTTTCCAAAATATACTTACTGTGATCAAGCATGGCTGACATGTAGGTAAATAACTAGCAGGTTGTTCCGGGGTAAATGTGCAGTGATAATTCATAGATATTTAATGACCCGTTATTTTTAGAATCAAAGAGTATATATATACATAGAGGTTTTGTTATAAATAGTTATTCTTAAAGTTCAAATTTTGAGGGAAAAATTAAAAGTATATGATTATGGACAAAATTTTATAAGCGAGGAAAAAATATATAAGTTAAATATTTAAATTGAGTTAATAAAAGTATAAAGTAAAAATTAATAATCCAAAAAGATAAGTACAATTTAGAAATATATAATGCTAAATTAATTGTGGAAATTAACGGCTCCAATTCCACTTTAACTTACATATTATTAATTATTCAATTTATGTGCATGTTAAGTTACAACCATATATGTTATTATTAATTATTATTAATTAACTAGGTATTGTATAGTAAGAGTGAATGGGATGGTCTTTATAATTTCGTACATCTACTTTGTTTCTATTTCCTCATGCTTATCTGTCTCTTGCATATAATCTCAACAAATTAAAGACTTATGATCATGAATAAGTACAGTGGAGATGACTTGTGGATCTAAAACAAAACTTGTTCTCTTTGGCAGGGTATGAAATATTCCTTAATTATCATATAAACATGATAGTAAACTTGCTAAATGTCAACTTCTTTAAATTTAACCAAGAGGAAACAAACAGGAAGTTGAGTCAACAAGTTGAAGACTCTTGAAATTGGAAGCACAAATATATTTATGACGGTGTACAATCTCTGGCTTCAATTATTTTGAGAATTTCAACCATTCCTCATATTAAATAAGAAATAGAGAATATTCTTAATGAACGAATTATAACTACAAGAGTTAGTTGATATCAGAGATAAGTGGAAAGGAAGACAAATTTCTAATAGTATTTCAAAGTTGAATCAAGACTTATATGATCAATATTTATCACATTCTATATCAAAGACAACTTCGGACAAGCCAGGAGAAGTTGACGTGAAAAAAATTAGAGTTTGTAAATAAATAAAAAAAAGAGTTCAAATCACTCAACCACAAGTTTAATTTTGGGGAATACAAGGCCGAAGTTGAGGTGACAACAAAAACAATAAGGGTTTAAAGGTACTTTATGTTAAGTTTCCATATTAAATAAGTAATAACAATAAGTTAGATATATTGTCCTAATTTATTTAGGGCTTAAGTTTATTTAAGAATAAAAAATATTAATTAGAAAAGATTCCAAGAATTTTTTTAATATATGTGTGTAAACCTTTCAATAAGAGATCTTCAATATTTTTCTATAAACTTAAGTCTTCAATTAGAAGGTGTGATGCCTTCTTCTAAGAGTAATTTTTAGACTACAAGTAATTCTTAGTTTCTTACCCTCCGATACTTGTTTATCTCACTAAAATTCCAACAACTCTAGCTTGAATTTCCATCAACCAAAACCATAAAATTCTATCCTAGATTTCTGACAATCAATACCTAAATTTGTAGATATAGCAACCTGAAATTCCAACAATCTTAAGTTGAAATCCTAAACCTAAAACTCAAATTCTAACAGCTAGATTTTATAAGTTCTATGGGTTCTAGCCATTGATATATCTTCTACTTGTCCTATATCACCTAACATATAGGGATTAGTAAAGTTCAAAGTTTGAACTAAGAAATTTAATAATTAGATGATTAAGATAGAAAATCACATTGTTGAAAGAAAAAAAAACATGTTTGTCCCCAATGTCAAAAGCTGATCTAGAATAGGCTAGAATCAATAGGATGAATAGTTAAAACATAAATTACATACTATGACACAATACAAATAATAACAGTTTACTTGTAACAAAAGCTTCTTGCCAAAGTTCACGCTTTGACCATGATGGTGCAACTTCTTGAAAAGGAATTCCATTATTCAAACACACCCTATCACAAATGAAGAACCAACAATGAGGAAAGATAAACCACAACAATGTTATAGGTAGCAATAGTTCAGTTATTTTCAAAGTTGCTTAAATTGAGTAAAAATAAAAATCCAAGCCAATGGATAGTATAAGATTCCAAACATCAGAATTGGTCAAGTACACAACCCACTACCAAAGAGGTGTAAACTTATTCACAAAAAGGTACAATAAGAAGTACCCAAGCATTTAGTGATTGATGATTTAACTCTCAGTAAAACCAAGAAAACAAAACAGTTATATTAGTGATAGTAGACTTAATTATATACTTATCAGAATCTTGAAAACCTTACACAACAATTTGAATAAAGAACATAGTTGTGAATGCCTTTGTGGTATAATCCATAGTAATTGTAATTACTAAAACCTGCTCCATATTTGGGGAGAACCAATAAAAAGTAAAACTTATTCAATGACTAAAATAGTACCTATAATGGAACCAAGTGTTGTGAGTTCTTCTAGTTCTAGTCACCAGTCATAATTTTGTTCCATACCAATATACAAATAATAAAAAATTATTTTATATAATAAAAAAAAAATTAAGACCAATAAAATTTTTAAATTTTGGTATAAAGCTTTATTTACCTCTTTTTCAATCTTCCTTCATATTTCATTAACTTTTTTATTTATTAATAATTATAAATTGATGTTATATTTTTAAAATTTTAACATTATATCATTTTGAGAAAAATAAATAATTAATATGATATTATATAATGACTAAACAATATGATAATTTTCAAAATATAAAATTGAAATTAAAAAAGCCACACCAAAGCAGGAGATGAGAAGAGACCTCTTTTCCAGCGCATTGAAGAATAGCTCCGTCCATTCCTAAATAGGCAAATTGTCCAGAGAAGACAAAAAATGGCAATAACCAGAGGCACTGATTAAAATTTTTAATTTACCAATAACTGGAAAATATTAAAGCTTCACATATCTTTTCTTCTGGATTATGGAAACATGGTACGAAGAAGAAAAGTGGGAAATAAATTCATAAGAAATGCTAATGAACAAATTAGAGTCAATTACTTCGTAAAAAATAATAAAACATTATGGCATCACAACAAAATGAAACAGAGTCAAGACTACAATTAAAGATGTCAGCTATGAAGGGCGTCATCTGAGGAAACAAAACTACAGCTCTTTCTGCCCAGGATATCTTCAGCACATGCATTTGGGTTCCAAGTTTTTCAAGGTATGGAACATATCACATCTAACTAGACATCATCGCATTATCGATCGACTGGAGGGCTTGGCTAGTAAAGAAGCGAACGCCCACATCTGGATCCTCACTCAGCTCCACCAATGCAGGACGGATTGTTTTCTCGACAACCTATTGAGGGAACATTAAAGTACAGGGGATTAACAAAAAGATCGACACAAAAGGGCATAAGGTTCGGGAAAAAGAAAGACAGAGAAAGGTTTAGAAAAATTCATTATTGGCACTCACGAAGTTATCAACTATTGGAATGAAGGCCTACAGCACCTTTGCTACATTAAATTTGATGTTAGGTACCCTGTATTTAGAAACCGATTCAAAAATCAGAAACGCCCAGTTTTATATTCGGCAGTTCTGTTCTTACACAGTTAACAAATATCACTATCTTTACCTGCCTTTTCCTGAATTGATAACTACTGGAAGCAGCTTGGAGCACGTAATTTCTGAGCCCATAACCGGAGCCAGGAGTGACATAGACCATAGTATGGTCATCCGATATAAATAATGCAGATTGTTGACCATTTCCAAAACACGCACAAGATAATAAAACTCTCATTTTGTTGGAAGGACGCTAGAAGAAAGTTTCTATCAATTTAAAATGGGAGACAAGCACACATGAGAGTATAAAATAACCATCCAAATGTATACAAACGGCACACACAATAAGGCCAGAGCAAAGAACAAGTATCTTCTAGTGAAACCATTTCAAGAACTTCATACATGTTACAAGGAAAACAAGAAGCCAGCCTTAATGAAATCCGTATGCATTGCTAATCCAAAAGTTTTCGGTGAAGCACTTTTTACTACTATTGCGCATCAAGCATCCTCTTTTTATTCTTATTAGTTTCTTTGGCATACAACATATTTACTAAGAATGCACTCTTCAAAAAGAGGAAAACCGATAAAAACAAAATTATTGCAAACAATAGATAAAACAATGGAATGCAGAATCTGATGTCAAGAATAGGATGAAGGAAAAAAAACCTGTGGAATAATGTGCTGCATTGCCCACTCAGGACCAAATTCTTCAGCAAGCCGCTTTAGATTGTTTGCAGTAGCATCACAGATGGATAAACCTACATCACATTTCCAGTGAGGATAATCACCAAAATTAGATGTACACCTACATCACAAAGTATGATTTTAGTTTCTGAATATCCATACTAATAGAGAACTACAAAACAAAAGGGATGTGACTATTATACGCTGCTTTTTGTACATTAAAAAATGAAAAGACAAACCATATCCTATAGGCACTGCATTCAAAGAGCGCTAAGTTTATCATCAAAGAATCCTACTCCCAGTTGACTTGCTAGTAAAGGTATGTCTCTATAATTGCAAGCCGAACCCTCCAATGCCTATCTTCTGCAAGCTCCATTATGGCGGGCAATAAAGATTGGGATAGTAGATCAATGCCAATAACCTGCAAGTGCAGCATATTTTTTGTATATGTGAATGTTGTGGTGTAGTGCAATAGTACAAAAGAATCCTTTTTAAAAGGACATGAAATTTTTACAAAAGAAACTACATTTGTGTTACAATAAATGGTAAGATGTAATAGAAGCATGTTTCATTTTGTCACAGACATGAAACTCAATGACCTTCAAAGGATTAAATAGCAAAAGCTAAAGTTCCAAAAGAAAAAAAAATAAACTATAAGAAGGTCACAGTGCCTAAAGATAATCGACAAGGTCTTTTCAATGAAAATTCTATGCTCAATTTATAAGATTTAAGTTACCACATCAAACATAATAAGTTGTCTTCAGTTGTTACGAACCTGATTCACTTGATCAAACTTGCTAATTATGTTTAGACAAACATCCGAAAATTCATCCTTCAACAGGGAAAGAAATACAGGAAGAAGCTGCTCAATTGTGGCATCCTGCATTCCAAACCAAATGAAGTTTGAATCCATTGCATTTACATGACCATGATAAAGGAAACTGAAAGAATGTAGGTTGATATAAATAGCAAACAGCTCAACAAATTTCAAGCAGACAAAAAAATTGCACAAACAAAAAGTCCAGTAGTTATCAAGTCATAAAAACCTCCAAAAATTATCAAATTCTGAGAAGACATTATGCTTTAAGCTTGGCCAAACTGGGTGATAGAAGGTAAAAGAATAGGATACAGTTAAAGAGCCAGATAAGCAACCAAGGGATAAGAAAGAAGAGGAATCAAGCAGAAAATTAACATCAAATCACCATCATAAGACAACAAGAGTTCAATGACAGAAGGAGGCCTCCATTTCTTCAAACAACGCATACGATAGCAACAACAGGAAGACCCATACTAAAACTGACCTGACCCAATCAGAATACTTCGCTTCCGCAACCTCCCTCCCGCGGCCAAACACCGCCAACTGCGCTCCATTCCCGACAACACCAAACACCGGAGAAACATAAGTCCCCAATGCACTTGCACATCAAACGCCTCGAAAACACTCACCTCGCTTAACCTCTCCATGTCTCCAGTCACAAGTGTCGTAACCGCCAACTCCTCCCTTGGCTTCTCTCCTTCAAAGCAACTGGCAGCACCTTACTCATGGAGTCATTCACTAGAGCCCTAATCCCCGGGTCCCAAATCGGCCGAGTAATCATGCGCGGAGCGAAGGAGTTGCCAAATTTAAATAGAAGCTTTGAATTTGAATCGAACAAAATTCTGGTTTAGTTCTGTAATAGAGGAAGTAACAAAAAAGGAACGGATTTGGTAATGGAACTAATGTACGGAAAACCCAAGAATGGGTGTCCAATTCTGACCTGGGCAATTGTAGGTATATTGAGAATCTCAGAGAAAGTGAAGAGAGAAGGATGCGAAGTGGCCTCAACGACAATGGGCACAAGGGCTGAGCCCTCCAAAGCCGATTCTTGCTTGACGAAGTGATCGATCAGCTCTGCTTGCCTTTGTTGGATATCCATCTGAGCTATAAGACAAGACCGCTTAAGGTCTCGAAGGGGGACTATGACCATTTACAAATAGGGTTGTAGAAATTAGGGTTTCTCTCTTCGGATTTAGATATCTTAATATCTGCTGGAAAGAGAAAGGGCTTTGTGAAAATAGTAAAAACTGGGTATTTTATTTAATGATTAGTATATATATATATGTAGGTGGGAGGATGAGAAAGGATTTTATGAAAATAGTGAAAACTAGGTATTTTACTTAATAATATATATATACTTAATAGTTGTAAAGTCACACTCGTGACTTTACAACTATTAAGTATTAATGTCACACCCGTGAAAAGTTTTCACAGGTATGACTTAACATGTCATTCCCGTGACATATATATATATATATATATATATATATATATATAAAATACTTCGAGTCTCGCGGCTGTAACTTTAACATGTCACGCCGCATTTCAAATGTTAATATGTTTTTTTTAATCTCTTTTTTTTTATAACAAGTTTTTATCATTAATGAATTGTTATATCAAGTAACATCTATGAAAAGCAACATACGGAGTTTGACTTGTAATTTGGGTTGAATTTTTTTTCAGAAGGTGATGGATTGAAATTTTGTAACTTCAAAATTATTAATATCTGTTTAACTTATGTTGAATATTTTATTCAACCATCGTATTACATGTAGAAAAACGTGGTCGTAAATTCGTCCTTTGGTAACATGTATGTAAGCTTACCTCAACAAAACAGCGACCTAAAGCATTAGGAAATGATCCATGAATTTTAAAATATGCCTCGTGGATTTATTTTAATTCTCACTTGTTATCTTGTTATTCACCCATTGATCTTCAGCCAACAACTATCTTCTCTGCTTCATTTATTTTAATTCTCACTTGTTATCTTGTTATTCACCCATTGATCTTCTGCCAACAACTAACTTCTCTGCTCCATCTTCATTCTTCAATCAAAGCCACCATCTTTCTCTTCATTTCTCGTTTCCTTCTCTTTTTTTTGTGGTGTAATGGACAAGAAACAATGAACAAACTAACGCCTTAAGAAAGCGATTGACCTCTCATCATTCTGAAGCAATGAACACATTCTTCGAATCGGATTGTCCCATAGGACTAAATCCTGAGCACTCGATGATCCTAGCCTAGCTAAGAAATCTGCATATTGGTTACCTTTGCGAAGGATATGAGAAAGAGAACAAGACCAATCACGAGTAAGTAATTTACGAATGTCTCCAATAATACTAAAGTATGGATGAGTATGCGAGCATGATTTATTATCAAATAGACTGACTCCTGTGAGTCAAATTCCACTAGCACTTTTCGATGTCTATGATCCTAAGCCAAATTTAACCCATGTCGGATAGCTTGCAACTCAACATTGAGATTGGTGATATGACCAATAAACCCCATCAAACCCATTATCCAATGGGCATGATTATCTCGCATAATATCTCCAAAACCAACGTCACGAAGATTGCCACAAGAACTACCACCCAAATTGATCTTTAAGAACTCAGTTGGAGGGGTACACCAAGAAATCCATTTATTCTCACTTTGGATGCAATGATGAAGAGAAGACGTGCATGCCAACAGATAATCCCTTAAAAGGTTAGTGTGCCACTGGAGTTATGCAATAGTCGACATAGTGTTGCGCTGGATCACCACCTTTTTCTTTGCACACCAAATAATCCAAGCATCAACTAGGAACTTAAGAACACAATCAGGGGGTAAGGTCGAATATAAATCATGCATAACTATCCAATCATCCATGTTAGACTGAAAAGAAGGATTCACCAACATTAGTAATGAGTAAGTGCCAAACTTGAGAAGCCCATATACAATCTCAAAGAGTGTGAAGGACAGATTTTTGCATCCTCCAACATCGACAGCAGAGGGGAGATTCACTCATACCGCTATTATACTGCAAGAGATTTGTAGGAAGGCGTTGCCATCTGACCAGCCACAAGAAGAAACGAAATTTCTCAGGGACATTAAGTTTCTAAAGACGAATCCATTTCTTCGTAGGATCACATGGATAAGGCACCCTAGTTATAAAATCGTAGCCTGACTTCACAGAATAAAGCACTATTAGCATTCTCTCCCCAAATGAGCACATCAGACATATCCAAGCAATGAGGAATAGGGACTGTTGTAATCATCTTTTCCACCCTGCAAGGCAATGACGAACCTAGATTGTCTAAATCTCAAGTTTTATTACTTGAGATCAAGTCCCTAACTATGAGGGTATAGTCCGCATCGTTGATCATCAAAATTTGCTTGATAGGAGGCATTTGACCTACCCATCTATCATACCAAGCTAAGACATTTCGGTCATTCCCTATACGCTAACAAAAACCATCCTTTAAGTAAGGAATTGTTCAATGTATAGCTTTCCAACACAGAGACGAATGGGTAGGCAAACGAGAATCCAATAATGAAGCATCATGCACGTATTTCCCAAACAAAGCATTCACAAAAAGCTTGGGTTCCTTTATAACAAGAGACCACACTAATTTTCCAAGCATAGCTATATTATTACCGCAAGCCATGTGAATACCGAGACCACCCTGATGTTTTCGACTACACATAACCTCCCAATTCAGTAAATGGATACCCTTACCATGATCTTCAGATTGCCATAGGAAATCTCTACATGCTTTGTATATGATTGTGCAAACCCCATTTGGCACCCAACAAGTTTGCATGGAATATATAGGAATGATGGAAATAGTAGATTTCACAAGAGTGAGACGACCCGCCTCATTTAGCAACTTATATTTCCAACCCTGCAAACGAGATTGAATTTTATCCAATACACGTTTAAAATCACGTTTATTGTTATTACCATGCAAAGGGACACCAAGATAAGTGCCAAAGTCCAGAGTAAATTGGAGTTAAAGATGACATCTTAACACTTCTTTATGCGCATAGGAAATATGTGGAGAAATAAAAGACTTAGACTTCTCTTTATTAATAGTCATGCAAGAACTCGAACAAAATTGTCTTAAAGTGTTTAAAACAACTCAGCAATATGGAATATCTGCCTGAGAAAATAAGAGAACATCGTCAACAAATAAAAGATGAGAGACTGCAGGACCATGATTTGAAATTTTGATCGGCTTCCACTGATTACAGGGCATTTTATAAGAAATGAGGAGAGACAACTTCTCCATACATAAGACGAAAAGATAAGGAGAAAGAGAGTCCCCCTGGTGAATTCCACGAGCAGGTGCAAAGCTTGGAAGACGAGAACCATTCCATAAAATTGAGAGTCGTGAACTAGTAACACATCACATAATAAAAGAAGTAATCAAAGAAGAAAAACCAAAATCATCCAAAGTCTGCTTCAGAAAGCGTCAATCAACTTGTAACATCCTGTTTCTATATAACGGGTTGAATTATAGAAATGGGTACACGTGAGATCATTAGGAAAACACATCTCATGCTCATGCATTTATGAACAATGATTGTTGCACATGAAAATTTACTGTACATGCATTCATGACATTCCCCAGTATAAGTGTGAATAAATGTGTTTTATGAAAAATGTGTTTTGTGTGAATGAGAAATTGTACTGGAGAGGATTATTAGGGTTTTCTCATTTTTAGAGAATTATAGAAATTTTTCGGAAATTTTTTGGAGTTGTTTCCGGACCCAGAAAACTGTCAAGAGACAGAATAGAGGTTTACCGGTAGTGAAAATAACTGTTCAATGGCACTGAAAACTTACACATATGGACTTAAGAATTTTTTAATTTAGCCATTGGAATTTTGGAGAGAAATTGGAATTGATTTGGGAAGAAAATTTGGTGAGCCAATGAGAGTATGACATGTGGCAAGTGACACATGTCACTTGCCTATATGTCTACCTATTATACTCATTAATAAAGTCTTGAATTGTATGAGTCTTTCACGACTCTTCTTGTAGCTTCCTTGTATTAAAGTGTTAAGTGTATCTTTTGAATGAAAATTTGCTTCATCATCCGAAGGTGTCTTCTCTTTGCTCTCCTTTGGAATTTTGATCACTTCTTCTCCATTTTTTTTTCACTCTTCTACACCTTATTCTCTCTTCTTTGGTTCACCATACAAGCCTAACCTAAATCTCATCCCCTTA
>JAOQMS010000001.1:17890303-17901898 GCA_027563885.1 Erythroxylum longipes | reverse complement strand
AATTTGAAATGGGCCCAAGTGGCTAATAAAAGTTCTGTTGATTACATTGCTTGTATCAAATGCTTATAAAACAAAGTTGAACGTTTTAGTTATTGATTTTCTATAATTGATGTTTGTGGTTTAGAAAAAAAAAATATATACCGACTTTTAATTGTTAAGTGATATGGCACACTACCCTCGCGGGGTACGGATTTGGATATTACAATCGATATCGGGTTTGGGTCCAGCGGGAGTGGGGCGTTACACAACTTTATCATAAGCTTTAACCAAATCAATTTTCATAGCAAGACAACCCAATTTACACTTGGTTTTATGAATGGTATGGATCACTTCCTTACCAAGAACAATATGATCAGTAGCTGTTCTCCTCGAAATAAAAGCTCTCTACATTGGATTAATGATATAATCCAAAATAGGTTAAATCCTTTGGACGAGAACCATGGTAAGAATCTTGTAGCTGACATTACAAAGGCTAATTGGGTGGAATTGGCTCATAGATCTGGGATGTTCTTCTTTTAGAATAAAAGAGATTAAAGTATCAGTTATCTCCTCTGGGCAAGAACTAGTTAAAAAGGCCTAATTAACCATTTGAAAAATAGTATCACCAACAAAATTTCTTATAGAAAATTGATTGAAATCCATCTGGGCTGGCGCCTTATATGAGTTCATATAATGGATAGTTGTGAAAACCTCTTCTTTGGAAATCGGAAGTAAAAGAGTCTGACTATCCTCATGTGAAATCATCCGATGATTGGGAATCTGAGGAAAAGGCATAGCAATATCATCAGTGGAACAAAATAAATTCTGAAAAAATGAAGAACCTCTGTTTGAATTGCTTGCTCATCAACAATCCAGCTTCCATTTGCAAGACGAAGTCTTTCAATCTTATTATGTTTACGGCAGCAAATAGTCATAACATGATAGAATCTAATATTCTTGTCACCGTGCTTTAGCCACTGCACTCGAGACTTTTGATACCAAAAACTTCCTCTTGCCTGAGAATATTTTGATATTCAAGGGTCAGTTCATGTTCCAGTTTATAAAGGAAAGCAGAATGTCTAATGGATAAGAAATTCTGGATTCCCTTTAGGCGAGCAAGTACTATCCTTTTCCGTTGGAATATATTGTCAAAAACTTCTTTATTAAAATGCAAAGCTGCTTTTTCAACGTTGGTGAGAGCTTCAACCAGTGACCGATGCCCCGAGTTCCAAGCTTTTTCAACATCATAGTAGAAGTCTGCATGTAGAGTCCATGCATCTTGAAAATGGAATAGTCTCGAGGCAATAGAGGGAATGAAACCATGCAACCTAAGAAAAATGAGATTGTGGTCTGAATGTGTACGAGGTAGATGATGTATTGAAGCTTCAGGAAATTGAAGACGCCATTCAGTGTTACATAGGGCCTTATCCAATCGGACAAAAGTAGAAAGTAGGCCATTATGTTTTTGGCAATAAGTAAAAGGAGTGCCTTTAAATCCCAAATCCAACAACCCACACCGATTACAGTTTTGACGAAATTTGGCAGCTCTATTCAAGGAATAAGTTCCACCTCTTTTCTCACTAGGATAAGTATAGTCATTAAAGTCACTAAGAAGCACCCACGGATGGTTGATTAGCTTGCACAGTCTATTAATCTCCTCCCAAAAAATCACTCTTCCAAATGCATGAGGGCTAGCATATACTGCAATTAGGAACCAAACATTATGCTGGGCATCGGAAACAATAAAGTGGAGGAATTGGTGATGCGAAACAAGAACCTGTAAACGTAATGATAATCCTATCCATAAACACCAAATCCCTCTAGAGAATCCCGTAGCATCCATACGAACAATATGATCAAAATCAAGAGCTTTAGAAATCTTGTCCGCTTTAGCTCTTGAAATATGCGGCTCAACTATGATCAGAATATCTGGCTTATGCAAGCGAATGAGCTCCTTGATGTAACTCATGAAATCAAGTTTAGCTGCACCACCACAGTTCCAAACGAGTATATTCATATTCATCATTAAATAAATGAATAAATAAGAAGTAAATACCAACCAATCTAGCAATAGTGCTTGGAACTGTGTCCATGTCTCCTAAATCATTTAAATAACTAGTAGCAACATCATCGTTGTCCATCAAATTCTCCGAATTGATTAATAAAGGTGTGGCCTACTGTTGTACATTACGTTGTCTTATATCAAATGGTTCATCACAACGAAAGACCTACACTTGTTATTGATGAGTGTCATTATGAAGAACTGTTGTAGAATGCCTTAAGCTAGGGGAAGGTTAGGTAGTTTGAAATCCCTGACGAAAATGTGACGACACTATATGCACTAGGTTCTCGTCATTCGGTTGGTTAGAAGCTGAAATATTGTTATTATTCTTTGAGGAAGAAGCAATCAAGGGAGCTACAAATGGGCCACCATGAAGAGATCCAAATTACTCATGCCCAATTTCCTTACTCACTAGGTTGTCGACTTGGTCTTCTATGTTAAGAGACTTTGTTTTTGCCCAATCGAGAGGTTATTTCGTTTGGGAATAGAATCCATCTTCTTAGCGGGTCGTCCTCCTTGTTTAATCCCATTACTTGAGCCCACTTCGCAAGTGAATCCAGTCCGATCATCATTGGTGCAACTCGTCTTGAACAGAAGCCTCTGTCGTAAGTGTAATTGGACAAAGACTATCACGTTGTCCATATTTGTCGAAGACCCTCATATTCCACGTTGTAAATGCGTCCATCGAGCTCAATTTGGCCTACTAATGGCTTATCTAGTTCAATCTCAACACATACCCTTGCAAAATGACCTCGATTGGCCATGATAGTATTTCTATCTACTTTTATGGGACGACCAACCCCTAAGGCAAGGGTTAGTAAAAGGTCTTCATCATAATTTTAGACAAACACATCGGGAATTCTCACCCGAGCCATTGTAGAATCCATTATTGCATGAGCTGCATTAAAGCCAGGCATCCATGGATAAACAATTAGATAATGATCAAAAATAAGCCAAGGATTGCCCTCCATTATATCATCAAAATCTGAATGCAAATCAAACTTAACAAAAAAAAATCATGACCAAGATCAAGAAGATCAAAATCACCCGTAGGTGACCAAAGCTGTTCAATCTTTGAGTATAAAACTTTAAAAGTGATAGCGCGGCCAAGAAATTTAATGACCACCGATTGTAGCCACGGAACCTCAAGCTTGGCCATATAACTAGGATCAACCTGAAACATGGGTAACAGTGTGTTACCATTCTTGAATTCTTTTTTGACAATCCCTTTTGCAAGCAGATCTACTGGGATCCTTTCTTGAGCTTCATAAGCACGTTCCTTGGCCTTTTCTCGACCAATAACTTTATCCTTCCAGGATACCAGATGCGAGGTTAACAAACCATTACGAGGAGTGGAATACACGGTAGGGAACAAAGGAGGGTATTGATTAGAAGGCTTGGCTGGTGGTTTGGTTTTTTTAGCAAGTCGTAGGTTGTTCAGAGAGATACGCTCACGAGAGAGAGTAGCCATCTAATACTTGTCTGGTCTAATCTTAGCTTATGCTTCTTGTTGCTCTTAGATGATATGTTAACGATGAAATAGAGCAATTTCTCATTTCCTTCTTGATCTGAGTTGTTGGGCATTATCTTTTTCTGAATTGGGTTCATCATAAAATCTGGTTTGTTAGCTATTATATCACATGCAATTTGATGGGAACACTTTTTTTTCCTTGCTGGCATTTAACGGAGGTTGTTTACAGAAATTTGTCAGGTGGGTTTATTAACAATTCACCCATTGATCTTCGGCCAACAACTACTTTCTCTGCTCCATCTTCATTCTTCAATCAAAGCCACCATCTTTCTCTTCATTTCTCGTTTCCTTCTTGATCTCAATTGTAGGGCATTATATTTTTCTGAATTGGGTTCAACATAAAATCTGGTTTTTTAGTTATTACATCACATGCAATTTAATAGAAACGCTTTTTTTTTTCCTTGTCGGCGTTTAATGGAGGTTGTTTATGGAAATTTTGTCAAATGAGTTTATTAACGAAGTCAAAGTTTAGTTCTTACGAGCGAAATAAGAGGGGTATGTTCTAGTGGGACAAAATCCATGAAATTTCGTGGTCATAACATATATATAGGAACAGAAATTAAGAAAAAAATAGGTAATGACATGAGTCACGTATGTGACTATTTAAGTCACAAGCGTGAAGATGCATTTAGGAAGAGAACTTAGGAAAGAAATAAATGGCATGAGTCACAGTTGTGACGATAGGAAGAATCCAGGCCGTTGATAAAATGGATGGTGGGATAGAATTTCGTAGTCGTCCATCCCATTCGTGGTTAATATATATATACTTAATGAATGTTGTCTATTACAATATGTCCGGTTCAATGTTGAAAGTGAACAACTACAGCACTGCCACCTTTACCGTTCTGTCTCAATATACTACATTCCATGTGTGTCCAAGTCGAATGCATAATTAGTATTGAAAGAATTGCTGCAACTAGTAGTTCATCCATTTCTACCACAAAGAAGAAAACAACTATGTCCATGGCTGCACTTAAATATTTTTTCTTCTTGTGGACATAAAAGATGCAGTTTGGCATGTTGGCAACAAGCTGATGCCCTTATCTTTCTCCCATTCTGCAAATATCCCCTCGGCAAAGGGGACAAACTCTGCTAAACAAAAACAAAATCAACTCAAACAATACAGAAAATGCGACACTAATCGCAGACTTCGAATATGCAGAGTACTTGAAAGCAAAACTTACACAAGAAAGCAAAACTTATTTGAAAGATGTAGTACATTTCATTTTTCAAACTAATTATAAAACTTTAGATATGACATCAATCAAGAACATGACTGCTAAGTAGAACTAGCAGAAAATTTTCAACCTCTCCTCCACTCACAAGTATACTATATGTCAGTCAATTCTGTTCAACTTTTTGTTTCTGGGATTTTGTCCGTACCAATATCAACAACTATAATATGTTAAGGATGCACTACTCGTGGATAAACTTATCTAAATTTCCATGAACACTCTTCTTTCCGATATATACAAAGCCTACATGCACTGAAAGGATAAGACAAGTGCAATGATATGTAGATGACGAAGAAACATTACAAATTATGTTGCCAGTAGCACATGCAGTGCAGGATGTCAAAAAGGCGCAAGATGCAACATCACAAACTCCACCTCATACCTGTGAATCTCTTTCAGCCACTTATCTATGCATGTACTGTGGAATTCATGATGGCAAGGTAGTATCCGCATGCAATCTCCATCGTCATACTCCACAAGGCATATGTAACATCTGTGTTCAAACAAATGAATATTTAGAGGCAAGATAAAGACCCTTCACTCCACTAAGCACCACAGACATGCAAATGCAAAATTCTTGAATCCCTTAAAAGGAAACAACTGAGTGCATTTTCAAACACTAAATTAATCTGAAACCAAGAAAAGCAGGGTAATCTAATTGTTGCATATTCAACTGATTACTCGCATTTTACAGGAATGAAAAACATTTTCTGAATTAAAAGAAAACTGTTCCAAATAATTATGCCAGTAATTATGATATTATGTCTGTTGAAATAGCATATTGTCATTAAGACTACTAGTGGCCCTCTGCAATACCTGTTTGCACGTATTGAAAGTGGAAGTGTCAGACATTGTTAATTGGAAGAGTTGAATGTATTAGAAATTTGCAGATCTTTTACTGAGAATTATGCTATTGATAGAGCATATCGAGGTAGATGATTGTTCTAAATGCAGAATTGACGAACCATGAATATGCATTTCACTACTGTTTGTGACTTCAGAATATATAAATTACCTTGGAACCTACCACAAAAACAAAAGGCAAATAATAGCCTCAATTTCGCAAATTCAATGTCAAATTTCCTTGTTTTTGGATTACATTGAAATATAGATGATAGAAACAATTCGACCCCCACCACAAAATAGAAATAGTATTAGTAAAGCAAAAGAGCACAAGTAAAACAGCAAGCAAACTATTCCACTAAACAACATAAAATTTACAGATGCCCCAGTTGAACCCAGAGAACTCGTTGAAGTCTTCATTAAACATGAAAGCATAAATACTTACTGAGCTGCCTCCTCATTGTGATATTTTTCTCTCTTCTTATACAGTTTCACAGGCAAAGATTCTACAGCTTCATTTGGTGCTGGAACAGATCCAAGAGAAGAGACAGAAGGGCCAGAGGACAATACCACTGATTGCTGGCGAACTTCATCCAGAACCTAATTAAATACGGATATAAAATCAAAATTATATACAAAAGGGTTGAAACAAGTGAGGAAAGTCATCACAAAAAGTGAACAGCATATTACCTCAAATAGAGCTTCAGCTAACATGACAATTCTAGAAATGCTAGCTCTAGCGCTTGTATCACTTAAATTGGTATCCTGATTACTTACACGACATGTACAATGACCAGTTCTGTGTTGACCAGATAAAATACAAGACCTCTCATGTCCAGAGAAGTTCTCAAAGCGGCTGCCCAACCGCTGAAGAGCACGTACCTACACAGTGGCAATGTTTTGGTGACTAAGCCATGGCATTCAAGTTATTATGAATCATGTGGAGAGAAAGAGATAGAAACATGATACAGTCCAAGGTCAGCTGGGAACTTTCACTGCCTTGTAGTAGAAAATAGTTCAGGGAATTGGCAGCCAGTGGAATTAAGATGATCCAAGAGGCTTATCCTGTACTCTCCTAAAGTGGGTTTCCAAACAACAGGTACAACTCTACTCAAAATATAATCTCTGTTTACATTATATCTACTCGTTGAAACTTGAAACACAACCAATTAATTTTAAAATCCATGTATAACATCTTGATTTTCTGCCAGTCAACATAATCTCTGTTTACATTATATCTACTCATTGAAACTTGAAACACAACCAATTAATTTTAAAATCCATGTATAACATCTTGATTTTCTGTCAGTCAACAACATAATCACTGATTCTACAAACCTGAGATCGTACTCTTCTCCTCCGTTCCAGGAAATTTGACCTATGTTCCAGCAGATCATGATATCTACGTTCTCTTGTCTCTGAAGTTTCCACATCATTGTCTTGGATGCTGAACAAGGAGGAGGACATGCTAGGTGGATGGTAGCCAGATGTGGTTGGAGAAACATGAATATTACCTTCAGATTCCAATACCCTCATCCCACCAACCAAGGGCTGTCTCCTATTACCCGGACTAGCATCTCTTGGCTCTCTCTCGGGTTGCAATGGACAAAATGAAATATCAGTAAGTGATGATCGTTGAAGAACTCTATGACGAAGTCTCCCAACACTAAGAGTTCTGCTAAAATGAACATTATGCTCAACAGGTTCTTGTGATCCAGGCCGTCTGTCAGAAAGCCTTGTTTCAACAATATCCGCATCACCAAAAATTCTTGGAGAACGCAAATTCACATCAAGTCCACTCGTGGATCTGACACCATCTCTATCAATATCATGGACAGAAGAAGTTGCCCTGTTTTCTCGCAGAATTTCCATGTAATTACCTGCTTCATTATCAAAATCTAGGCCATTAGAAGTGGTTTCATCACATTGTGTTTGAGTTGGACTGATGAGGGACATAGGTAGTGGGTTACGACTTTGTTGACTTTCATATCCATCAACAATACTGCTGGTTGTTCTTGGAAGATTATGTATCTCATCCTCATCAGTAAACATTCTTGGATTTCCAGAAGGCATGGAATACGCTCTTGAGGAGCCTAAGCTAGTTGCTCTGTTTAACCTAAAGCTCACATTACCAGGAATAAAGCTAAAGCGTGGAGGGAAGCAACTTGGGGATGGCAAAGACTGGGTAGAAGGAGCTTGTATGGAGCTGCTGGCAGTTCTGGAGGTATTCATTCTAATACTTGCTTTACTCCATTCATCATGCTCAACATTAGAAGATATACAGGCCATTTTATTGGATTGCTCGATTTTAAGCTTCCTGTAGTATTCATTTTGCACCTGATATGACTCAACGTTGGCCTGACTTCTAGATGAACCATTGCCTTCATTTTCTTCGTTCTCATGATCACAAACCTGAAGAATTACACAACTGACTGTCAAGAATCTTACACTCTTCATAAAGCTAGCCGTAAACACAACAATACTTACTAAAAGATAGCTGATGATCAAACAGAAAATGACAACATATTTCAAAGGTGCACAGGCTAGTTGTTAAAATCGTGTTTGGGTAGAAACATCTATGATCGTTCCAATATGTTGTCATTCACAAAGTGTCAAAAAAAGTGCATACCCATATTCCAATGAAAACGATCAAGGGTAATCATGTCTCAAGACGACATACAAGTGTTCTTAATCAGAATTCGTCCTCACACAATCAAATAAGAACAGCAGTTTTTGTTCAAGGAGGAAAACCAAAGTCCCTGAAAACTCAAACTTCTCATGGAACCTCCATTGCGACAAACCCATTCACTCTACTACCTGAGTCCCATACAAAACGGAAACTTAAGGTATTTAAGGGTGAAATACTGCTGCAAACAACACAAGCTCCAAATAGTAAAAGAAACTCATTATCTCAAATATAATGCCATCTAATACGAAAACAAAAATTAGGACACGATATTAACAGGAAAAAAAATCATGAACATGGGGGGAAAAAAAAACTTAGCTGATTAGAAATAAGCAAACACCATTGCATTCTGTAGAGAAATCGAATAAGAAAAAGCAACATGCGGATAAAAGTAAAACAAATAAAATAATGGAACTAAGAGAACAATGATAGACTGACTGACATGGTCACCATTGTAAGGATCATCACGAGATCCCGATGAAGTTCGCAGGCAATAAGACTGAAACACCCTACCCACTTTAGATCTTCCTTTCTGTCCATTTCCACGTCCACTCCCGCTTGAAGACGACGACGATGATCCACCACCGCAGTAGGACTTGCTTCCACCGGATCCCATCTCCACCCTCCTTTTGAAAAGGTTTTGCTGCCCTAATATATCACGTCAAATCACATTATTGCCACCAAAAAGACCAAACCTTTCTAACCAATTTTGAAACTTTTTTGAAATCTGAAAGATGGTCTTCGTTTGATAAAAGTAAATTGGACTTTAAACATTCCATTCTATAAGAAACAAGTACTGGGCAGTTAGGGGTTAAGTTAAAGTTTTCAACAATAAAGACGACCCCAAAAAAGAGGAAAAAGAGAACTAGTTGAAGAAGTGGGGTTCCAGAAACCCTTTTCCGAAGATTTAGGTTAAGCACGGAGATGAACATAGCATTACATTGTCAGAGCATTGTTGAGTAATAAAAGGGCAATTTATGTGGTGAAAATGGGATTAGTTCGATGAAAGAAAGACGCAAAGTAACTTGAAGAAAAAGAGACGACGCGAACAAAAAGACGAAAAAATTACTGAAAGAAGTCTGCGTTTCTGAGGAACTGTTTCTTTCTCTTGTGTGGTGGTGGAAATGTGATAAGGTACTAAAGAAAGCACAACTTAGTGTCGAGCAGTAGAGTAATGGAGGAATGGGGGCTTGCAGCTTAGTTGTTCAAACTTCAAAAACATTTTGAGGCTACAATAGGGGGAGTGTCCGATGGAACACCAACACGGAATCTATGAACTTTGGGTGCCTTCATCTTTGCTTTTGTTAACGTTTGCCTGTGAACTTTTCTCAAATAACTGCCCGCTCTTACCTTGTTGCTGCCGCCAACTTCGTTCTTTTTCTTAGTTAGAAACTTTTTACTGTTTTCTTCCGCTCCTTGTCAGCATCCTTCCTTCGATCCTTTCAGCTGTTCAACCTGATGTCGGCATTAAAATCATTTACCATACTTATGGTTTAAAATGAGTGGTTAGTTCTCTATACTGTATTTTCTGTATCACTTAATATAATTCTAATCCTATTTTTCTGTAAATAAATTTAAGACAGATTGCTTCAGGTCAAATGAGTAGTACCGAAGATTTGATGCTTAAAATGAGAAACAATGGCAACTACGTACGAGTGTCACATGACATGGCTGACAGAAACTTTTGTCCACAAGATCGGAGACATAGAACTCCCAACTCTAGTTTTAGACGATGGTCCAATCCGCTGTGTCAGTCTTTCAATTTGTTCGTAATATATAACCAAGATTTAAATCATTATTTCCTTACAAAATTTAATTAGAAATTTTCCGTACGGGAGGAAGGAAGCAAAGAATTTAGATCATAGAACAGATAGAAGTTCATTCAGAGCCATAGTTTGTATGGCATGATGTAATCGCCTGTCAAACCTTAGAAGTTACCATTTCTGGAATCCAAGAGTTTTGACCTCAACGAAAGTAGACAAAAAGAAGCATTTGAGTTTAATGAAGTGGAGGCATTGAAACTTTTAAGAGTTTGTATGATTTCATCAACTAAAGATAGATTTTATTCATTTAAAGCATGGCACTTAAACTTTATTATAAAAAAAATAGTAAAAGAGCAGTCTTGGTACAATAGAATTGAAGGTCCTTATGCTTAAAAATGTAGAAAATCATTTCTTCATCACGAATTAATGCTTAATTACATAAAGAATGCAAAAATTGACTACCGTATCGACCATCAAGCATTCAAAGATTCCCCCAAGTTGAATCAGGCTCTCAGGAACTATGAAGATTTTATATACTGGTTGCTTTTACTGAAGCCCAAATTTCATCACCTCTCCAGTAAGAAGGTGATGCCCGACTGCCACTGAAATCGTACAGCAACACCCCATGATTCCACAACCCAAGATAATCGACTTGGCCAATTATTGGTCCAACCACTCCTACTTTCGTCCAAGATTCCTCCACTTCGTACTCCTTCGTAACCCACCTGTGAAAGTGGAAGAACTCAAGAGTCCTTGGTTGGAAGTTGGAACCATAGTTCCTGAAATAATAACTGCTACATGCCCATCGTCGTATGGAACAAGTTTTATATTAGTTGGACGACTCCTCATGTCTTGTGGGGTGGGTATAAATTTTAAGGTTTTTTATTAGTACCATCGAAACAAAGGATGGTAGAACTGGTACCTTCTTCTCCGTCGCTGTAGATCTAATGACAGGCTCCGTTTAGACACATGGCATCGCCGTAACTCAGACACCGTTTAGGGCAGTAGGTTTAGGTATTTCTGAATTTGTCTCCAAAAACATCGTCAGATTAAAGCAGCGGTTTTCGGATAGGTAAATTGTAATAAGAATGAGAATGAATATAGTGAGTGGATAAGTAAATTGTAATAAGAATGAGAATGAATAAGAATGAGAATGAATATAGTGAGTGGATAAGTAAATTGTAATAAGAATGAGAATGGATATAGTGAAGTATGAGAATAGATATTATCGTTATAGTTATAATAGTTGGTTAAGAAAAAAAATGATTATCATTATTATTGGTAGTGATTAATTTATAAAATTTTTTGATAAATTAAAATTTATTATATTTTAATTAATTAATTAATTATATTTGAATTAATTAATTACAATATTTAATAGTTATATTTTAATTAATTAATTATATTTTAATATGTTTTAATTAATTATATTGTAATTAATTATATTTTAGTTAATTAATTAATTACGATATTTTAATTAATAAATGAATTATATT
>JAOQMS010000001.1:17841457-17855172 GCA_027563885.1 Erythroxylum longipes | reverse complement strand
TTTATTTATAAAACCTTATTTTAAATGATATAATAATATATTAAATTCTATTCTATTTAATTATAAACACACTCCCCAACTCCCCCCCCCCCTCCCCTCCAAAAAAAAAAAAAGTTACATGACATACTTAAACCAACATGTTTCTTTCTCAGGACCACCATATTGGGGTTTGCTTATGCTGAAATGATTTTAATTACAGGACACATCGGTTCTTCTATTTTTTATGACAAGAATGTTTTCTTCCGTTATAAAGACATTCAAATCAAAGTTGAGAGAACGATAAGAAACATCCTGTTTGATCTCTACACTACTTTCTATCCAATTCTACATGTGTACAAGAGATGGATAAGAATCCAATAACGCGAATGATGTTAAAAAAAAAAAATTCTACACCTATACACATTGCAACTGTGTTAACATCTTTGCCTTGTTGTGCGTATATGGAGCCCTGCTTATTTTCCAGGTTAGTGCCAGTAACCAACAAAATAATCACTTCACCAAAACTCTTCTTCACTAATGCTGTTGACTCACTTCTATTTCTTTTCTGCCAAACTAGAAGCAGTAACCAACCAGCCATCTCACTGTGCATCTTCCTTTTGATTTTTCATTTCCGTTTTGGCTTCTTCTTTGTTCTTTCAAGTGGAATGTGTTTTTGCTTTTTCTGATAGAGCATATGAGCATATGCGTCAGGTTGAAGTTGAAGACATTTTGGTCTTTGCTTCATATATTCCTTTCTTCTTTCAGGAACCGGAAAGATGGAAACTGTGAAACTTAATGGAAAACTCTTTCTAGAGTTTCATCATGACAAGTTTGCCTGTTGAAAACTCTTTCTAGATTTTCATCATGACAAGTTTAACTGTTAAATTCTGACGATTTAACTGGTTATTTATAAAGCTACGCTCATTCAAAATTTACATTGATCATGGGACTCAGAAATAGGATATTACTTCAAGGTCTATAGGATATGGAAAAACTGAGATCGCATTGCAGGGTGATTCTACTTCACTGGATTACAGGAAAATTATTTCTAGACTGAAAATGATCATACTTTACTTGTAAGTAACTAATCAAGAGTTCAATGCATTAACTATGATAAGGAACACCCAGCACACATGTTTAGTGCAGCCGCGGCCTGGTCTTTTTTCTTTTTCTGTTTAAAAACCTTGATCAATTGATTTTTTTTTCCTTTTTTTAAGGTTTGTGTGCCTGTATTTGTATATTGTAAAAGAATGGTGTATCTTGATGGAGAATTATCGTTCTGGTTGGAGTTGATGATCAATTTCGCGATTTAGACAAGTGGGATTGCAGGGATAAGGACAGTCTATCTGCCGGAATGGTGTCCTGTCGTAAAACCAATCACCAACAGCCTTCGCTATTTTCTGCATAATATACATACATTTGAAAGCAAAAGAAAGATTAACTTTTGTGAATTGGGATAAGTTGGAGGGGAAAAAAAAAGGAGTTCAAGAGAACCACTAGGGATTTTGGAAGAAAAAAAAGAAGAATTGCAGTCTCTTACTGTATTCTTGAGCCTTGGAGAGTCAGCCATGAACCATGTTTCTTGCTTTTCAGTTTGGCAGTGGATAAAACAAGAGTCTATATATAGTCCTCTAGCTGGAGAGTTTGCTGATCTATACAGTGTACTCAAGAACTGCAACCTAAAATCTGCAAGGGAAATTTACAACCGCTAGTTGATGTCACTGATTCTGCAGAACTTATAAAGTTGTAGCAATGGCTAGCTTAGACTGCTCATTCATGAATAGAAAATAACAGAGATATTGATAATATCACAAGAATTACTTCCGCTTTTTATTCTCATATTGTAAATGTAATTTTTAGATCTTTGAATTGAAATTTACTGCATTGAATTGATAAGATCTACTGCTAAGATTTTAGGCTGTGTCCATGTCATTCAGAACGGTGTAAAAATTCAAGTATACTCTACGCTGGAAACTAAAATGAACTGTACATGGAAGATTATCCAGGTTTGCTTATAATTACCTTGCATTATATTGAGTTGAACAGGAGAACAGTTACTAATGTCAAGCTTGCAGGCCTTCCAGGAACCACTGGGATCGTCAACTCCGGGTGCCAAAATGTTCCTTATCTAAACGAAGTTATGATTTCAGAAGTAAATGTGTCAAAAGGGCCTTACATTTGATCATGCGATACTTTCGTTATCTCACTTGTTTAAGAGAGTAGCTCTTCTGAATGTAAAATTTCTCTTTTTATTCCAAGCATATCCTTTTCCACAACTTTCTTTGTAATTGTTATCATAATGTTTATCCCCATATGTCTCAGGAATGAATCATAAACTATAGACTTGAGTGCTTCCTCAACTAAGCTATGAAGGTCAAAACCTGATTGCAACATTCTGTGACATGAAACAGTGTTTGCAAAAAAGAAGTTATTAGAAGTGTACCCACCTGCCAAGAGTCATATGCTGCATTGAGTACAAAAAGTGGTGTTTGTATTTGCGATGCCACGTATTGCGGGAAGAAACACTGGAGACGTTGTGACTCGTTCGAGTTAAGATGATACAGCCAAAAAAAGAGACTCAACATGATATGGTAAGAAGGAACTTAACATTATCAGAGAAAGACATACTAAAGATGGTTTCAATCTTGAGGTGCAGGAAGGTGGCAAGTTCTTAGTTGATCCCTGAAGACAACATTTGAAATACTCAATCAGCCGTCTGTACCTCAATTAACAGAACTTACCGCTGGCATTTAGGAAAGTTCTGCTTTAGTTGACAATTCACTAGCAATACTAGCTAATGAGAGGCAATAGAATACAAGATCAGCAAAAATAAGCTACAATATGAAGATAACATACATGCGTTGTGACCACATCACTGAAGTAGGATTGGATGTGAGGTGCTCCAGAAATATCCCTCCTGTTGTGAAAAATCATGCTGTTAGAGAGGGATTAAAAGAATATAGTCTAACTCTTGTAGCTTTTGCTTCATGTTTTGGTTATAGGGTTCCATAGTAAGGTTACGTATTGATAAAATAACCAGCATCTGAAAGGCATTTTGCTTTTGTTCCCACAGGTAGCAAAGCTCGGAAGCTATCACAATGCAGGATGGAAGCCAATCCACCAGCTGAACAACCAGAAAGAAGAGCCTACGGAGACACATCCAAACAAGTTATTCTGGAACATTTATGTACAAGAAGCAAAAAAGTGGAGAAGTGATCAAATGAACATCATTATTACAAGAAGTGAAGTATGTGGAAAGACGTTCAGATGAACCTCACATTTTTTGCATTTTTCATTCCTTTAGCTAATAAATCTTCAACGACAGCAAGCCAAATCCTTGCTCCTCTGAAGTGAAGGTTAGTAGCCTGGTCAAATTCTATTTGGTTAAAACCAAAACTTCTGTAATCTTAAATTGTTTCCTGCTAAACTGAAACAACTTACAGGATTGACTGCCTGGACATCACCGGTAAATGACGACCCATCACAATATCTGATCTTAACTCTATTCCAGTTGTGGAAATCTAAAAATTCATATAAGATTTAAGAACTAGGTTAAAGCCAAAATCCAATAATAAATTAGATGTTTACTTGGCTATATACCTGGATTCAATTGTTCCGCATTGCTCATGATCCCTGAAAAAGCAATTTCTTTGTCCATTTGCCTAGATGAGCCTAAACGAGTATTCTTACGTTCAAGGCAACTTGTCACATTGTTGCACCACCCCCCTCCCTGATAATACAACAAAAGTATGTATTATAACGGTCATAAATTGGTATTGTATGATTCCAAGATTAATCATATATATTTGACATCTAGTGAAATTAACTGTGATGAATTGTTAAAACATTAAAAGTGATATCTTTTGTGTTCAATTTTTCCATTACATCATTCTAAAGGACTTGTGAAACTTTTAATGCTTCTGACTCCCTTTATTAGTGATCCAAAGCTTTACCAAGTAGCATTCAAGAACTTGTATCCAACAACTTCTTTCGCAATTCATTGTCCCTGTCTTCATTTTCAAGATACCATTTACATGTCACAACGCTTTGCTATTTGTTTCGTTTTGTTAGAGACAAAAACTATGAAGTGTATTCTGTAGAACTACAAACCTCAAAGTGAACCAACCAATTATTGATTCCTGTACCAGAACCTCTATCCAAGTGGTAAGCAGGTGGGCTACCATCCAAACAAACTGCAATAACATATCACATTTTCAGTTGCAATTAGAACATCGGAGTATTAATAGGAAGCCTTTTCAGTTTCTTCTAGTTAATGATATTAAGCAACGCTCCTCAATTTCTTACCAGCTCCCTTTGCTACTGCACTTGTTACATACGTAATTTCAACGAATAGGCCTTCAGTTTTCAGAAACAACAGTAAACAAGCTAAAAGATTCAACCATCTGCTTGGTGTTGAACCTATCATTCTGCACATATCAAAAACTAATTACCCAACCAACACAATAATTAGCAAGAAGACAAAAGCTTACTGGAAAAGCAAAGAGCCACTAAAAAGCACTATAGATATTAAAAAAAAAAAAGATGGACTGACTATGATTCCCCATTTTAAGAGTATCGATGCATATTATTAGAGCACAATGACATAAAAATAAGCTACTACTAATGTCATTACATATTGAACCAAAAAGAGAAATCGCATAATGGATTAATCTGACAATTAAAACTCAGCTCGGATGCATCGAGTCCAACGGTAAAGCGAGCACTATATAGTGCCAACTATAAAGTTTTACTTCTCAAATAGTTTGAATATTAGATTGCTGGCGCTTTCTTCAATGGAAAACAAAACCAGAAAGGCCAAATATCATAAATGGAGCACATCAAACATCAGCATATAACTTGTAATGACATGATTAACGCACATTAACAGTCGAAAATAACGACTGCTCCAGCAAGGGAACACTGCTTCTGGACAGAATAGTTCACATTGCAATGAAATGTAATCACAGGAACAAAGAAAGAGAAGGCCAAAAGGGGAGTTATTTGACGAAGAAAGTCGATAGTTCATGCGTACCTGTGAGAGCAAAATCCGGAGATGGAAATGGAAATGGTTGGAAGATAATGCGTGTGAGACCCAGTTCCGTTCATAAGTTGACAAGTGCAGAACATCAGTATGTAAGTGAAAAACAAGGGGAGTAATTCAGGACGATGGTGGTTAGAGCTACGATTGTATGCGTGTTTCGCAGAAGAAAAGGAAGCGCTTTTGTTAAAAGTGCATTTGCTGCGGGAAAAATGAACAGCAGCCGACACACATGCGCTTAAAGCACACAAAACACACGCACACAACCATTGGAGGATGAGCTCGGTTTCAGCTTTTATAATGGACATGTCTCGGGTTACGGATCAAATTACCCGACCCGAAAATATAGCGGCTAAAAGCAAGTGGGACAGAATCTTATTGGCTTACGCGCTCTCTGTTGGATGAGGAAATAAAATAAATTTCACTTTTTTAAGTTTTGTTAGAATTCAATTCATTGAAGATAATATGAGCAAATCATCATTTCCATTCTAACGCAAGGAAATAAAATATATTTTATCATTAATGCAAATAGAAGTACTCTAACCTCAAATGCAAAAGTTCGAGAACGTAGAAATCAATCTTTTTTTTTCCGATGCTCTAGCATTCCCTTTTTTCCATTTTAGTTATTAATAGAAAGAAAAAAAATTAAAGATATAATTTAACATCTATGATTATTATTCTCTTCTTTTTTTGAATTAAAATAAATTAAAAATAAATTCAAACTCGAAGAAACTAAAAATTTTTCCTCCTTTTTTTAATAAATTAGCTTGTTAATGATCAATCTTTAGTGTAATTGCAATTGGTATCCACTAAAATTTTCCATTATAAATAGAATGTGCAAGTCTTAATGTCCATTATTTTTTTCTTTACAAACAAATTCAACATGCATTTTATTATAACAAAAATAAAGCTTTTAAACTGAATATTTAATCCCAAATTACTAAAAAATCCTTTATCAAATAATATTTGGATTATCAATTGTTAATTTTATTATTAATTATCACGCGCCGTACGGAGAGAGACGTCGCGAGTCGCAAATTTTATTTGGAAGAAGCAAAAGAATGACAATGTCCAACTCCCAATCCATGATTGGAGTGGACCCTACAAGCATCACACTTCTCTTGCTTCCATTGTTATTGTGAAGTTCAGTAATATAATATCACTCCGCCATGTGATTGGCGATTAAGGAGCGATCAAAGTGGGCCCTGCTAAAGTGCTTTGTTTTGTTGGCAATTCATCTACTTTGAAATTAGAACTATTAATCCTCGTCTTACTGTATTATTGCTTTTCTTCTCCTCTTAGCTCGCATCAGAATTCTTGTTCAGGTTTGCGTTAAATTTGACCTTCATTTTGTGGTTTATTGATTCTCTTTGAGATTTTTAATCAATTTGAACACCCACCAATAGGGTTCCGCATCTTTTTGTTTGTTCCTTCATTTGTGCCATTGGTGTTTGTGCATGTTGGCTAAATTTGTTGCTTTCCATTAAGTTGCAAAAGGTCTGGACTTAATTAAGGCAACACTTTGTTATTAAAATTTTGTTATTAATTGTTAACCGTTAAAAAAAAAAAAACTACGGACAAGCATGTTCTAGTTCTTTTCCTTTTTCTTCTCATAAGTATAAAACAACTTTGAAAATTTGTGGTTTGTTTGTAAGATTTCCCTATAACGAATTAGATTCTTCTGTGTCTTTTTAGTTTTAGCTTATGCTTGTGCCTTACAATAAAGGACTCGAGAGAATGTGATAGGGAAGGAAACATTGCTCTTTCACTTGCACTTTATTCTATCTTCAAAGGATTTATTGGTGACGGGGTTTGGACGATACCAAGTATTTTGCCGTCATATTTGAGTTCCTAGTTTTGGTTCTATTCTACGTTTAAATGGTAGCCTTTGGAGTCTGATTTAGATTGATAATTTGTGTGAATTTCATGGTGTTGATACTGGTTTTATTCAATCTTGATCTACCGGGGCTTGATCTGATCAAACACTGTTGCTTTGAGTACTATAGGAGCTTAAAGATTGGAACTAGTGTTAGTTACACTTTCAGGTATTGGGTTTGTACCTGCTTACTCTTAACGGACACAGATCTAGAATTGAGGATATTTACACCTCCACTCCCGCTTCTCCGACCATTGTTCAGCTTTGACCAATTGTCTCTGTTAGTGAATCAACTCTTGAATATTTATTACCTTAAAAATGAATCCAACCCAGCCTTCGCCTTTCTCTTCCACATTTGGCTCTTATTGCTTTAATATTTTAACCATTATCTACAATAGTTTAGGTTTTACCAAGTTAATTTTCAGTCCTCTTCTAGATGTTTCCTAGTTTGGATTTTGGAAAACGTCGTGTTTCGCTTTCTTCTTTTGCAAATTCGGAGTGAGCCCCACAATGGAGGAATTTTTATTGAATGGTGCTATCTACGAAGAGAATATATGGAAGTGGTGTGTGGCATCTTTAATAAATCAGATCGGTTTAATTATTTCCCTTATTTGGATAATTAGTATTTCATAAATTTTTCTTCTCTATTGGACATACTTGTGATTAGTTTTATATTGTGTTTGCTTATGATTGATTCGTTGCTATTTGGTTGTTGGGACCCAACTTTTACTACAACAAAATATAAAGTTTAAAGATACAAAAAGTGGAGTTTTTAGACGCCTTTTTTCGTCTTAAAAATAATTGTAGATGCTTTATAAAGCATTGAAAAAACAAGTGTCACAAAAACTATTTTCGACGGTTTTCTTAGACACATAAATGTGTCAAAAAACATATATTTTTTACGCATCTAAGCGTCAAAAATCTAAGTGTCGAAAATCTATTTACACATTAATGCATCGAAAATATACATTTCCGACGGTTTTCTTAGACATAAAAATACTATTTTAGACGCTTTGTGTAAGTTTTTAGATGCTTTCTCTGTCGATATTTTTCACTTTTAGACATTTTTTTACATAGAAAAACTCCACCATTTTTTAGTAAAAAAAATAAGCTTACAATTTACTTTGTGTATCTTTTTTAAGATTACTCACATGCATATTATTATAATAAATTTTACAAATTAATTTAAGATATGTATCTTCATATTATTATAATAAATTAACACTTTTGTTAATAAATATTATATTACACATATTTATATGTATCTAACAGTACAAATTAGCTGAAAACACCTACCATTAAAATGTAAATGTATAGAGTACTTGCTATACAGGAAGCAGAAAAGAATCACACACAAAAATCCGTAAGAAATTACACATAAAACCCTGATGAAACAGACATCATCAGTGCAACTTCTCCGAGCCGAAGCCACGACCCTACTCAACTTGCCTTCTTCCAAAACCTGATCGGCTCATACACTCCTTTTGCCCTCTCGAATTGCTTGACAAGCAAGAACCTTTCGTAGACGTGGACGCTGAGGACTCCACAATCCGCCAAGCATTAACAACTTTCCGATGATCATAGCTCCAGTACACCTCTGTACGTCTTCTCCGTGCTATCTCAATATCATATTACTTGCAACCGTCATCTCAACCCCCTGATTTCGTGCTACAAAACTCATTCCTGAGCAATACTGTATCTCCAGTGAATTCAAATTTGAAGAAGACCGTGTGAGTAGTAACCTTGTTCAATCACAAAATCAAGAATGAAAAGCACAAAGCTAAGTTAGCATAGAAGTTTAAATCACAGTTATAGGCTAAATTCAAAGAGAAATATACACAGAAGAAGTCTTCTCGAAACTGGTCAAATGAACAACACATAAGCCAAACAGAACTCAACATCAAACATATTTCACTCCTTAACAACAATCAAGCAAAACAATCTGTTACGTAAGTACGATGAACAATGATAAAATGATCAGAGAAACAATTAAATCTACCTACTATTCAATACAAAAATCCGAATCAATTTTGACAGGTGAAGAAATAAGTCAATCAAAACACATAGCCAAGACAACAATCCAGGGCGATGCCTCAACTTCACTTACAGGTTAAAAAATACAGAGGAAAAGCCAAGAAGCATAGAAATTTCATATTGAAATGTCGAAAATGAATTCTGACTTCATCAAAACACGATTTGATACGGATCAAACACAAAAAGGCAGATGTTGAGTAGGTCGACTTCAAAATTACGCACCAATGGAAGCAAAATAAATAATGGATCATATCGACGAAACTGTAGTTAAAGTTTCTAATGTTTATTCAGAGTGGGTGGGAGAGAGAGAGAGAGAGACTTGCCTCGACTTGAGTGAGAAATGGCAGTTATCTGGCTACAGAGAAAAATCTCACAATCTTAGAGCTATCAGAGAGAGTGAAGAATAGAGTGCCAACATTGGAGAGAGTGTGATTGCAATTTATAAATGACAGTAAGAATGGCGACAAGAGAATGGGCAAGAGATATGACTTTCATTTTGTTTTAAATTATTATTAAAAAATAAATTACTATTTTTGTCCTTAAAAAATACAAAAAAAATTTAGTCTCACTAATAAATTATATATTTCCAAATTTAGATTATTTATTTATCTCATATTAACTAAATGCTTGTTTATAATTACCTGCTTTTGATATTAATTAATCGTTATTTTTAGATGTATAAAAATTATAAAAGGTGCCAATTCTTATCCCGCTAATTGGAAAATTTAAAAGTTTTAGACACTTTTTTAGTATATTTTTTCGACAAACTTTACCGTCTTAAATAAATGTCTAAAAACTCCATCAATTCTTAGATTATTTAAGACAATTATTAGATGCGTCTAGGCATAAGCGTCTAAAATCTTCTTATTTTGGTTTTGTGTTTTAGTCTTCATTGAATCATTGAAAGTTTTTAGTTCTTTTTGTCTATAGTTTACAATATTTTGATTGTTCTTTTTTAACTGTCCAGTACTGTGTCTTAGCATTATGAAAAACTCAATTGCTATTTATTTATACAAATCAGTCTCTGTCATTGGCTATTAGTCAGTTGAGAGTAAGGTACAAGGCAATTATTATTGGTTTACATTTTAGACCATCTAAATTTTGATTTGCTTATGGTTGTTATCAATCCTTGTTTCCTTTCTCGATTAATCTTACAATTGTTTAGGGTCTAGTTAGGCTTATCTTGTATAGTTTGTATTGGTCATTAGGGTAGGAGTGGTGGTTTTGACTTCTGATGATAGAGCAAGGGTTAGGCCTTCGATGAGTTTTAGCTCAAAGAGAAGAGAAGATGTTAACAGATTAAAGATAGGTTTTTATAACATTAAGACCCTTACAGAGAAGTCACATGAATTAGTGAGAATTTTAGACAACTTAAGATGTTGATTATGGATATTTTAATTCAGGGTTGGAGGGAGAAAAGAAGTCTTAGGAAGTGTACCAGAGTCAGATGATTGAATGTAAAAGGGAATACGAAAGAAAACCCTAGGGGTAGAGTTATATATGGAGAAGAATGGAAACTAGAAGGAGATGCTAATCAGATGTGGGAGAAAGTAGTAACTCTTTTAAAGAATGCAACTTAATTTATAAATATAATTTGTTTAATTACATAATTAAAGATAAATTAAATGAGTTTAACTATCTAATCCTAAATATGATTTAGGATTATAATTTATATTCATTTCCAACATATTTAAGAACCTAATGGTCATATATAAAGAATGAGTTAAATAGAGAAAAGATATTTTAATCAAGTTAGATTTGATTTTAAAGTTTAAGAAACTTTATGATTTAATATTAGATATTTAATTAATAAAGATCAATATGAGATATTAGATCCTACTTAGGCATAATTGTTATTTAAATAGAATTATTTGTAATTCTAATTAAATACTAATAAAAATTAAAATAAATTACTAGAATGTCAAAAACCTATTATAAATAGACTTGAGCTCTAATGGAGTTAGCACTCCTTACCTAGCCCTCTCTGTAACAGGTGCAGAGTTTTCGTTTTATGAATACCGTTAGAAGCCATACAATTGTGCGACTACTGTGGTTAAGATGAGTCAATTTCAGAAATGGTTCAAGAGGTACGATCAGAATATGATCAACCTTCGAAATAAGTATGAATTAAGATTCATATTTTATTATAATTTATGCATTAATCATTTTATATAAATTTAGTGATCTTGGCTTTCAGGAAATAAATACGAAAAAATTTCGTAATTATTCCATTACGCTCGGGATTAAATTCTGACTTGATTTTCCAACACTTTCTAATATAACAAACAATATCTTCAATGACAATAAATGATTTCGAGTTTGTCTTCATCAAAAGTTTCCTCATTATTATGAACATCAGTCAATTCTAGATTGTAAATTTTATGACTAAGATAATCGACCATAGTCGTAATCATGCTCAATTTACCACTACTAAGAGGTCTATAAAGCAAATGACCTCTCTTTCATCTTCTTCTAGTCCTATAATAAAACATTTTCCATTAGAAAAATCTTTTTATTCTTCCACGATCTATGTTTCTTTGAAAGGGTGTATAGTCAAAGTACCAAAAGTGCTTTGGCTACTTAAAAGGATCAAATTCCCATGAATGTTCTCTTGATTCCAATTAGCTGACTCTTGAATTCGTGTACAAAAAACTAGCTTGATTATTCCTTTGTATGTCATTAGCCTTCTCCATTATATAATCAAGATAAGAGTTGAGAATCAAGTTCTTATATTTCTTCTTAATTCTGAGAGTGAAGTCTCTCTTCTCATCAGGAGAGGAGAGGTTGAGGTTTGTTTCTAGGACAAGATAATAGGTAGATGAATATGGGTGTGGGTTGATTTGAAATAATAAATGAGTTATATGTATAGATTATAGGATATTGGTTATGAGTTTGGTGTATTAGTTTAAATGCCTACTTGTTTATTAATTTTTAAGGTAAATGCTATTCACTATAACAAAGGTGACTTTTAGCTTTGAAAATTGTCACTAAAATTTAGCTTTTGGCGACAATTTTTAATAATGTCGCCAAAAGCTCATCTTTTTGTGACATTTTGCAGAATTGTCACTAAATACATGTCTTTGGCAACAATTTATAGGAATCGTCACCAAAGGTTCATCCTTTTGCGAAGGATTAGCATTTTCATTGCCAAAGGCTCATCGCAAAAAGTTGGACTTTTGACGACGAAAATGTTAAACCATTGCTACCAAAAGTTCAAACAACAAAATCAAATTTAATATTATTGACAATGATTCTAAGTTTAAAAATAAATTTAACTACCAAAATTGTCAAATCATTTCAATATTTTATGAAACTGTAAACTCAAAATTAATTAATATTACATAGTGTTAAGATATAGGTGATTATATCTTATTATTTAATTTTGGACATTATTTGATAATTGGAACTAGTTGTGTTTATGTGGGACTCTAGCCAAGTTTTTGATAAGGTTTAAAATCCTAATCAAGAAGGGATTCAAATACATAGTCTATTTTTGGATAATAATTGTCTAAGGAAGCAAAATTTGTAGGAGTTTTGATTGACAATTGAATCTATTTTGTTAAGGTATTCACGCAAGTTTTGGGACTACAACTATGACGTTTTTGGTGTTGAAAAATGACAGGTAGTGTTGTGTTTGACAGCTGGGATTTTATGGTTTGTATTGACAAAAAAAATTGTAGCTAAGCGGGTTAAGACACTACAAGAAAAATGCCATTTTGCGACAGAAATTACCGACGGAAAACACAAACATTCCGTTAGTAATACATATTACCAACAGAATTTACAGACAGATGAAAGCGTCATAGATTCGGCCGTAACTAATACTTACCAACGGTCAAAGTAGATTCTGTCGGTAACTTTACCGATGGTAAATTTGCTATCGTCGGTAAATTTAGCATCGGAATATTATCTTGCCGTCGGTAACTATATCGACGGTTTGCTCTGTGCCTGACCGTCGGTACAATTTAGCGACGGTTGTGTTGTTCCGTCGGCATATTTACCGATAGTAACAAACTTACCGTCGGTATATTTACTAAAAGCTTAACTGACGGAAATGAATTTTCGTCGGTAATTCCTTCTATCTTAGTGACGGAAGTACTTATGTACCGTCGGTAATTTGTCATATATTTACCGACGGATATTTCTTTCCGTCGGTAAATGCGTTACTTAATTTTTTAAAAAATATGTAATATATATTGTTATTATATTTAAATTATGGTTAATGTGTAATTTTAATAATTAGAAATTTATATTATACATTTAAATTGCAGAAATAGAAATTTTGATTAATAAGTTAAAATATCTTAATTGATAATAAAAGCATTACATTGTAAATAATAAGTATTTATAATACAAATTAAATGACTAAAAGTAAACTATTGATCTGGAGATGGCGGATGCTCTGGTTGGCCCTTGCGCTTCAACTCATCCACCTCTTAACGGATCTGAGAGATGAAATACATCTACTGTTGTTGCTGTGCCATCAACTGTTGTAACTGAGTCGACAATGTCTGCATTGTACTCTCAAGTGCTTCCACTTGACTGGTGGTGGACCGCCTAGCAGATACTGCTGTACTAGACGTGAAGGATTGCGAATAACAAGTGTTCGCAAATGAACCCCACGATGGTCCCTACCACCCACTGCTTCAAGATAAGTTTTAGTGTCATCAACAGCTTCAGATTGTTGAGACTGTCGTTCAATGCTTTGTTATATTTGGTCCTATCAGAAAGCAATGTTTATAATTAGTAAGTGATAATTATTAAGCATTATTAATATTAAATCATAAA
>JAOQMS010000001.1:17790116-17827095 GCA_027563885.1 Erythroxylum longipes | reverse complement strand
GTTCACAAAAAAAAAGGTATACCGATTTATGTTTAGTGAATGATCAGTGTTAAGTGATGTGTTAAGTGATGTGACACACCACCCTCGCGGGGCACGGATTCGGATATCACTGTCGATATCGGGTTCAGGTTTTGCGGGAGTGGGGTGTTACACTTTAAGATTTATTAGCTTATAATAATCACCTCTATTAAAAATCTTGCTAGTTGGAATCCATTTCCTACCATAGTGCAAAAGATTTAGTCTCTAATACAAAGTCTTGAATTTCCTTGTCAATATCCTTAATTCTCAAGATAGGAATCTGATATAGGAAGTTTTAGCGTATATTAACAATGGTACAAATTGTTATATAACTTACATACATCATATGAGTAGTAGCTTCAACTATGTTTATTGGTTTATTAATAAAGCTTGTAAAATGACTAAGATATTTAGTACTTTAGTATTCCAATAGGATGTGGTGAATGTTAATCCATATAAGGACTTACTTCTACTTCAATTTTTCAAGATGTATGTCTAGTCTTTATTTCTGAAGAAAAAAGGGCTTCCCACTAATATGCTCAGGACCATTATAAATGATATTTTGTGCACTTGATTCAGTGTCACATTTGAATAAGAAGAGATTCTCATCATTCACTAAATCTCCTTCAAACTTATTTTCTTCCAATGAAAAAGATCTCAACAGTCCATTAGATGAGAAGTTAGAAGACTATCTAAGAAAAAATCAACTAAAGTATATCCTTATTTAGAAGCTCCTTTTATAAGGACATCTAACGGTAAAGCAACGATAGAGATATCCTCTAACAAGGAAAGAGAACAATAGTGAAGGTCCTAGAAGGGAGAAGCATCTCCTAAAACATGTCATTATGAAAGCTTGAGGGATGGGGATTTCAAAGGAGTATAACGAGGTGAGTCTTCAACAATGGTAGTAAGTGAGTTCGTAATTGTTAAACTAAGAAAGGTTCCAATCGGTGTTTTAATGATAACAAAACATAATTACAACTAATGTGTTTACTATTTTGATGAAAAGAAATATTTGAACAAAATGAATCCATAAACTAAAAAGATAGTGTATGAAGTTCATAAAGAAAAGTTGAAGTTTGCATTTGATGAAATGAAAACCAAAATAAGAACAAAAGAAGATCAAGGCTTATTAAGGTTATTTCACTTTTTTTTTATTTACAAGCTTACTTTGTTAATTTGATGATCCAAAAAGCACATTATACATAATCATTTCATCTTACTTTATTGCATGAGTTTTTACATTCATCAAGAGGCATCGAAGCTTTTAATTTCAATACAAAAGGCTCTTGATTTTTCAAATAATATTTGGAGAATATTTTGGGAAGTGTTTTAATCCTATTTGGATTAAACAAATTGGTCTTGAGTATTTTAAATGCTAAAATCATGTTTTAAGGGTGATTATTTGACCTATATAGGTTAAAGTTGTTAAATTTGAAGTATTAGTAGTTTGTTGTAAAATTGGTTGATGTATTGGTCGATCAGTATGTCATACTGGTTAACTAGTATCATTTACTAGTCGATCAGTGTCTAACGTCTAGTGAATATGGTGTTATAAATGCATACTAATCGACTAATATAATATGTCAAATGTAATTGTTGTAACAGGTAGCTCTTAGCTTAGCTATTTTGGGTCCCAAAAATAATATAACTAGGTGTTATCTTTTTTTGAAAAAATTAAATTGAATATATTAAAAATAGTGGAGAGAGTCAAGTGCAATACAACTTAAAGAGAGTAAGCATACTCTCCAATGACCAAACGGCAATGCAAATGGCAAACAAACCAATTCCAATTGTTAGACGAAGAGATAATTAACAAGCATTGGACGATAACGTATCAAGATCCACTACATAAAGAGTGGACAGCGTATCAAGAGCCTAAGAAGGTTCTGGATGGTAAATGAGTAAAAACACCCACTTCTCTCTAGATTGATGATTAAAATCTTCCCCAATTAGGGTTGGAATCTTCAAAGCCAATGGAAGTCACTTCTCTCAATAATCAAGCCATAAGTGAGAAATTCTCTCTGGATGCTTCTTTGCTTGCTTAAACCTCATTTAATCAGTTATCTCTTGTCTGCTCAGGCCATATCTGAGTTGAGGATCTCGTAGAAAAGCTCCTATTTTTGGAGATCGCCAACCTCTTATTGGTCAGCATTAAGAATGTTTTAGATGTTATATACACACATTTTAAAGAGTTTTTCAATCATTTAAGCATTATTGTGTCATATTTGTGTGAGTGAGCTATTTTGGAGTTAGCAAATAATAAAGTAAGGTACTTTTAAGTTGTAATATTTGGTTAGGGCAATGTATTACTGTATTTGGGGGAATATAATTGAGATTGAGGTTCATCTTCACCTTAGAATAAGATTATAATAAAGGTCTTCTTAACCGAGAAAGATTATATAAAGGTTATTTTTCACCTTAAAAGAAGAATTATAATGAAATTCTAAGAAGAGTCTTGGGAGTGAATAATAGGTAAGAGATTTTGCCAAGCCATTTTAAATTAGTTTGCATTATCATTTCCCTATCCTATTTAAATTATTGTTCAACTGTTTGATCAATTTATATTAAGCAATTTCCTTATGTTATTTATAATAATTATTTTTAATTGAGTAAATTAGTTATAAAAATTATTGAATTTTGTAAACACTAAATTCACCACCCTTGGGTGCTATTAAGGACTAACAAGTGGCATTAGAGATAGTTTATTAGGCTAGTATTTCTAACAAAATCTTATATTAAAGATCATAATGGCTTATTTAGGAGCATCATCATCATCTAAACAAAAGGGATAAAGCATTAATAGACCACCTTTCTTTAATGACAACGATTACCTTTATTGGAAAACTAGGATGAGATTCTTTTTAATACTCGAAAGTGTGGACCTTTGGAAAATAGTGTCAAATGGTCTTTACCCCTACTAAAATTATAGATAGCAAAAAAGTATCCAAATTCAAAAAAGAATGGTAACCTCAAGATAAGAGAAAGCTTTCCTTGAATAGAAGCCACACATCCTATTTTATGCGTTAGGAAGAATAAATTTAATAGGATCTCTATGTGTGAAATGACTCTCGACTTTTGGCATACTTTAGATGGTACACATGAAGGAGCTAATCAAGTAAAAGAGAGCAAAGTAAGCATGCTAACAAATTAATATTAATTGTTTCAAATTAAGCATGATGAAAGCATTCCTAGCATGTGTACTAGATTTATTGATAATATTAATGCTCTTAAAGGTCTTGGAAAGACCTACACTAATGTTGAAATGGTAAGAACGTTGCTTATGTACTTCCAATGATGTAAGAAGCTAATATGATGGTCATATAAGAAGCCAAGGATCTAAAAATGTTACCACTGGAGGAAATTATTGGATTTCTCCTCACATACGAAATGATGCTCTAAAAGACACAAGAAGAGATAATGCTTCCAAAGGAAAAGAATTTAGCATTTAAAACCTCAAAAGAAGATTCGTTAAAGAGGAAGAGACATTAACTAGTGAAAGTGAAAAAGAAGAAATTGGCTAACTTACTAGAAAATTCAAGAAGTTCTTGAAGAAAAAATTCTCTAAAAGATAGGGCTTCAAGGAAGGTAAAAGTGATTTAAAACATAAATCCTCTAGCATTGTTTTCTTTGAATGTATAAAATTGGGCCATATAAAGTCACATTATCCTCAACTTAAAGATAATAAGCAATATAAGAGAAAATTTAAGAAGAAATTTAAAGACAATAAAAAAGCACTTAAAGCATCAAATTAGGATGACATATGTGAATCTAAAAGAAAACATTTGGAAGAAGAGATATCTCATTTATGCTTTACCATTATGGACAACGATGAGTTAACATCCAACCCTAATTCTTGTGGTATTGATGATGATATGATATATGATGAATTACTTGAAAGTTTATAAGTCATGAGTAAGAAAAAGAAGAAATTGTCTTTAAAACTTAAGGAAGATAATAAAAAAAAAGTTAGATGTATGCATAAGTGAGAACAAAAAAAAAGTAAATTGCATCGCATGAAAGCATCAAAAAATGTAATTATTGATGAAAATCATGACTTAGAAGCATTAAGGCATAACAATGAAATATTGAAAAAGGAAATTGATGCTCTCAAGGATTCTTTATCCAAATTCACTAAAGGGAGTAAAAACCTAGAAAATATGTTAGGAGCTCAAAGGACTTACAATGATAGGCATAGAATTGGATATAAATATAAAGTGTTTCCAACACTAAAACTACTTTTATTAAAGTAAAACATTTACATTATGAAGAACCATTACCTAGAATGACAAATGACTATGGACCATCTATATCCAAACAAACATATGCAGATGACACATTCACTAGGGCTCAATTAAAGAGAAAACATCATGCTTTCATATATGGCTCACAATCTAGGTATAGAGTTCAATACTCTCAAAGAAAGAATAGGCATACTTTTAAAGATAAAATGCAAACCCACTCTTACCCTTATAGAAGCATGTATTAAACATTCATTGATAGTAGGCATTATACATATAATTATGGTAGGAATTTTCACCATAATCTTAGGAAACCATTCAACACATTTAATGTCCAAAGAAAACTTCCTTGTTATGCATACACACATAGAATTCCAAGCAATGAATTTATACATCATCATTACTCATACAATATGGTATGTCATTTTTATGGTAAATCTAGACACGTTGATAGGTTTTTCTTTATCAAACAAAGGATAACAAGCAAACCTTTAAAAGTGTGGGTTGAAAAGAAGAAGGAACCCCACAATTAAGGAACAAAGTTTATTTGGGTTCCTAAAACACATTGATTAATTTAATTTGTAATGCTATTAGAAAACAAAAGGCAAATGGTATGTAGTAGATATAGTAATTATTAAATTGAGTATTATGGATGAGTTCATGCATTTTATCTTAATGAATCTAACCTTGTCACCTTTAAGAAACTCTTGAAGATGTTAGTGTAGAATATGGGGAATTTAGCAAATAAAAAGTTTTCAAAAGAGACAATTGTTGAACTAAGTGTGAGAAATGAGAAGGATGAGAAACCTCAAATAGATTGTAAACTCAAAAAGATTTTTCATTCAAATTTATCATAAGCAATATTCAACATGAGGTAATTATTAACTCATAATTTAGAAATATGTGATAACTTGCATTTATATATGAATTTGAGTATAAACCTTTGGTGATGATTGTTTGTGTTTGAATTATGAATGAAGTGTTTAATAATTATTTTTAAAGTGTGAATTGTAGTACATAAACTTAGAGTTCATTGTACAAAATGAGAACATTAAGTTAGATTTTGCATTAATTATTTAATTATTTCACTAAAATTTTGAATAAGGATAATTGGTAGAGAATTAGGTAAGTTTGATGTAAATTTTATAAGATAAAGATCCCCCTTCATTTTCTTGATTGGCTTTGTGTGTATGATGTTTCTTTTAATGTTTATGATAATTATTGATTGATATTACTATGACCCTTTAAGTGTTTTGATGTCTAAATTTGGGTTTTATAGTTATTTTTTAGCTTTTCAAAACACATTAGTTGAATATGTCCTAATATGGTCAATCAGTGTAATCAGAATTCTTGTTTTTTGCCTTTCTAGTAAGTTTGTTCTTTGTTTAGTTGAAGGTTTGTTAGTCAAATTAACCACGACCAATGTCTTAGAGTAGTCAACCAAATTTCCCTTTTCTAAGAATTTTCATACTTTTAGTGAGTTTATAAGATGTTCTGGTCAAAATTTTGGTAATCCAATTACTCATACTAGTCGACCAATGTGTTAGGGTGGATGACCAATATCCCCTTATTTAGGCAGTTTGTAAATAGAATGGATTCATATACTAGTCGACCACATCAGTCATTGATCGACCAGTATAGCTCTATGGTCAACTAATATCGCGAGTTCAAGGCAAAATTTTAGCTTTCTCCTCTTTTATTCAAACTGCTCCTTATATCCTATTCAAGACAAACTATGGTCAACTGGTATAGCCTTGTGGTTAACCAATCATTATCTAAGGTCTACCCCCTTATCTGTTCTTTTATTTTTCATCTTGTATGTTTATATTTTCCAAATCCTAAACAATTCAATCATTTCCTCAAAAAACATCATACCGTATTTCACAAAAATCTCATTAATTGCATCAAAATTTTGTTATTTTTGGGTCTCAAATTTGGGGTTTCAATATTTTCTTAATTAAAAGTCATCTTTCAAATTGATGCCTTTATATTTAAATTGCAAAGGGAGTGAAGGTTGTTTCCCTTACAACTATATCGATACATCTTTAATTTAGTTCAATACTCATATTTTGGGCACTTTTCATGTTTCTATTTTTAAAATTTTTAGGCATTCAAAATTATAAATTCTTTTATGAAATTGATTTTTGGATATTGCAATTAGGGACATCTCTATCAAAATTGACTTTTTATTTTGACTCCCTAAAGATTCAATAATATTCTTTAATGAGAAAGTTTATCATTCTTAATAAAATACATTTTGATTATTTCTTCCAAGTTAGTTTGAAACATGAAACTTTATATTTTGTATTTTTAGATAATGGTTTCTCTTTATTAGTGATATTAGATTTAGGGGAAGAAATAACATTAATGGGGAGGAATAGAATTTAGTGGTAGTAAATGTTTTTATCATTTTTGTATTTTTTACACTTTACATTATATGTTTGAGTAAACTTATGATACCTAAGTGTATCTATATCTCTTTGAAGTTGAATATCCTTGATATTCTTGATATTGAATTATGCTCTTCATATTGAATTATGTTTAATGCATGCATTAAGGAGGAGCTAATCACTATCTTGATATTTATTTATATGCTTAATTTTATTATTTTTTCTTTAATATCCAAACATTTTTTAATCATCAAAAAGGGGGAAATCGTCAAACCAACAGAAGCTTTAATAGATTTTTTGAAGATTAAAAAAAACGTACTTACTACTAAATAAAAAAAGTTGAAATTTGCAATCGATGAAATGAAGATCAAAACCTAAAAAAAGAAGATCAAGGCTCGTCAAAGTCATTTATTATTTTGTATTGTTATCTGTAAGTTCACTTTATTAATTTGATGATCTAAAAAGCTCACTAATCATAATCATTTCACAAAACACTATAAATAGGTTTTTCTCATAAGATTTAGCATCAAGAAGTTTTAGGTGTTGTATATACACATTTCAAAGAGTTTTTCAATCATTCATCATTGTGTCATATTTGTATGAGTGAGTCATTTTGGAGTTATCAAATGATAAAATATATTACTTCAAGTTATAATATTTGGTTAGGGCATGATATTATAGTATTTGAGGCTGATATAAATGATATTGAGGTTCCTTTTTATTTTAGAAGAAGATTGTAAGAAGGATTCCTCTTTACCGAGAAAGATTGTACAGAAGTTATTCTTGCCTTAAAAAAAGAATTATAGTGGAATTTCAAGAAGAGTTTTGAAAGTGAACGCAAGCAAGGATTGTTTACTGAACCATTATAAATCAATTTTTATTATCTTCTCCTTATCCTCTTTAAATTATTGTTCAAATATTTGATTAATTTATATTAAGCAATTTCCTCATACTTATATATTGATTGTTATTAATTGAGTATATTAGTTATAAAAATTGTTGACTTTTGAAAACACCAAATTCACCTTCTTTACGTGCCATTAGGGACTAAAAATAATGATATGTGGAGGACACTAAATAGGAGAGGCTTTACTTGGTAAAGTAGGAGCTTAAGTGTTGGTAGGAGGAGATGGGGGAAAGTTGGAAGAATCTAGGCGGGTTTGGTTAAAGGGTAATGAGATGTTGGACATGATGCAAGAAAAAGAAAAAGAACAATAAGGTTAAGAAATTTTAAAAAGGTGTTGCTATATAAGGAAAGGTAGGAAACACTAAAGCAATAAACCTAAAGCAAAAAGGAGACCAAGGATAGAGGATGAGAGATGATAATGGTTCGACTAAGATAAAACTAAGATTGAGGGGAGTAAGAGCCACAAGGTGTATGTGTAAAAGCAAAGCAAAGAGAGAGGGAGAAGAAGGAGAACTTGAAGATCAACAAAGAAAAATGGTGATAAGAAAAAACCATCAACTAAATAAAACCAAATTGAAGAATCCAACTAAGTTTAAATGTGGAAAACATAAAGAAACAAAAAGAAGGAAGTAGAGAATCATCCTAACATTGTTGAAAAAATCATGGGAAAAAAGAAAGAAGGAACTTATTACTCTCCATTTTTGTCTTAAATACTTGTATTTGTTGCTAAACATCTGTCATTTTTTATACAATTACATATTTAAGATAATTTCTTAAACATTCAAAACACTTGCATTCATTATGAACTGAGATTGAGGCCTGCATTCATTAAAAGTTGAAATGCTTTTGAAAATAAAAAAAAGCCACTTTCTTATTTATAAAATGGTATCCTCCAAATTAAAAGTTTACAAAGGTCAAAAATAAAAATTTCAATAATTCAAATAACTAAATATTAATTTTAATATTTACTTCACAAAATTAATTATAACTATAAATCAATAAATTCTTTTCGAGTGATACAATTCACATAATTGTTTACGTCTTAAATCATAAGTAACAAGTTTTTACAGATCGTATAAAATATATTCTTAACTAATTGTACGCATAGTAATATCTAAAGTCTAAACAATAAAAATTTAATTAATTGTATAATTATTTATGAAAAATATAATACTGTCAAGACAAAAACTAGTTTGTCCAATTCAATACTTGAATAGAGATAAGTAGAGCTATATGTATTAGATTTTTGATGAAGATGATCGTAATATTAACGGATTCTCAAAAGTTTTTGACATGTATTTATATGGCTGGAGATTGACTTTGATCATGAAGATATTACAACAGAGAATTAATTTCTATCAAACATAACCAATTTTAAAAGAGTAACTCTTAAGTTTTTTGCATCATATACGTTAACATGCAAATAGAGTAATATTTAATATTTTCAATTTAAATACATATTGATTTGCCCTTCACCGTCAAGATTCCACTAAGTCCCACCTGCACATATATTTACCATGATAAATTTTCAAACGTGATAATTGGGGCCTCGAGAAAAGATTCTTAAACAGTAAAATCACTTAACTCAATCCTCGTTAGTCCACCTGTTTGGAACTGCCAATTCTTAGGCCTTACTTACCTTAATCCTGATTAGTCCGTCTGCTTGGAACTCTCAATCTACAATATAGTCATAATTGGCGACCGACGCTGCCATTCTAACCACAAGCGTCACCTTTGGCCTTACTTCTCCAATCTGCAAAAGACAAATTACAACAGAAATTACATGTTTATCATTAAATCTTTTAATATATACTTAGTGGTCAATCATACTAAAATTATGAAACTTGATATGCCACTAACCTCTAGACTTCTTTAGACCATAGATTCACTTTAACAATTTGAACACATAATGCTCTTGTCACTTCTGGATGAAACCTAGTGGTTGTTTAATCCAGAATTCTTCATTTATTTCTTCACTTAAGAATATATTCTTTACATCCATTTAATGTAAATCAAGATCTATTCTACTTACTAAAGCTAGAATTAGTTGAACTAATGTACCTTATAACAAGTGAGAATGCTCCCTTATATTCAATTTTTTGTTGTTATGTGTATCATTTGGCCACTAATTGTACTTTTCATCTTTCAAAGCTGTCATAAGTCTTTTATTAACATTTAAGAACTTGTTTGTTCTTAATAGCTTTATGTCCTTTAAAAAGATTAAACAATCCTTATACATATTGTGTTTGTTAAATTCCATCATTTGTTTTCTATTGATATAACTCACTTATTCTAACAAAACTAGATAGAGCTTTTTTATATTTCTTGACTTGTTATTTTCTTGTGGAAATATCAAAAAAGAATTTTCCCTTTAACAAAAAAATTGTTTAGGAATTAATGCACCTATAATCTAGGCATAATTAAAAATTTTGAGAAATATATCTCTTTACTTTTATATTGCTCCCACTTGAATCAAGTAGTTATAAAGAACTCCTATTAGGCTACGATTGTCATTAATCAGAAATTAATTTGTCATATGCTAAATTGCTCTCACTTGGATGAATTTTATCCAATTGATTTTGCATTACTGAATCATTCTAATTCATGATCCTATATATAGATAAATTTTGAACTGTAATTTCCTGATTTATAAAATCATTCTCTAAGAATATGATATTATCTCAAATTTAATCGCTTATTTATTACTCCATTCATCTTTGGATATATATCTTTTGAAATGTTTAAAATATCTTTTACAGATGATGTTCTTCGTTATGGAACCTAACTTCCTATATTTATGTGAGGGACCATGAATATAAGTAATAAACACATTCTCATGAATTGAGATGTGATAAATGTCTATATCTCATACTCTATTTTAGGAATTGATTTAATAGCCACTCCATCAAGTTCATATTTGATCGTTAATACACCATCCTAGTAGGTAATAGACAAATTTGCTTATGTCATAATAGACTTGACCATTTTGAGAAGAATTTTATTTCTCTTCTATATACCACCATTTTGTTAATGAATTTAAAGAAGGGTTAATTGTAAAAAAAAAACTTAACTTTACTCAATTTTGCAATATTAGTCCAAACTTTAAAAAGTGGTGCTAAATACTCAAAATTTCAATTTTTTGGAAAAATAGTTGACGTTAATTATAATACTGTAATTTAATTAAATACTAATTAGACTCAAATAAGATGCAATATCTTGTATTAGTCCTTATTTATTAAAGATATAATATTTAACTTTTAAATTTATCAAACTTTATAATCAATTCCAACTTGGTTAAATTATCTTTTCTCTCTTTAATTATTCTCTATGTGTGATGTATTAGGTTCCTAAATATGTTTGTAATAAATAGAAAATAAATCACTTTAATTTATCTTTAATTCTCTAACTGAACAATTTATATCCATAGATTAAGATTGACATCTAGCAAAATATCATAACCACCCAATTATTAGAAATATCAAAGTAGTTGTCACTAATCTTTCTATCAATAATTTTCTATATAATTCAAACTTTTCGTCATACAATGTTTCGATTAGATATAGAGTGTATAATTAATGTCTAGCCTATTTGAGTTCAATTAATTATCCACCATTAGTGATCGATTCTTTTAATGACATTTGAAAGCTATTTTCAAAGTGTCATTCTGTCTTGGCTAAGAATTTCCCAAATTCATACTGATTGAGAACAATGAAACATTTTGTCTAATCAATTTAGAGTTATGAATTTTATATTGATAATTCAATTACATCCATATAGTTCATGCTATATTTAATGAATACTAAACAAGCTACCCTTGACTATGATATACTAAACAAGCTACCCTTGACTATGATAGGTCTAAGTAGTATCAAAATATAATAATCCCTACATTAGATTCTTTGGAAATCTTAAGTTAAAGAATCCCTTATACAATCATCACAATGAGAATTTTCATAGACATATAAGTAATATTCCATATGAACTTCTCATATCATATCAGTTTAGTGAACTTGTTCTTTAGCAAACACTCTTATGTTTATTTAGGTGTTTCCATACTTTAATTTATAAGATTAACTACTTTCTTTATAGGAAGAAACATAATATGTACTAGCTTTCTGCTTTATTAATGTCCAGTCTCAATAGAACAACGATTAGAAAGAATACATAGATAATATATAAATGCAATATGAATCTCATAACCAGTCTCAATAGAACAACGATTAGAAAGAATACATAGATAATATATAAATGCAGTATGAATCTCATAATTATAAATTCATTTTTACATTTATCCTGTAAACGTTATCTTATACATCAAATAAATATACATAAGATAAAGAATGTTTTTAAATAATTATGTCACCAAAACTACATCCAATTGATTAGATAAGGCATAAACCAATAATCTTTTAGTTGCAGTAAGCTAATCACTTAGGTTATTTATACATCTCCTACAATCATGCTACTGATGAAATAGTAGTTTAATGAGAGAATTTTAAAAGATTCTTTATATTGAGCACTTCTTAAATATTACAAATTTCATCTCGATTATGGTCATAATTAAAAGAAACTACCTAAATATATCCTTGGATCTTTGACGAGAGCTTAGCTCTTTTCACTTGCTTAATAGCTTTACGTTCTACAATATATTACTATTTCAATAATGCAAAGAATTATACTAACTTCATTAAAGAACCTTTTAATCTAAATAATCATTTTCACTAAAAGAAAAATGTGTTATGGTTTGATTAGTAATTATTGCTACATTGGAACCTTTTTGACTCAAAATAATATTGTTTTAAGTAAAATATACCTTAACGAGGACTTATTGCTATCAAAATAAAGTTAATATCCATATAATCTTAAACTCAAATGTTAACTCATACATAGAATAATAGATATCCTTAATATTTCATAAGTATCAAATATCTTAAATACTAAACACCTCTAATACATTATCTATGTTCTTAAAGTAAGTTAGGTAAGTAATTTCTATATCTATATAGATCCAATTCCCATAACTAAGTTATTACCTTTTCATATCAAATAAGAGTTATTCTCTGAATATCATATCTTTAACAATTGAAAATGTGAGTATTATTATCTATGAGCAGTATGTCATTAAATACTACATTGAAGATAACAACTACTCTCACTAAGCTTCTTGTAGACATGATAAATCTACAACTACAAACAAACTCTTTAAATCCATCATGAATTAAATCTTTCAACATCTTGGAACCTTGCAATTATACACCAAATGTACTAGTAAAGGCACTAGTTCTATTTGGATATAATTTTATGATACTTAGACTTTTTTCAAACTTTATTTGACTCCTACTATGTATCTTGAGAACCATTATTTTATATAATTCATTGAAATAACCATTGTATTCGATGGAATTTGTAAGATTATATCTAACCCATTTAAATATCTCATAAATTTCTATTATCCGTTTAGTTATGAACTTATTGGATAATATATGCTTCAATTAAGCATCAAATCCCAAAATCATTACCTTTGACTCTTTTAAAGTCTTACCATTCCATATCCAATATAGAATCTTACTAATTGATTTACTTAGAACTTTCAAAAGCATCTTGTTTTATTATATATATCTATAGAAGAAATAAATCTTCCATAATATAATATCTCATTTTTATAATTTTCTTCTTTCACAAATCCATATAATTATAGAATTTGGTTATAAAGGCATTCACTGGAAAATCTCATTCCTATAAATAATCAAGAAAATTTAAAACTTTTCACATTAATCTCATTAAAATGCTTTGACATTCACAATACTTAATTTCTAATTAAATTTAAATATTTAAAACTTCTCACAAATTGAAATTAACATTATATATAGTATGTATAACTTTATCATATATAGTCATTACTAAGTTTAATGAAATAAAATTATCAACCTTTTATGAATTATTATTACATCTAATACATATACATACATATATATATTTGTGAGAAGTTTTAAATATTTAATAATTCAATATAATAATCATCCTTTCATTAAAGATTACCTAGGTCATCCTTCAACCTAACAAGTTTTACAAATTTCATACAAATCATAATACAAGGATACATTTGTCTTTATATAGAACTTTATGATTTTCATATTTTGATTTAATCAATATGGTATAAAAGGATAGTTTTAGTTATCTAACTCATGTTAAATGTAAGTCTCCCTTTGAACCAAGACTAACAAAGTATTTATGTAAACTTGGCTCATTTAATTTTACTCAATTAATTTATTTCTTATCATAGCTTGAACATTGTAATAATGTTAATCCAAATTTAATATCAAATACTCAAAAGCATAAATTAGAAATATATATAATCTCTTTCTTATCATGTATTGGCAAGAAAGTCATGTAAGTATCTTCATCTAATTTGTTAGAGTTACTGTTAAAATTTTGAGTTATTAACAACCGTGAACGTGACAAAGTGACTTCTTTTGAACAAATAAATATTATAATACTATAAAAATGCCTTCAATTATAGTCCTTAGTTATACTTTTAGTAAGTCAAGGAGAGTGAAACAAATTTATCAAGGTATAAAGTAGACTGAAACAATTGTATCAAGGTATTATATCTTTCAATTCTATTTTATGCAACCATTTACATACTATTATGATTTTAAAATCCATCTTATATGTTGCCTTTAAAGTTTTTGAGACTAAGTTAATTATAAAATATCACCACATTTCTCCATCTATATAATATTAGCATATCTCTTAAACTTTGTTACCAAAATCCTCAGCAATGATTAATAGCAATATTGTATAATAAACATATAACTTTGCTTTCCATCTTTGAGATCTCTTCTCAAACTTAATATATGTCTAAGAAATTTGATTTAAAAGACTTGGGATTAACTGAACTAAACAAATATAATTTTCTACTCATAATAAAATATAAAGATACTAAAAAGTAATGTGTTATATGTTATAACAACCAAATAAGATTATAACTTTAATTATATATTTTGTTACTTCCACTATGTTATTCAAAAATAATAGTCTTCACCACTATTTTAGAAAGATTATTCTAATCTCTCTAGTGGGCTAAGATCCCATTTAAATTTAGTTAATTTTGAGTTACTCAACAAACCAACTAAACTTAAACTAGGTAGATAATATCCTTATCAATCACATCTCCTGTGACTCTTAAATCTGATATGTAATAACTCTTATCAAAACATATCGTATATATTACTCCTACTTATGCATCTAAATTCATATGATTACGAGTTACTCATTCATATCATACAAATTTAGTTAAATAGGACTTATTAATTTAAGATAAAACATATTATGACTAAAGAGGCCTTGAATTACTTAATAAAACTTACAATAAACAAAACTCTAGTTTTATATTTCAATAATCGAAGACAAAAATCACATTGTTAATGTATTTAATTTTTAATGATGGCTTGAATTTTGAATGATCTCATCAAACACACATTACATGTAAAATGTTATACATTTAGACATACAATTTAACGTTCATAGGATATATATCAAACATATAAGTAAAGCTTAAAATTTATTATACATATAATTTAATTGTATTTTTAACTATGTTCTAGTTATTGATCATAATCTAAAATAATATTTCTAATTCTTTAAAAATTAAATTAGATTAACACTGATTCCTAAGTAATTTAAATTTCTATTTCATATAAAATTTAATTTGATTTAAAAATAATGTTCAAATTCATATTAGAAACCATTTCTAACCATTTTCACTTCTTTAATAAAATTTATTTTAAAATATTTTAATAAAATACTCTTCTTACTTACTATAATTTAGAAAATTTCTTTCTTCAAAATTTAACAAGGAAGATATTATGATTTAATTAGAATACTATTTCTAATATATTAGAAATAAGTTTCTTAAATAAAAATTTACTATCTACTATAAAAGACAAATTACTTTCAAATTTTAATAAAATGTTTTAATTTTAATTAAGAAATATTTTTATTATTTATTTAGAGATTAATTTATAAATAAAAATTATTTATAATAAATAAAAATTATTTTTTAATATTAAAAAGGATAAATTTACTAAAATATTAAAGAAATATCAAGTAATTAACTACACTCGCTCATGACAAAAAAACGATTTTAGAAAGAGTCTAATGAAATTCATGAAATTTTTTGATTAGTTTTTTCTAAAGAAAAAAGAACTTTTTTGTTTTATTCTACTGACAGGGACAATAACCAATTAATCCTATTATAATAAAATAGAAAAACAAAATAAATGAGAAAATAATACTAAATAATAAATAAAGAGAGAATATTCTTTATTCAAAATGTCTTGTGATCTTCAATCAATTTTGCGTTTCAATATAATTTTCACGAGTAAAAAATATATTTTCTTTTAATATTCAACGGCTTCATGTCAAATTAATAAATTTTAAGATTTGAAAAAGAGATCGGAATATATAGAAAGAGCATAGATGAATGGTAATGATAGAGGTCTAATAAAGACAATTGGAGAGGGATAATTTAATAACATTAGGTTAAGGTAATAAAAGTAAAACTATTTCAACATTTTGATCAAAATATAGTTTTAATCATAAATTTTTAAAGCATTCAATTTCAACTTAATTATCTTTAAAACTTTCAAAATAGATTGATGAAATGTTTAATAAGATTAAACTTCTACTAATTAAATGTCAGGTTAATGCTAACGTTACACTTATTATATATTTTAAAATATATTAATGAATTCAACTGTTATGTGTGTGCCACGTGACATATGAGCTCTACCTATAAATTTTAAAAATTTAAATTATGTATAATTTGTAATTAGAATAATTAATACGTAATATTAATTATTTAAATTAAGTTGTTAATTAAATTCGTAGATTTCCTAATCAACTAACCTTAATTTGTCAAAACTCTAAATTAACACCAAAATTTCTAAATTTTCTAATATGTTGTTGCATCAATTGTTTCTTTGACATTGGAAAGAAGATTTTGATATCGCTAATATTCAATATTTTAATCCAACCTTTCCTACTGCTTGTTGCATTGTTACCACATTAAGCTTTGAACTTGTAGACTCTTCTGTGATGTTTTCTCCTTTAAAACTGAATCAGAAAGTAGTGGCAAAAGAAGTCAACTGGGTTTAACGGAAAAAAGCCCAAATTGGGGCTTAACCTTTTTAAGTTTGATCAGTTTGGGGCTAAATTTGAAACCTGCTCAATGAAGAGCTAAACTTCACGAGTCTGCTCAATTAAAGACTTTTTTGGACAGAAATTAGGACGTGTTTACACGTGCTGTTACATGCAGGTCAATTAGAGTTTAGATGCCATGTTAATAGACCTAATTTATTGTCCAGGCCAGGTGGAATTTAAGAAAAATTTTATTAATTTCATTTAAATTTCGACTTAAATGAAATACTTTTCAATCCTAAATCAACAATTTTTATGAACATGTGTTTTCACCCTCTTTTTCTTCTTTCGGTTGTGCCTTCACTCCAATGCCCGGACGCATCATCACTTGATGCATTTGCCTTCACTCTAATCTCGATTATGCCTTCTTGGTAGTGTGAGTGTGAGATCTCTCTTTTGGCATTAGAGGTGAATGGGTGGTAAGGTTTTTGGAGATTTGAAACATACATGTGTTGTAATTGAAGACCGAAGTAGGTAATGAGTCATGCTCCATTATAATTTTTGTATATAAATTTATGATGTTTTAATATTCACTTTATTCCTTTGCCATAACAATGTTACATTTATGTATATTATTTTATCTTCTTTAAATGAGTTTGATTATTGGGTTGAATAGCGTGTAGACAATAATTATTTTTCATGTACAATTCTATTATACATTTATATATAAGAAATGATCAAGTTTTCTCTTCCCTATGTACTTGAAATTGTACGTAAGATATGATTTGTGTCACTTGGTTTAGCTTCGTTGGTGGTTATCCATGTTTTGTTTATCTCTATCCGCTAGGTTAAAGATAAACTATGACATTCATGGAAGAGATACAGATTATTAGGAGCAAACAAATTCAGTTCTGTAGACATCATTTAGCTATCAGTGGGTGCATAATCAACATTACAACATTGTGTTGTAATACTTGAGAATGAGCTCAAGTAGTAGTTCTTCAAGGTAACGAAGTTGATTAAAGGATTCATTTTGTTGTTTTCTTGGTTGTGATTTTATGTTAGGTTGGAATTTTCGAAATTTTCAACTTTGTAGTAGAGGGACGCGTTCTAAGCTTGATTTGAGGTCATACAAGTTGATTTCTTCAACTTATCTAGTTGAATGGAACTATGACGGAGAGGCTAAATATTATTACTATAACTTGAAAGCACCTAGATGGACTTTATGGACTAATTAAAATCCAGGAAAAAGGTTTTATGGTTGTCAACTCTTTCCGATAATTTTGGTACATTTTATCTTGTTTTAGCTAAATATGTTCATATATTTCATTAACGAATTGCTGCTTTTTCTTTGATGGTAGAGTGAAAATGTTTGTAGATTTCATGAATGACAAGATCAAAGATTTTGTCTAAGAGCAAAACAAATTGTTTTAGAGCTGAAAAACATATAGAAGATGTTATATCGTCAAAATAATCTATTGAAGGCTGAAGTGACAGAGTTAAGAGAGAATGCAGTAGATGTTTTGCAAGATGAAAGGATTGTAGAAAATTTGAAGTTAAAGAATGGGTTAGTTACCACAAAGACTAGTTATGAAACACATTGAGCAAAGTATTGGAAATGATTTGTTTGTTTAAGCTTGTATTTGGTAGTTTTGCTTATGTTTGTTAGTCTAAATAATGAGGGCAAAAAAGGCAATAATTGTACCTTTAAAGCCTTACCTAGAAATGGTTTGATGTACTAGAACAATGTATAAATGCTCTTCACCTAACCTGATGTTAGAAAGTGCAAATTGTTAGATGTTTCAACATCTACTGTATTACTAATGTGATGTTCTAGCCAAAACAGGTTTTGATGTTTTATGTATTAGCCTAAACATCTTTGATGTAATAGCCTAAAGATGTTTGATGTTTCAACATTTGGTAAGGAAGATTAGTAACAAAATAAGATCTTTAATCAATAGAGATGGAGTATTAGTTAGTAATTAAAAGGAGTTAAAAGAGGCACCAAATGACTACTCTAAAAAATGTCATCGGTACTTTATCTCCAATGATTAACACAACTGTTAAGTTGTTTTATATGTCATCAAATTATTGATAAGGAGACAAATATGTTTAATAAACCTATAATTCCAATTCTTTGTATTAACAATGTAAATGTTCTATCATTTATGAACTTCAACGAAAATGAAAAAACCTAAAAGAAATGCAATTCACACTGATTGGAAAATAAAGGAAACCAACACTTTACTACAAAAAGCTTATCATCTCTTTCCATCCACAAACTTTAAGCTTTCCCTAAAAAATACATAACATTGCAGAGAATTTGATAATTCCAACCAAGCTTCCATCACCCTAGGTAACCCATTCATGAACTTCAATAAAAAGGAAAAAATGTACAAGAAATGCAATTCAAACTAAAATTGGTAGTCATTGCATTCATTGCTTAATAACATTAATCCCAACAAGATCCTTAAAATCTATTGTTGTTTAGTTCTCAAATATCACAAAATTGTTCAGTTCACTAATAATTAAATGTTAAGTTTACATTTTGTCCTTTCCCTTTGAAGATGCAGTTTGATTTTGTTGGCTTGGATTCACATGCACAGTAATAACTTCCTTCATCTTTATTGATTTCTACCCAAGGTTTAGTAGTCTTCCTTCTCCTTCTAGGCTGTAGATAAAATGAAAATGTTTGTTAAGTTGTATGAATTAATTAATGTTTAATAATAATGCAAATATTTTATCATTTACATTTAGATCTGCAACCCTGTGATTTCATTTATGTATACCCCCATCCCTTCCATCTGTTTCTTGATCTTCCTATTTGCTTCTTGTTGAAGAGAATAGTATGTGACATGCCTTTTTCTTATGATTTTTGCTTGAGAATTTGGAGTACATCTGCCAGCACCAAAAATCCTCAATCTACTTCCATCATCTGCAACACCATAATCAGACCCTCTTCTCCCTTTGGTTTGGTTTTTGGTGGTGGCCTTCGAAGATGTACAGATATCTGTTGTTTCTGAAGCACCTCCAAGTGTTGGGAGAACAAATGAGGCTATTACATTTGCACTTCCACATACATACAGTACTTGAGGTGTTGTTAGTACCTGAAGTAGAGGAAAAGGTAGAGGCAGAGGCAGAGGCTTTTGGTCTTCTTTTACCTTTCTTTCCCCTTTTAGTGTTGGATGCAGATTTAGAGGCACTTACTAGGTTGTCAGTGTTGGTTTTAACTGTGGATATGTTTTTGGGGATTGATTGTAAGTTTGTTATGTTTTGCTCCATATGGAAATCAATTGACTAGTCTGGGTTCAGTTTTTAAAACTGGGCTGGAACCTACCATTGATAATAGCGATAACAGAACAAAAAAACTTAAAAGATTACCACTACTATGGAAAAGAATCTTAGCTATACCATAAAAAGACAAAACAACCTAGAAATTACCTTTCGACCCTTCCAAGGACAACCTCTTTTGTTGTGTCTTTCTATATGGTAGTGGCTACATGTAATGATCATACCCCTCCTAGACACGTGGTCAGCATTTTGCTTTTTGTTTACTTTTGTATTCTTTTGAGGCTCATCAATGCCTTTTTTCCTAGCTATTTTGGGCCTACCAGGCCCTTGTTTGAATTCTGGTGGCCTAATAGTTTCTTTATTACTAATGGGTCAGTCTTTCATACTAGGCATCGGATGAATTTCCTTCCCATATACTTTGACATATTCAGTCTTCCATAACCAACTAGAAGTGTACCTTTCAATATTAACCCTATTGTCTCTAATAGCACATATGGCATGTGCATAAGGAATGCTAGAGAGGGTATATCTCCTACAAGAACACATTTTGTTTTAAAGCCTCACCACATATCTGTTCTGTCCATGATCAATCTCATACCTCCTTTTCCATTATGATGCACTGAACAATGTTGAGCAATCATGACACTCTTCTCAATTGCTTCCCATATTCTTAGCCCTAAATTACCCTTCCATTTGGCAACCTCTTTCCTTTTTCTCACAATTCTTTTCATCAATTCTCTTCTAATATCTAATCGACATTTTCCTTGCATCAACTAGAGTCTTATTGAATGCCTCACATAAGTTATTGTCAACCAACTCAATTATAAAATCTTCCTTTTGGAAAGCCCGAAACCATTGATGAACTGGTGCATAACTCTCAATATCTTCTAATGCCCTTCGCTTCTTGGCTCTGAGCTTATCCAAAATTTCTTCATATTCCCTTACTATGAAGGATTTTGCAATTTTACAAAAATGCTTCTTTATCTCTTCCCCTTTATATCCTCTTTATGCCAATTTACATAAACATGTCTAGCACAAAACCTGTGCTCAACATCTGGACACAAATCGGCAATGGATCTATCAAGTCCCTACAAGGGAAAACATGACCATTTGAATAGGCACATGAACGCAATTCTACATATTTCATAACAGTTACACTCTCATTGAAAGTAAAAATATGATTAATGTGAAACTTTTACCTTTTGTTGGTTAGTCGTTATAGTCCAACCAATTTCGGAGCCCAAGTGAGGTAAATCTTCTTTCAACCTTTCAATGAACCACTTCTATATGACTGTCGACTCAACTTCAACCATAGCCCAAGCAACAGAAAACATTTGATTGTTTCCATCTCTTCCTACAGCATATAGAAGTTCAACCTTAGTTTTGGTTTTCAGCCAACATTCGTCTAGGCCAAGAAAATGCCTACATCCATGCCTAAACCCATGTTTAATAGCTTTTAAACATATGTACATTCTTTCAAATATAGGTGGAGATGTTGGAATTGGCTGAGACACTGTTAATGTAACAGTGCTTCCTAGGTTGGTCTGCCTAATCACTTCAGCGTAAGACCAAAGCTTCTCAAACTCCCCCTCAATGTTGATCACAACACTATCTACTATTTTTTTCTTTGTTTTTGTCACCATAATCATAGAAACTTCAACACCTAAACAATCCTTAATGTAAATTTTGATATCATCATTCTTCAAAAATGGCTCCTTTTTAAGCTTATCCTTCAACAAGTCAGTAAGATGTTGGTGTTCATCCTAGGATTTGTATATACCCTATTACAGTTATAATTGTTCCTAAATTTTCTAACTTGAAATAACTGCAGCTTCCTATCAAATGCTCCATATATATACCAAGGGCAATTCTATGTCCTACATTTACCTTGGACAAAGTTGGGCTTTTTTTGGTAAACATGATAGCCCTCTTTGTTTTGTTGGACAACAAACTCACCGCACGCTTAAATTGCAAATGATTAAGAAAAAACATCACTACTTCAATGTAAGGCTCAGCTGCATTTTCATTATAAACAGGGTATTTCCTTTTCCTCCTAATATCATCATCTACCATATCGTCTTCATCACTAACAAGTTCTCCATATTCATCACTGTCATAATATTAAGACAAAACTACCTCATCTTCATCATCTGCATCAACTTCACATGGTCCATTATCTTCATCATCTTCATCAGGATCATTGCCTTCATCTCCTTGCTCTAAGTCCTCTTCAACATCTTCATAAGGATATTACCGTCATCTCCTTGCTCTAAATCTTCTTCAACATCTTCATCCGGACCATTACAAATCCTCTTCAATATCTTCATCCAGACTATTACCTTCATCTCCTTGCTCCTTGCTCTAAATCCTCTTCAACATCTTCATCCAGACCATTACCTTCAGCTCCTTTCTCTAAATCCTCTTCAACCTCCATATTTGTATCATCTTCATTCTCCATATCTGCATCATCTTCATCATCCACATTTGACACATTGTCTAAATTACCTACATTATCTCTAAACCCTTCATTATTAACATCCTCACCATTAACTTCAACTACATTACCCTTACTAACCTTATTACATTCGTCCTCAATCATTTCAATAGGGATATCCATACCACGTTCAATATAAATATCAATACCACCTATACCCATCATCTGACTAACTATATCTAACATACTAGCATCATCTTGTACAACCCTCAAACTATTACATAGTTCAAAACCAGGCATAAGATAAAAATATATTTTTCACATTGTTATACCCGCTTCTCTTACATACATAAACCAGTTCAAAATAACTTAGTAAGTCAGGATCAAATTCAATTTCATCTATAAAATCACCTTTATACATAACATTATCACCTATATTAACAAAACATCCAGCATGGTGAAACCTCAAAGTTACTTCATCAAATGTCATTATGTTAAACCGAAAAAACCAAATTTAGGAAAACGAATGGACTCAGTCAGAATGTTGAAAGGAAACACTGAAGTGAAAGTGAGAATTCAAGCCTAGCATGCACATGATGCTTAACATATTCATAACAATTCCATCAACCAACTAATTCAGAATGGTGAAAGGTGATAAGAAACACATGAAAGTTAGTGGCATTTCCTATATATATATATATATATATATAAACAATCTGAAACAGGATGTCATCCAAAAAAGAAATGTTACCCTCCTAAATCCTCCTCGGGAGGGCTTCTCTTTGGAAGTTATCCCCAAGCAAGATCGAGGGGATAACATTTGTGAGTTACTAATAAAAAGATTAGCAGCGTTCTTACTAGTTGGATTTCCAACATGCCATACTCGACTGACGCTGGTTTCATACGATAAACAAATGTGTATCAAGCTTTCAGTTTGCTTAACACATACAGTTATTGGAGGAGAAAGAAGAGGGAGAGGCCCCGTAGCAGCCACTGGTTTATTGAAACCTTGAATCCTGATATATCTAATTTCAAGTTATAAAAATATTGTATAATGACCAATGAACCACCTATAAATCGCCTTTGTTGTTATCAATTCCTGAGGGGGGATAACAAAATTGTGGTTATTATTCCTGGGAGTGGGCCAACAACATTTCTATTATTATCGGGACTAGGAAAAAATATTTTAGTTATTCCCGGGAGTGGGAATAACTATATTATGAACCTTAACGAGCAATATGCACCTCATGAGTCCTTACTAAACCAATATCGTCTTGTCACCTAGACTCTAAAGCTAATTGACTAGCATATTGCTCATTAAGGTTCAGTTAATACGAGGTATAGGTGGTTCATTGGTCATTATACGATATTTTTATAACTTGAAATTGGATATATCAGGATTTAAGGTAACAACAAGGGCGAGGGCTGCCTCTCCCTCTTCTTCTCCTCTAGTAACTATATGCATTAAGCAAACTGAAAGCTTAACACACATTTGTTTACCGTATGGAGCCAGCGTCGGTCAAGTTCCTTTTTTAGATGACATCCTATTTCAGATTGTTTTTATTACACTTTCAATGTACATAAAAACTTCTTTATGTATCTTTACCTATAGGAATCTCTATCTATCATTTTATGCCTTTTTAGAGGGTAACGTTCCTTTTTTAGATGACATCCTATTTCAGATTGTTTTTATTACACTTTTAGTGTACATAAAAACTTCTTTATGGATAGAAAACAATAATATAGTTATTCCCACTCTCGGGAATAACTAAAATACTATTTTCCCACTCCCGAAAATAACTAAAATATTGTTGTTCCCACCCTTGTTGTTATCAATTCCTGAGGAGGGATAACAAAATTGTGGTTATTATTCCCGGGAGTGGGACAACAATATTTTAGTTATTATCAGGAGTGGGAAAGCAATATTTTAGTTATTCCCGAGAGTGGGAATAACTATATTATTGTTTTCTATCCCCTCCCTCAACCCAATCCTTTTTATAAGGCCTCTAAAAAGCGTAAAACGATAGATAAAGATTCCGATAGGTCATTATATGATATTTTTATAACTTGAAATTGGACATATCGGGATTCAAGGTTTCAATAAACTAGTGGCTGTTATAGGGCTGCTAAAGTGGTAATTTTAGAGTTTGAGTTTTAGGTTTGTAATAATTATATATTTAATTAAGCGTGTGTGGATATCCAGTGCTGTTAGTCTGGCTGTTGCAGGGGGCTGTTAATCTGTTTAGCAGTAACTTACAGATGTTATCTCCTCGATCTCACTCGGGGATAACTTCCAAAAAGAAGCCCTCCTGAGGAGGGTTTGGAAATATGGAAATGACTATACAGTTATTTCCATTTTGACTCATATGATAAATAGAGATTCCGATAGGTAAAGATACATAAAGAAGTTTTTATGTACACTGAAAGAGTAATAAAAATAATTTGAAATAGGATGTCATCTAAAAAAGTAACGTTACCCTCCCAAACCCTCCTTAGGAGGGCTTCTCTTTAGAAGTTATCCCCGAGCGAGATCGAGGGGATAACATCTATGGGAATAACTAAAATATTGTTTTCCCACTCCCGATAATAACTAAAATATTGTTGTCTCACTCCCGGGAATAATAACCATAATTTTGTTATCCCCCCTTTGGAATTGATAACAACAAGGGCGAGGGTCTCCTCTTCCTCTTCTTCTCCTCATTTGTTTATCGTATGGAGCCAGCATCGGTCGAGTGCATATTGCTTATTAAGGTTCAGCTAATACGAGGTATAGGTGGTTCATTGGTCATTATATGATATTTTTATAACTTGAAATTGGATATATCAGGATTCAAGGTTTCAATAAACCAGTGGCTACTACGGGGCTGCTAAAGTGGTAGTTTTAGAGTTTGAGTTTTAGGTTTGTAATAATTATATATTTAATTAAGTGTTTGTGACTGTCCTCACCGTTTTAAAAAATAAGGTAAGGGAAAACAATATTTTGGTTATTCCAGGGAGTGGGAATAACTATATTATTGTTTTCTATCCCCTCCCTCAACCCAATCCTTTTTATAAGGCCTCTAAAAAGGCGTAAAACGATAGATAAAGATTCCGATAAGTAAAGAAACATAAAAAAGTTTTTATGTACACTAAAAGTGTAATAAAAACAATATGAAACAAGATGTCATCTAAAAAAGTAACGTTAACCTCCCAAACCCTCCTTGGGAGGACTTCTCTTTGGAAGTTGTCCTTGAGCAAGATCAAGGGGATAACACTTGTGAGTTACTACTAAAAAGATTAGTAGCCCCTCCAGTAGCCGAACTAGCAGTAACTGGTTTATTGTACATATGAGTCAGGATGGTTTGGGAGGGTAACATTCCTTTTTTAGATGACATCTTGTTTCAGATTGTTTTTATTACACTTTTAGTGTGCATAAAAACTTCTTTATGTATCTTTACCTATTAGAATCACTATCTATAATTTTACTCCTTTTTAGAGGCCTTATAAAAAGGAATAGGTTGAGGGAGGGGATAGAAAACAATAATATAGTTATTTCGACTCCCGGGAATAACTAAAATATTGTTTTCCCACTCCCAATAATAACTACAATATTGTTGTCCCACTTCTGGGAATAATAACCACAATTTTGTTGTCCCCCTCGGGAATTGATAACAACAAGGGTGAGGGCAGCCTCTCCCTCTTCTTGTCACCATTTCAAAAAATAAGGTAAGGACAGTCACATAAACACACAGAATGTACACTTTTTTTATTATCTTTCAATGTTATGATAAGAGCTTTAGTGGAAATATGGAAATAACTATACAGTTATTTCCATATTGACTCATATGTACAATAAACCAGTTGCTGCTAGTCCGACTGCTGCGGAGGCTACTAATATTTTTAGTAGTAACTCACAGATGTTATCCCCTCGAGCTCGCTCGGGGATAAATTCCAAAGAGAAACGCTCCTGAGGAGGGTTTGGGAGGGTAACATTCCTTTTTTAGATAACATCCTGTTTCAGATTGTTTTTATTATATATATATGGTAGGAAATACCACCAACTTTCATGTATTTCTTGTCACCTCTTCTAAGAACTTGCTAAGTTCTATTAATTAAGGTATGTGGAGTTGTTTATACCTATGAATCGAGAAACATGTTCTCACTATGGCTCCTAAGCTCGTGAAATTTTTCACCTATAAGCCTTATGGGAGCTGCATCACTGGTTTCCAACTTATATACCTACCTAAAGGTTTATTATGCCTCAATGTTTCAAAAATATCCATATTAAATGCAATCCTTATTCAATTCAATTGTTACATCAACTTTAAATTACTAGTAATTAGAGTCTATAGGATTGAAGTTTGTTGACAAAGTTCGAAAGTAAGAAATTCTAAGGTACGTGGCATTGTTTACACTTGTAAATCGAGAAACATGTTTTCGATATGGCTCCTAAGCTCGTGGAATTTTTCACCTAGAAGCCTCATGGGAGCTACATCACTAATTTCCAGCCTATATACCTACCTAATGGTTTATCATGCCTCAGTATTTCAAAAATATCCATATTAAATGCAATTCTTATTCAATTCAATTGTTACATTAACTTTAAGTTACTAGTAATTAGAGTCTAGAGGATTGAAGTTTGTTGACAAAGTTCGAAAGTCTAAGGAACGTAACATTGTTTACACCTGTGAATCGAGAAACATGTTCTCGCTGTGGCTCCTAGGCTCGTGAAAATTTTCACCTATAAGCCTCATAGGAGCTGCATCACTGGTTTTCAGCCTATATACCTACCTAAAGGTTTATTATGCCTTAATGTTTCAAAAATATCCATATTAAATGCAATCCTTATTCAATTCAATTGTTACATCAATTTTAAATTACTAGTAATTAGAGTCTATAGGATTGAAGTTTGTTGACAAAGTTCGAAAGTAAGAAAGTCTAAGGTACGTGGCGCTGTTTACACCTGTGAATTGAGAAACATGTTCTCGATATGGCTCCTAGGCTCATGGAATTTTTCACCTATAAGCCTCATGGGAGCTACATCACTAGTTTCCAGCCTATATACATACCTAATGGTTTATTATGCCTCAATGTTTCAAAAATATCCATATTAAATGCAATCCTTATTCAATTCAATTGTTACATCAACTTTAAGTTACTAGTAATTAGAGTCTATAGGATTGAAGTTTGTTGACAAAGTTCGAAAGTAAGAAAGTCTAACGAATGTGGCATTGTTTACACCTGTGAATCGAGAAATATGTTCTGGCTGTGGCTCCTAGGCTTGTGAAAATTTTCACCTATAAGCCTCATGGGAGTTGCATCACTGGTTTTTAGCCTATATACTTACCTAATGGTTTATTATGCCTCAATGTTTCAAAAATATCCATATTAAATACAATCCTTATTCAATTCAATTGTTACATCAAGTTACTAGTAATTAGAGTCTATAGGATTGAAGTTTGTTGACAAAGTTCGAAAGTAAGAAAGTCTAAGGTACGTGACGTTTACACCTATGAATCGAGAAACATGTTCTCGATGTGACTCCTAGGCTCGTGAAATTTTTTACCTATAAGCCTCATGGGAGCTGCATCACTGGTTTTCAGCCTATATACCTACCTAATGGTTTATTATGCCTCAATGTTTCAAAAATATCCATATTAAATGCAATCTTTATTCAATTCAATAATTACTTCAACTTTAAGTTACTAGTAATTAGAGTCTATAGGATTGAAGTTTATTGACAATGTTCGAAAGTAAGAAAGTCTAAGGTATGTGGCGTTGTTTACACCTGTGAATCAAGAAACATGTTCTCGTTGTGGCTCCTAGGCTCATAGAATTTTTCACCTATAAGCCTCATGGGAGCTGCATCACTTGTTTCCAGCCTATATATCTACCTAATGGCTTATTTTGCCTCAACATTTTAAAAATACCTATATTAAATGCAATCCTTATTCAATTCAATTATTACATCAAGTTGAAGTTACTAGTAATTAGAGTCTTTCAGATTTAAGTTACTACTAGAATGTTAAATCATAACTCTATGTTATCATCAATGATAGTCAGAGTATTGCAAACAATAACATAAAAACAATACATCATTTGCAATTAAAAAAATACACCCTAATACCACAAATACTCCCACTAGTAAAGCAAAACATATTGGAGACATTAGTTAGAGGACTTACTTGGATGGACGAACAACCGCAATCTACAAAAAAGGAGGACGTCAGACTATTATGGACGCTCTTCAACACAAAACACAACCTGCAAACAAAACAAACAAATGATCTAAAATACTAAATCAAGTGAAGGGGATCTTTCCTATACTGACTTATGGTTAAGTTCTGAATGATACTTGGAGAATGATAAGAGAGGGCTACTAAGGATTGTTTTGCTTTGTAGAAATTCATCCAATCAGTCATCAGTCGCCAAAACCCATATACATTTTTTATGTGCCAATTTCTATTTTTTTTAATTCCTCCAATTTTATTTTAAATTGGACTTATAAAAGAAGTAGAAACAAAACTTAGTCCTCTCTTGAAGCAAGTTTATTAAGAGATGAATAATTTAATCCATCGACAAAATGTTTTAGACCTTAATTCTATTTGGATCATAGGTAATGATTATACATCCATATGGTTTGTATATATACACAAGGATGTAAGAGTAACTCTAAAAAGGGTTATTTCTCTATATGATCACATTTCATTTCCTTTTTACTTGATGTTTTTTTTTCTTTTTCCCTAACAATGTTTCTTCCCTTAATAAAACCCTCAATTTAAATAAAGGACTACATGTTAGACTTATGTACCAATAATGCTGGAAATTAATCAATAAATTACCCTTAAAAAGTTAAAATTTTGTTTCTTTAAAATGAATATTTTATTTCTAATTTTTAGTAATCAAACTACAGTTGCAAGTTTCACATGTTAACTTTTCCTTTAATAGAACAACCACTTAACATTTAAAGAAAAAAATTATGTAGGAGGGCATGGGAATTAAAAGCATCAAATTAAGATTTTGTAGGACCAACTGCTTTTCTATTGTGCTCTGATTGGTAAGAAAGATGAAATTTTCTACTTTAGCAAGTACATCTTTCATTACCTTAGGTACTTTACAAACCAATACAAGTTAGAGTGACACTATAGTAAGCTTCAGTTCACCTATTCTAAGCTACTTAAAAAGAGATAAAGTTATTATATTAACACTAGCAAACATAAACAATTAATAACATTAGAAGTACTCAAATGACATGGAATCATAAAACTCCCAAGATTCTTTATCTTTACAGGTAATTGGTCATGCAAGTTACTTAAAGGAACTATAGCATAATCCTCAAGTTTATTTTTTTAGAGATAATCTTCTTCAAACTTACTCAATATATATGAAGGGTATATTTATATGCAACTTCTTTAAAATATTTCGTACTTGAAGTTTCCTATTATTTTCTTTAGCATCTGAGGTTATAGAATGGGTAGCTACTAGGATTTAACAATGGTTCAAGGTGAATGCTCCTGACCATTTTCGGTAGAAGATGAAACTAATACTAGTTTGTTTATGCCTATCTCATTCATACTATCTTCTAAAGACTACTCTAACCTTTGCACTTTCTTCTTTTTACTGCTCTAACCTCAGACTTCTCTAACTTCAGACTTCTTATAATCAAATGTTTTACTGCTCTTAAGTCTAATGGCTAATACTTAATCCTAGGACTTGCCTTAGTTTCAAGAGATAATGCGTGAACTAGGCAAGTCAACCTTTTCAATGAAGATTGGAGGACAAATCGGGCGACGCTAAAGATGCGTCAACCAGGCAAGGCATTAGTTCAATAAAGGAAGAAGTGCGAATTGGGTGATGATTTTGATGCGTGACAACCCTTTCACGAAGACTGGAGTGTGGATTAGCCAATGACAAAGATGCGTCCAATAGGGAAGACGGTGGAAAATTTAGAGTTTTGTGTAACTTTTACAGAATAGGTTTCTCTTTTTACTTTACCAAATTTACTAACATCTAAGGTTAAAATTTAAAACACCACGCAAGCTTGTACTTTTTTAAATGTGGCATTTAAAACAATAGCAATGAGGCCATATTATACATTATAACGGCGCGTGTAAATACGTTCTAATTTGTGTCCAAAAAATTCTTTAATTAAGCATACTTATGAAATTTTAGTCCTTTATTAAGCAAGTTTTAAGTTTAAGTTCTAAATTAATCAAACTAAAAAAAGTTTGAGCCCTAATTTAGAATTTTAGCCAGGTTTGAACCTGGGTTTCTCTTGGACCATATTGAAAATTAGCAGACCTCTAAATCCAAGAGGCCAAGTTTTTTTTTTTTTTTGGAACCTAATATGGCTTCTATATACCATACTCGAGCCTGGATGACTAGAAAACATGCTACGTTCTTTTTTTTAAAATATAAATGCGTTGTACACTCGAACTCAGGGGTGGAATCTTGTGTATGGCTCCGAATGTGTAACTTATAATGCTCGTCATCACCTTCTCTTCATTCGTCCGCCGACCCGTTCCCTCCATTTACAGGTACATAGCTCTCGCTTACTTTGTAACTGAGCTTCTCAACGTCAACTCTGGTTACTAGATGAGAATGTTGAGAATCTGTACTTGTGTTTCTTGCCTTAACCTGTGTCCTGCTGGGTTCTTCTCAACTATAGTTTTCTAGTTTTGCTTGTCTTTCAGCTTTGTATCACATTTTTTAACACCCAATTTCTTAATTTTGTCGTTGCTGTTGCTGGTGCCAGAAAATTCACGGAAAAGTTTTGAGCTTTCTACTTTGCCCCCCTCGTTTCTCCTCCCTTCTTTTTTTAATTAAATCTTTGGTCTTCAGTAGAGAAAAAAGGAACATGGAGTCCCTTTTTTCCCAGACAACATAATGAACCGAGTAAGATATAATTAAAGAAAATGTCTTTTTTGGGTATAACTACCTGCTTCCATAGTGTATCAGAAATTTAAGATTGCTAAAAAAAAGTATCCGCTTCTGGGTGCTTGAGTAATTCTTGATTACCCTTTATTCAGTTTCCGTAGTTTGCAAAGAAAGAAAGTTGAAAACCAATCGTTGAAGGGAAATTTGTCATAACTTCATAATTTTCACCTCATGAATAATATAGCAGGTGTATAAACTTCGAATCTTTTGTCGGTTAGAGTTCTGAATCTCTTGTGGATCTAACATGAGTTCTTATTTGATTTTAATTAATTTCAATAATCTAACAAAAATATTGTTATTGCGCAAAATTTGTAATTAGCAACCAATTTACCTGCATAGACAAAGTAGCTTCCCTTACTCTCTTTACTATGGGACCAAGGCTTGTACTGTTTGTTACCATATTTGGATTGGGCATGGAAATCGTATAGAATTGTTACGTTGATTGTTTATCGTACAGAACTTGCTTGAGCAAAATGAGCACAACGCCATCACCAATATGCCCAAAGTTTGTTTCTGTTGAAGGAGTTGACATTCATTCAAGAAGTAAACCCGATGGTATGCACAGTTCACTTCTTTTCCTTCGTTTAATATGTTTCTGTACCTATTGCTAGTTGTTCTTCCATATGGAAAAATTGGAAGTATGTCATTACGTCTTTCTATGCATCTACCAACACCTTTTCTTTCACTTATGTCACTTTCGTGGTGCCATTTTGTAGTCAGCTTTACGTTGAACTTAGACTATATGATTTATGTTTTTGCAACATTCCACAGTTGCATGTTATTGATTGGTTTAAATTGCATTACCTGTTGTAAAGTACAAGCAAGGCTGTTACTGCCAATCTGATGTGACCATAAGCTGACATTCTACACAGATTAATCTAGCAAAGGTATGATCATTGAAAACATAAATAATAATCTCAAATACTCTGCTAACTGTATTCTTGATGGTTTTAAATGAGAATATATTTGGTACCCCAAGAAAACACTATTTTTTATTCTTTTAAAATTATTTAGGCATCTTTCAAGTAACTCTAGAACTTGCTGGAACTATTGAGAAATTACAATGCTAACAGCTTTGCTGTTCCATTGTTATGAAGCAAAGTATTTCGTGGTGTTGCAGGTATCAGATTCCGTCTAGTGTCCTTCAACATTTTGGCTCAGGTATGAAAAACTTCTACTATTTGAGTTGTCAAACAACTTAGCTCCCCCAAACTTTCGTCCGATTCCTATTTCATTCACTTATTCACCCGTTGTTAAGTTATAAGGGTGGGTCTAAGTTGTAAACAAATGATATTTTAACGACCACTTGCATGAATAGATATGCAATTGGCTTACATGATAAAATTCGATTTTGTTTCTAAGTGTGTTTTTGCGCCACTAATGTAAGTTATGAAGAAAGTATGCATATCGCAAGTTGTTTTTTTTTTACTTTTAAGCACAATGGGAGTTGTACCCTTGTTCTTCTACTGAGAAGAGAAATGTCTATTTCTTTGGTTCTCTTCCATTGGGTCAGATTGTACACATTATGTATATATGCTCCTCCTAGTTATGTGCTTAAAGGTTCTTTTGTTTGTAGGCTTATGTGAAGAGTTCGTTCTTCCCCCACTCGCCATCTCCTTCCCTGAAGTAGGTCCACTATCTAAAATTTTTATCATTATTTAGTATACAGTACACAATCCCATCATCTTTGTCATTATCATTCCAATTGCATTATTGCTTCACAATTCTAAACGTTATCATTGGTTGTGTTTTATTATCTTTTGTTGCCAATACGATCATGCAAATTCTGTCATTCAATGAAGTTGGTAGGTAGGTTTTAGTTATGTGTGCACTCTTTTATCTATTTTATTCTGATAGAATTTAGAATGCGAAATACCATGTTTAAGAGAATTATTGTTAATCCCTGAACAAGTCATCTAAGATTAATATGAAGAGTACCATAAAAATATTTAAGAAATGGATATCACTTATTGTCTACTGTTGTTTTATGTCTACTTTGTTTGATTCTAATGAACTGATTACACTTTTTTTTATTTGTTACTCGTGGTCAACATAGGTGGAAGGCTCGATCACAGTCAATTCTAACTGTTCTGAAGGACCTTGGTGTTGAATTTCTTTGTCTACAGGTGATATATGACTTTCCTGTACTAATAACTACAATCATTTGAATCTCACCATCTGTAATCTGTAAGGCTGGCTCATATTGTTGTTTTTTTTTGTAATTTGAATTTCTTCTCAAATTATGATGTATATTTTCTTGCATCAACAAGTTTATGTTTATGTTTATTTTTTGATTTCATTTGGAATTTCATGTTGTAAACACCAGGAAGTGGATGAGTATGATAGCTTTTACAAGCCAAATATTGAGAGTCATGGCTACTCGAGCATATATATTCAGAGAAGTGGACAGAAGCGTGACGGCTGTGGAATATTTTATAGACAAGACAGGTATGCTTTACCTATTCCTTTTAGTTTTTTACATTAAATTACAAATGGGGAGAACACAATAGGAATCAATTAGGTAGAGCAGCTTTGCTTCTCAAGCTACATCTTCGTTTTCATATTCACTCATGCAATGACTATTGTGTTCTAATTTGTAAAATTTCACACCATTTCAACCCGTGAAACTTAGTTGACCATCATTAGTTTTCAAATAGCACCATTCGAAAAGTATGCTGTATCAGCAAGTAATTGTCAGTGAACAGAAATGGCAAATAATGTCATGTAAACTAGATTTCTGCATTTTTTAACCATTTAACCACTCCAAATCATGTTGAGGAAATAGGCTGATATGCAAAAAAATTTTGCCTACTTATTTCTGAAACTTGTATGGTTTCACAAGTTGGAAATTTAGTTTCTTTTGAATGTTGATAAGACTGAAATGGCTTATAAATAAAATCATGATTAGCATAACAAGTAAATACCTTTGAGGTTGTCTTTTCCTTGAACTCCAGGAGAAAAATATTTCTTACAGATATAAAGGCATTGAAGATGTCAAAAGAGACGCTACCTACTAAGTATGATAAATATCTCATATCGACTAGGAGTAAGAGCCTAAGAAGCTTTAAAAGGCTTGGGCAATCCTCCCCTTAAAGTGCCTGTTGCAATGGAGTTAGGCTAGTTTTATCATGGCATTAGAGCCAATCTTAGTTTGATGAGAGGTCTCTCACAAATGTCCAGTCCTATGAGCTACCCACAGAGGTTCAGTATTCTAAATTTTGCCATCAGATATTGACATCTACGCCTAAGGGGTGTGTGTTAGGTATGATAAATATCTTATATCGACTGGGAGTAAGAGCCTAATAAGTCTTGTAAGGTTTAGGCAATCGTCTTCTCCTTGAGCTACCATTTGGATTGGGTTTAGGCCTAATTTTATCATTCCAAAGAGCATTTGCTTATGACTTCACGGCTGTAGGTTCTGCTATTTCTAACATAAATGCCTTTGGTTCTTCAAATATTTTTCTTCATGCTCTCCATGATGAGTAAAGCATTAGAATTAAACTATCCTACGTGTTTCTAATTGTGTAAAGCTTTCATATGACATGGTTTTAGTGCAGAGTTACTTGTAGAAGAAAGGATAGAATACAATGATCTTGTGAACACAATACAAGATGATCCTGTTTCATGTGTTGAGAAAGACAATTATAAACTGGACAAGGAATATAAAAAAGGTAAACCAAGAAATAGTGCTCACCTTTGCTGTATGTTTTTTGTTTTCATTTGCATGCCTTCTTTTTCTTGGTTACTCTTGTTAATGTTGACGAATTTTTAGATGCAATGTTATAGTTATGTATCTATATTTTCCATATAATTATTTGAATTTTTCATCAAGTGGCATGCAACATTGTACTTGTTCCATTATATTCGTGAAGAAACTTTTGACAATATGTTTCTTGCAAAGACGAATGACATAGTGCATACTAAACATTGATTACCAAGCTGTTAACTTACTCCTTCAATGATCTGCCTTCAGATTCAATGGTAAAAGGTACTTCTGAGGATCATGGAGATCCTGATGATCCTCGTGTACGATTAAAACGTGACTGTGTTGGAATTATGGCGGCCTTTAAACTCAATGAACCTTTTTGTCATGTTGTTATAGTTGCAAACACGCACCTTTACTGGTAAGTGAATGTTGTTAATCTGTTCAAATTGAAAGATGCACTCGGGTATTTTATTGTCATGCAACTAGTCTTCTTGGAACAGCCAATCTTCCTGATTTTGTTGGAAGAATTTAGTAGTGCTTTTATAGAAACATCAATGCTTGACAATCTTAGGTGACCATATTGGGTCCCATTTGTTCCAGGGATCCTGAATGGGCTGATGTTAAGCTTGCCCAAGCTAAATATCTTTTATCGCGCTTAGATCAATTCAGGAAAGTAGTATCCGACCAGTATAAATGTGCACCTTCAGTAATTTTAGCCGGAGACTTCAATTCAGTTCCAGGGGACAAGGTCTGTGATTATACCTTTGCCTTCTCTTTTCTTTGTTACCACATGAATTCCTAATCTTATAATAGTTGAGAAAATATAGTTACATTTCTATCTCTAGCTATAGGGAACACTTGGATACTACTAGAGCCTTAGTTCTTACAGTCCTCGATTCATTGTTTCAGGTTTACCAGTACCTTGTTTCAGGGAACAACTCAGTTGCACTAGTGGACTGCTCGGATGAGCTTTCCATTCCCTTATGCAGGGTATATGCTTTTGTAAGAGGCAACGAGCCACCTTTCACAAACTGCACTCCCGACTTCACAAATACGCTAGATTACATATTCTTTTCCCCCACTGATCGAATAAAACCAGTGAGCATCCTTCAACTTCCTGAAGAAAATTCACCTGATGTTCTTGGTGGATTACCAAACTACTACCATCCGAGTGACCATCTACCAATTGGTGCTGAGTTTGAGCTCACTTCAGATTAGTGTCTATAATCTGCACCAGCAATTCTTTTTAAGTTTATTCTTTCCTGGCACCTTTTGTTGTTAGAGAAGCTGGTGAAATCCTAGGAATTAGATACCAATTCTTGAATTCCTTATTCTTTACTGAGGAACATTATTCCTAGCTTGGTGTATCTGTTGTTTCTTTACTGAGGAACATTATTCCTAGCTTGGTGTATCTGTTGCATATGCCGAAAGAGTGACAATTTTGCTCAAGAAATATGACATTACACTATACATTACACAAAACCGGTTTATAGAGTGAAAATGATATGATTGTGTTCAATGCAATTATGGCCCAAGTAATTGAACACTTGAAGTTCGTATAGAATTTGGAGAGAAAGGGTTGACTAATAACTGTTGTGTAGGTGAATGTGGTTCAATAATGGGTTCAGAGTTGCAAGTCCTTGCAATAAACGTGAGATTAGGCTTGTCAAAATGGGCCCGACCTGTCCCGGTCCATGGGCCGGTCAATGGATTTTGGCCCGGTTTGACCGGCCCACGGGCCAAGTATGCATGGCCAGCGGACCGGCCCGTGGCCCGTGAAATAGTAGACGGGCAGAACCGCGGGCCGGTCCGACCGGCCCGTGGCCTGCCTACCAAAAAAATAATTATTTATTATAAATAATAAATAATTTAAGTAAGTTAAAAATTTGTAATTAATGTAGTTCATAATTTTAACAATAACTTTTAACTTGTTAA
>JAOQMS010000001.1:17751932-17779795 GCA_027563885.1 Erythroxylum longipes | reverse complement strand
GGGTAGGACGGGGAGGGGGGGCCAGGTAGGTTTAATTAGGGTTAAAATTTTTCAAAATTTCAATTTAATCTTTAAGTTTTAAAATTTTACAATTTAGTCCAATAATTGGTCAGTATTTTACTACCGATCAGTACCAAATAATACAAAATTCCAGTACGAGACAATACGATACTGTACTCCTTTTTGGTTGGTACAATACAATACCCATAACTTTGGATGGGACGTGATCTTCATGGGATTAAATAGCTATTACTATAACATATTTCTATCTAGCAGTGGGAGGAATGTCTTGTCCTTTTCATCCTGTAGTTCACATGTCTAGGAGTCGTATCGCAAATCACATCCTTGTTGATGTAAAGTTACAAGACAACCTGGTATGGTATGTTTTACTTGTTTGCATTCTTAATTAGCACAATTATAACCATTCTTATCCTTAAACATTGAAAAGTGCCAAATTTTAGTTTTTCTAGCTCATTTTTTACATTAAATATAGTTCTTCTTACTTTAAGGTCATGTTTGGTAACTAGTAATAAAGACGTGGGAATGAGAATGCAAGTTGCAACCTGTATTCTTAACTTTTAGTTGTTTGGTTACTAGTAATAAATAAAATAAGGATTGATAAAACTGAAATGAATCTTAAGTAATCTTGGACTTTTATTCTTAAAAGAATATAGGTATACGTTGGAATAAAAATTGGGAATAAAAGATTAAATATATTATTAGAATATTATCAAGTTATTATCAAAATGTTATCTGAATATTATCATCAAAACTATCTTTTATATTAATTTCTTTAATAATTATTTTATTTTCTTTCATAATTATTTAAAATTTTATAATTTTATAAATTATTGACAATTTTTTATTAATTATTCATAAAATATAAATTATTTTTATAATTCTCTATTTGCTCTTCTTCTTTCGTTGGTAACATTTTTTTATCTTTTTCTTTGTATTTCAACTTAACTGAAACTCTCTGTTCGCTCTTCCTCTCTCGTTGGTAATCAACATATCTCTCTAGGTCAGTTTTTATTTTTCTATATATATTTTTAATTTTTATTTTTGTGATAATTGGTGTTTTTATTTTCTCAGTTATTATTGTATACGATCATATTCATATTTTTATCAACATTGCACATTACTTTATTTAATAATTATTTTATTTATTTCAATAGTTATATATCATAAAATAAGTTCATTATGGTTTTTTAATTTTATTTTTATAAGAAGAATCATATACGATTATTTAAAATATTTAATTAATTGTTTACAAAATCAATCATGCACATAATAATTAAATATAAATAAAAATTTCATTACCATTCTTAATATTTAATATCAAACACTGATATAACTATTAATTTCTATAATCTCATTCCTAGTACTTATATACCAAACACACATAATTAGTAATTCTATTTTCATTCCAATTCTCACTTTTCATTTTTATTCTCTTTTTTTATTTCTGAATCCTTCATTACTAGTTACCAAATGAGATCTAAGTAGACAAGTTCATGGAACAATAAGACCATGTTATTAGTAGAACAATTACTTCATGTTGCTCCATAAGAGAGCTCAAGCATGCTCCAAAGTTAAAGGCCTATTGATGGACGTCTAAGCTTTTGATGATCCAAACTCTTTTTAAGTCTCCTATTGATGGTAAGACTTGAGAGTTCTATGACCGTCATCAATGGTAGGCTTGGTTAATGTAAATGTTGCATAATTAATTAGTTATTTAAAAGAAGGTGATAGTTGATATGTGGTAATTTTTGTGAGTTTGAATTCTTAGTGTTTAAATTTGGACTCGAGGGTTCGAGACTATAATTAGAGATATAGTTTATTTTGATTTTGATTTAACATTTTGAAATTAAATTTGTTATAATGAATTAGATATATAATTTGAGTTTGAGTATGAGATTAAAGATTTGAGATTAAGCCTAAATTTTTTAGGTTTAAGTCTAAGTTCAAAATTTTAAAATTAAATTTATTGCAATAAGTTAAAGATACAATTAGTTGGAGATATAATTTAAATTAAACAGAGACTCAAACGTAAGAGACTAGATTTCTGATAACAAATTAGTGATATGACGTAAATTTAAGTCTAATTTCAAACATTTAAGACTAAACTTATTACAATGAGTTAAGGATACAATATAAGTCTCTGTTTAAGATTAAGTCTATTATTATAAGTTGGTGACAGGAACTTGAGTTTGGTTTGAGGATATTTTACAATAAATTAGTAAAATAAATATTAAAGAATTTGTTTAAGTTTGCCAAATTAAATTAATAATATTAAAGAGAAAAATATAATGTTTTAGTAAAATAAACAAAAATCTCACTTTTTAATAATAATGAATGTTTATGTAATAAATTACTTATCTGTCATCCTATCTAGATATTGAAAAATTCTTTTTGAGTGTTTGAATTCTATTGGCCAAAAGAATTTGGTCCAAAATATATCTATAATCAATTATTCCGATTGGATGTTCTTGTCAGTAACCATTCTTGTTCTTTGTCACAATGCAATAAACTTGATTTTTGGCTACGAAAAAATGTAGTTATATGTCTAATATACGTCGCCTATAGTTATTTGTTGCGTTCCTGTTTCATTACACAAAATGTCGCCAAATCCTTGTAACTAAAAATTATAGGTGACAATTTCAAAAATCATAAACAAAAATTATTAGCTGCAAAAATTTTTCATAAATAAAGCATTAACAAAATGTAGCTAAAATCGAATCTTGGCAGGAAAAAAATTGACGGCAAATGGTTGACAATAAAAATAAAACATAGTCAAAGTTTTTTTAGCTATGTTTTTAAAAATATAGCCAAATATTTTTAGCTATATTTTTAGAAATGTTGCTAAGGGGGTACTTGGTTCATGAGTTTGGAAGACATCAATGAGCATAAGAATGAAAAACATCGGTTGATTATATATTATTATTGCATGAAGAATATTTTGATATATGAGTTTTGGGAAGTACTTCATACCCTCCAAGTATATGAGGAATGAAATTCGATCCATCCTTTTTTTTGGTAAAATAATATAATTAATTAAATATAAATGTATTCTAAATATAATTAATTAGAATACATTAAAATTAAATATCATTAATTAGAATATATGTTAATATTAAATATAATATTAGAATATATTAAATTTTGACGTAAAATAAAATTTTATTTAATTTTTATGTTTTAGAAAAACAATATGAAAATTAAATATAATTAATTAGAATATATTAAATTTTGATATAAAAATTTAACTAATTTTTTTTCCTTTTTGGAAAAAACAATATAATTAATTAAATATCATTAATTAGAATATATTAAAATTAAATATAATTAATTAGAATATATTAAATTTTGATGTAAAACAAAAATTTAACAAAATTTTATTTTTTTTCTTTTTAATAAAACAATAAATTAATTAGAATATATTAATATTAAATATAATTAATTAGAATATATTTCTCAAGATTTTACATAAACTAACCACTATCAATAGTAATAGTAATCATTCCCTCGTCCTAACCTTTCACTATATTTATTCTCATTCCTAAATATTTTTAGCTACATTTTACGAATCCAAATGTTATTAACGTAGCCAAATATTATTTGCTATGTTTTTAATAATGTTGCGGTATGTTATTTGTTACATTTTTAATCCATGATATTGAACAATATATTTTGAATATAATATATCGACGTATTTTTATTGTGAATTTATTATACAAATTAATAGTACAAAAATATTATTAGTTTAAAATATCATGTACTATATACATAAAGCAAAAAATATATAAATAATGCTAACAAAAAATATTCTTCCTATACAAGATATTAATGACAACTTTAACAATTCTTATAAAGAAAACAATAAATAAAGAGATCAGTTTGCAAATTATAAATTCTAAGATATTAAAGTGTAACTCAAACTACAACCTAATGAACCTGTAATAATCCAAAAAGCTATTTAAAATCAACTAAAAATATTGTGAGTATTGATACAATAAATATTTGGTTCTAATTAAGGCAAACATCTCGTAACTTTACCATTCACGACATAATCACTCATCAGTTCCACCTTCATCCATTATATAATATGAAAAAGTATTAAATTTAAATTATAGTACATAGGGAGTTAAAAGAAAAAAGTATAGGAGATAGAATTAATATCTTTCGCTTTCCTCTTCGTTTCTATCATAATTTGGGCCGAGTAATATTCCGAATAACATATCAAGTTTTACTAATTTTGCTCGAGTTTCTTGTCCCCTGATTACTTCAGCTTGTAATTTACTCTTAAGTTTGTTGTTTTCTGTTAAAGGTGTCAAATGATTGTTTTATTTGTTGAGGTTGAAACATTTGGCTTAGGGCTATAGCCAAAACCTTTCACATATCCAACGTCTACCAAGTATTATATCGCAAATGTCTAATGCACTGAGCTCATTCCCCTTAAACATAGATTTTTATAATAACTCTTGCATCTTATTCTAAATTGAGAAAAGAAAACAAATATTCAATCCAAATATTACTACTTACTACTACATCAATAAATGAACTAAAATATTGAAAAAAAATTTATACTTACATAGTTGTTATCTGCTTCTTCTGCTCCCATCCTTTACTTTCCTTATAGTGAGTGACTTTATATAGTGTGATCCTATCATGCTCTTATCCATGTAGTTCCTTCTTATTTTATTTTATGAAAAAATATATAAGGAACAATAAATAATGTGGTGTTTATTTATATAAGAATAACTTGCAAACAAAATTCTTACATATTCATTTTAGACAACTACAAAATGAAGTTGACCCTTGATTATGAGATTTTCATTTTTGCTCTACTGACCTTTGCCATCTCATAATTTTCCTAAATAAAGAAAAAAAGATAACATAATTGTTAAATCATTTAACAAGATTAATGGAAGCAAACATGAAGTTAAAGAAAGCAAACCTGAACTTTTGAGTCAACTCAATAATCACACAAACTATTCCAATTTTCTTCATACATTCATTCAAGAAAATTTCTTCGTGCCTCCGTATTAGAAGGAAAAGATTTATGATACTTATGTAACTTGAAATGACGATCCTTGTTCCTTTGTTTCAATAATATAGTAATACAGTTTGAAACATCTGGGTTTTTAATATCCATAATATTCAATTTCAACTGTGAATAATAAGTAAAAGTGTAATTAATCTTAAAATCATCAAAACAATATTGCATATAGTTAAATATTTTGACAATTACCACAATTTTATCCAAATCATTTTCAAGCAAGTTGTCTCCATTAAGGTCCTTAACATGTTTTAGACAAGGTAATTCTGTTTTCGAAATAATCCTCAACTCACTTGACAATTTTGCATATTGGACCTTGTCAACAAGATGACCTTTTTAAGTGTCAATCTGTATTGATAACTTGAAATTTCACAACCTATAGTTTTACCTCCACATCTTTTTCTAATACTAGTATTAGAAGCTGACAACAAATCAATAATGATAAGGAAATATTAGAATATATAACTATATATTTGAGCATAAGTCTAGTTGAAGGTGTTAAAGATTAACAAACTTGCACTAGTTGCTTTATTGTTATTTGAGGCAGAATGAAGTTGTGTATGAATTAAAGGCAAAATATTATTGTGGCTTTATTGTAGTAATGTACTAGAACAAGCTCTATTTCTTATGGCTAGAAAAAAGAATATGATAAGAAAAAGAAAATATATTTGATTATATATATATATATTCAATTGTCAGTTATAGAAAATTTAAACCTGCGTGACTAATTTCATTGTTGTTTAAGGTAGAATGTTGTTTTTAACTAGGAATTAAATTTATGGCACCAAATGATTGATCTGGATGAAGTTGCAGATCCCTCAATTCTATAATTTTCATAGCAACTACTTTCTTCCACCAGGTGCCAATATGTTGGATATAAAAAAAACATAAATGTTAGTAACATTACAATAAAACAATAGAAAAAACACTTACATGATACATCCAATCATCATAATCAATATACATTTAATCATCAACATTATGCACATTAACAACATAAATGTTACCAACATTACGTTTGAGACAATATAAAGAACACTTTTATGATGCACTAAATCATCATAATCAACATACATTCAATTATCAACATTAATCACAATAACAACATTCAATTATCAACATTTCGCACATTAACAACATTATGTTTAAGACAATATAAAAAGCACTTTTATGATACATTCAATCATCATAATTAACATACATTCAATCATCAACATTATTCGCAATAACAACATTCAATTTTCAACATTACTCATATTAACAACATAAATGTTACTAACATTACATTTGAGACAATATAAAGAGCACTTTCATGAAACATTCAATCATCAACATTAATCGCAATAACAACATAAATTTACCACCATTATAATAAGACAACAGAAAGACCACTTTTATGATACCTTAAATTATCATAATCAAGATCTTCAAAAAAAATCATCATTAATTGCATTATGATTTGACTCTTCATCGCTATTATATTCGACAAAAGTATCATCATTGTCATATAATTTATCCTCAATATAGTCTTCATCTCTTTCTATGATAAGATTGCCTTGTACTTTATCTGCTTCTAGTATATTAGGATCAACATCTTTCCTATGGAATGATGGTATATCCTTATCTTCTATTTCGAGAGCTACATTATTCAGTTACGATTCAATCTTTTAATATACTTCATCACCATCTTTACCAGTTAGACCATTTTTCTTTTAGAAAAATCAAAAAGATTTCGGTGTTGAAACTTCCCAATTGCTGCCCAATATAGGTTGAATGATAAATTTAAATATGAAATAATAAATGAGAATTAATATACATAATCCATATATAAATCGTCTTCCTCACAATTGTTCGATAGTAAATGCTTCCAATATGACAAATTGAAAAAATGCCTTTTTTATTCCAGTTAAGATCAAGAAAATTTCACTTTCACTTTCTATTACTTGGATGGTTTTCATGTGTAAACTCTTGCAAATGTGATAGTTGATCAAGCACATAATCACCTGATAAGTGCGAATGAGCTTCACGATGAACATGTTCTAAATAATGACGATGTCCTATATAACATATTTTACTTCGTAGCTTCATTGAATAAGTTTTATGGTTACACACAGGACACGCCATATACCCTTTAGTAATCCTTCCAAACAAATTGCCATAAGCTGGAAAATCATTTATAGCCCATGAAATAGTCGTATGTATTCTAAATTTTTCACACAACATCATAAGTTTCTCATCCAACCTTCCAGAGATGTTTTAAATCATCAATTAGTAGTTACATGTATACATTTATATCTTTACTAGGAGTAGTAGGTCTTGTAATAAGTAAATATAATAACAAAAAAGGCTCCTTTATACGTTTTCATGAGAGTAAATTGTATGGCACAAGAATTACCAGCTATATGCTATAAGAAGTACTTATGTTACCAAATGGATTAAATCCATAAGAGATTAACCGAAGTCAAACATTATGATAATCCTTTGTAAACCATGGAAATTTCCCATCAAAGTCTTTCTATGCTATTAAGTCTACTGGATTACGCCTAATGTTATCATCAAGGAGTTTCTTTTTATGCCACCCGATATCTATGGCTACTTTTGTTGACATAAAAAACCTTTGTAGTTGTGGTTTAAGAGGGAAGTATTTTAAGATTTTATGGGGGTAATTTTTCCTTTTCCATTATCCAGTTGCCACCTTGATGTACCATAAATATGAAAATTTTGAAGATCTTTAACATGATAAAGCAAACACACGCAAAAGGGGGGAGGGGGTGTGAATTGTGTGTAACTTAGAAAATTTTGCAAGTTACTTTCAGTTCAAAAAGAAATGATAGGAGCCTGTTTATAATTAAAACAATAGGAGCATGTTGTGTGATAGGATCCTATTTAAATGGAAGGAGCCTGTTAAGCGATAAAAGATTGTTAAATGACAGAAGCCTACTAAACGAAAAGTTTTGTTAAAAACAATTTAAAATAGAAGGCGTTTTAAAAAATTGAATAGAACTTCTTGCAAGTTGAAAACAAAAGGAGCCTGTTATAAAGTCAAGGAGACTCTTGTTGAAATAAACACACATATAATATAATACAAAAATTTAAAGGTGAGAGAAGAGAGAGAAGGACACAGTCGATTTATACTAGTTTAGCTCACAACCTAAGCCTATGTCTAGTCCCCAAGTATCCAACTTAAGTGTTTCACTATAAAAACGAAGTAATAATTTAACGAGCTTCTTCAAGCTCATAAGTACATATTTTTCAAGGTTCTCTAACCTTCCACACTCAAAGTGTATAACAAGCTTCTAAAATCTTACAGAAGAATAAAATGTAAAATCAAAAGTAAGTTCTCAAATAACAATTTCTCTCTTGATAGAGTGATTTTACTTTCTAAGATGAAATAAAATGATATGACTCTCAAGAATATAGATGCTATTCAGATGTTTCGAAAGTCTATGTGTGTTCATTTTTTCATAAGTGTTGTTGCTCTTCTTTAAATAGTCAATTTCTTCAACTAGCTGTTGCTTCACTTGCATCTTTAGTCAACTGGATGGATTTAAATATGAATAACTTTGATGTCATCTTTGCCAAAAATCTTTCAGTAATCATGGGAGTAATATATGACCTATAATTAGTAAGATCCTTTTGGATAAACTATTTCTAATAAGGTAAGTTCATAAAGAAGGTTCTTGCAAGAAAGGAAATGTATTTCTTATAATTTTATATCCTTTTGAGAATTAACCTGTTAACAATAAAAGGAAATAAATCCAATTTGAATTTTGAAATATTATAAAGTTATCAGCAAATCATTAAATTTAAATCTTGAGCTAACACAATGTCCTTCCAAAAGATAACAAAATCATACTTACAAACATGTATTGATATATATCCTAATCCAATCTCTTAACATTTTTTTTGCTTCATAATAAGATTTCAGCAATTTATGGCGAACCAGTAATGCATCATCAAGCAACTTAACTAATATGTCAAAATATTTGTTACTCTAACTATTTTATACCTTCAAATGTAACAACTTGACAACAAAAGATAACTGTGAGAAATTAGAGCATCCCTGATATAATTCTTCTTGAGATGCTTTTAATAACTTCCCAAAATTATCTTCTGTAATCCTACCAATTTTATTAAGAAAGTTATTATAATTTATAATCTCCATATAATTCCCCACATCCTCCACCATTTCTCCAATTCCATCATCTACATCGTCCAACTTTTGTTTATGTAGCTATACAATTATAAATAAGTTACTAAATTACTAAATACAATTTAAGTTGTAAATAACATAATTGTAAACCAAAATTAACATACCAAGTTTGAATTCTACCAAAGAATGCAATTGGTTAGTAGACTATGACAAACCCTGTAATAAGATATATGAAAACATAAGGTTTTGTAGTTAAAAATATGAGCTAGCTTGGAATAGGAAGCATGACCCATCTCCAAAACTCATAGGTATATTCATTTTATAGAGCAAGAACATGGAAGCCATTTCAAAATATGTGCTAAAATGTCATTATGATTATATACATATCTAAAGCAGGTTGTATATGTAATATATTGGGTTGCGTTACTTAAATTTTACATTGAAGAAGTTTTAAACTTATTTCTAACATAAAACAAGTTTCTTATTATGTAAAATCTTAAGGCTCTATCAACATCCAAATTATGCCTGTGTTTTATTTCAACCAGTCCTTTTTGCAGAGGTAATAATGAGTTTAATAAAGTGTTTAACTATTTATCTACAATCCATGTATCTAATATTTTACTTAGACTTTCACAAGGATATAAGCAGTAAGTTTTAAACATACCTTCAAATTCAGAAGCAAGAACTGTAAAATTTGATTCAACATATGCTTTCGCTATTATAAGCTTTAGCACCTTCTGTAGACTACATTTTTAATTAGAGTATTAATATAATCATTGTTAATAAGCACAATAGAACTCTTGAGAAACAATCAATTATAAGATCTCATATCATATGATGACCTCAAGATAACTGTACTTATAACTTTGCCAGCTATATAGTTAGATGTTCGACTATAAAATTACCAAGACCAAATAGATAGCCCCATTTTTTTTAGGCTAGCAATGGGTGTGTAACAGGTATTACTAAAACTCAAAATCATTGAACAAAATATGAAAACATGCAAGCTCTAATATGCTAACATCCAACTTAAATAAAAGAAAGTATCAAGTATCTTCTCTTTTGTTAGAATAGAAAATTATTCAAGAAGTTAATGATCTCACCTCTTTTCAGGTCAAACAAATATTTAAATACAGTAAAGACTCATTGTCTGCAGTGTGAAAAATCATCTTGCTTCTGAATCATTTGAGAGTAAAGTTTGAAAGAACTCAAAAAGCGCTTCCGTTCATACTAATGTAACTAGAGATGGATATGTTAAATAGACACTGAAACATTGTGCATCAAGATTTAAAGACATAAGTACTGGTAATGGTGTAAAAGATATATCACAGCTGGGTTTTGGACTTTTTATTTCCAATCAACAAGTGATCAACATCACAACTTCCATTATTAGTTTATAATTAGATGAAATTATGTATTAATTACCATAGGCAAAACAACAATATCCCTTTAACTTGCATTAAAAGAAGAAGATACATATGATATAAATAGATCAACACTCTATATGCATACCTTTCATGAAATCAATTCATTTATACATTTCTAGCTATCTTCCAAAACTTGATTGCTTATTATTCTTATGTATTTGTTCCATATCTAACATGCATACTTACTTCTATTCTTCATCAAATCCATAACATTGTACAACCTAGCAACCCATTTGAAAATCTTTTCATATCGTTATAGCTAAGATCACTAAAAAAGTAATAATGAGATGAATAATTAGATAACCTACTATAAAATAAGTCATTTCTTAGCTTAGTAATCACGTATGTACCATTGTTGCAACTCTCTATCATCTCTCTTTTTATTCTTTTCTTTGTACCTAATTATGAATCATCTAAATAATGGAGGGCTAAATTCAAATGATTGGATTAGATGTTGTTTACTTTATCTATATAAGATACGAATAGAGGTTGAAGGAAAATCTTAACTTTCATTTGAGTGTCAAAATGAATAGGTAAATTAACTCATTCATGTTTGTGTGTATCCACCTATTGTTGCTTAAAAGAACATCATAATATTGTACATTACACTTATTAAATGCAAAATATTATTGCTTGACAAAGTTACTATATGGAACAAGTTACAAATTTGTAAGAGATAAAATTGGTAAGTTTTTAAAATTTTTAAGTATTTTATAACCTGCTATATATCAAAGAGTTAAAATTTCATTTTGATTACAAATTTGTAAGAGATAATATTGGTAAGTTTTTAAAATTTTTTAAAAGTATTTTATAACCTGCTATATATTAAAGAGTTAAATTTTCATTTTGACATGATGATATGAAAATGTCAAATATATAACTAATTCTAACCTAAGGACCATCTTCAAAGTTGTATCAATTGACAATTTGAAAGGATAAAAGCTTAGAAAGGAACAACATTTGGACTCTTAAATTCTTCATCATTATAAAGCTGAAACAACTTTTGTCAACATGTTCATGATACCCACTTTAGAAAATAATACAATATTACAGAGTGGAAAAGGAAAAGGATGGTTCATAATAACATAATAGTCTAGTACTAAATCACAAATGAATTAGTCAATAATTAATTAAACAAGATAAAAATGGTAGAATAGATGTAACAGGTGAATTGATGAGAACCAAATCCAACTAGTCCTTGACTAAGTAACTAAAGGTCATTGATGCAAAGAGGATGTTTGGTCAGTTTATCAGCCTTATACTAAACCCAAGTTACCACAGGTCGAGCCACAAGCTAGTATTTCTTGACCCAACCAGGCTACTGGCTAAGGCCACCCTGGTCCAACCCAACCTGTGGCCCAACCAAAAGTGACAAAACGACGTCATTTTTCATAATTTTTTTAAAATATAAATTAGGTCGGGTTGGCAGGCAGCACATCAAGCTACATGCTGGGTTATAGGCTAGTCAGCCCATGGTCAAGCTAGGCCACAGATCAGCTTATTGTCATCCTTAATGGTAACACCAAAAAGAAAAGCATTTGTTAGGTTTTATATGGAATATGTTCTGAATGGAAAAACACTGTAGCCATTAACTAAAGTAGATTTGCAGTTGTTGAAGCAACAACCAGTGATTGAAAATAAAAGGAAAGACAAAAATTATGTGTGAATGAAACACAATAGATATGTTGATTAATCCAGGTCAACATGTCTTCTGCGTAATAGTAGTCTATTATCCATACAAATGTAATTAGAATTATAGTAATTTAGGTATGTGCAACCAATTGACTCAGCCCTAACTTACATTAACCATGAATGAACTAAAACTCCAATTACCTGGAGAAGAAGAACCCTTCTGAATAGGCAAAATTGACGTTGCTAATTGGTAGAGAAAACACGACGACACTAGAGAGAAGACAAACAAAGACACAAGACAAAGACACTAGACGAGCACACTGTAGCTGTTGGAAGACGAAGACAAAGATGAAGAGAAAACAGAGAGAAGCAGTCTTTAGGTTATCAATATTGAGAAAACAACATCCCTTTAGTGGACAAAACGACGTCATTTTTATTGTCTTTTGTTTTTCTACTTTTAGCTACGAATAAATTTTGTAGTGAAAAGCTTTTAACTACGAAATCTATTTTTGTAGTCGATAGTTATGGAATATGTGTTTTAGCTAAGAAAATTGTTTCATAACTAAAAACATTTCGCTAAGAAAATATGTTCAGAGTTAAAAAATGTTGCCAAACGTTTTTAACTATCAACAATTTTTCGTAGATAAAACATTTAGCTACGAAACTAACTCCACAGTTAAAAAATGTTGCCAAATCTTATTAGCTACAAGTATAACATGTAGCCTATGCTAAACGTCACTAATAATTATAAAAAATTCACGAACCATTTTACACTAGCAATGTTATTACAATTGATTATGATTTTAGAATTTCGTCGCTAAAGGGTGATTTTAGCTATGAATTTCAAATAGTAGGGGAAAAAAAAAACAGCCAAAAGGCAACTTTTTTGTAGTTTGATCAGCTCCATTACTGCGCATTAGGTAAGTGAGGTCATATTAGTTGAGTGGAAACACAAGTTGGAAGGGTTGACCTATTGGTCATGCCTGAATTGCGTGTCAGCCTCTGTTTCATTACATGAATGGAATAATAGCTTTTTCTCCAATTTCATCTTCCACCTGGACCATTAAGGCATTACCACCTCATCCAGCACTTCAAGATGCCCCAGACTCTTCTCTTTGCTAACTGTAGCACACACTGATCTGAAGGCTACTTCTCACTCGGCGTTGCTACATATGATCATGATATTAAGAATTAAAAAACTTAATAGTGCGCAAAAGTTTAGTCCAAGAATATCCTTGAATTAATTAATGAATTCAGAAAAACTCCTGATGGTGTTTAGAAGAATTGAAGTCAGATTCACAAGTAATTGAATATTGAATTACTTCTAGCAAGTTGTTGGTATGTCCAAGTGCAGCATGCAAGTTCTGTTCAATTTACATACAAAGATGGGTCTTAAACCTTGGTGTTGCTGATATTCATTGCTCATCTATTTGCTTTTTATGTCAGATCTTAATTTTCTCTTGTAGAGGTTTTCATTTCGATAGGCTAACAAAATAGTAAAGGTATAGTTTTGATGTAAAACCAAAGCTGATGTTTTTATCTTAATGTTTCTTTATATATGAAAGATGATGATTCACCCGTACACTTCAAAAGATTCTATCCACATTGGACTGTGTAACTTTGTCGAAAGTGAAATAATTTCAAATCTATTGGTGGAAACTAAACTTATTAGTGGATCGAAGTATAAACAACAAAAACTAAAGGATGAAAAAAAACACCACGACTACTCTTCACCACAAGTGCGAGGCCCGTGACACTACAGAGTGACTAGCTACTTGCAAAACCTGCCAATATTCATTCACGGGCTAACTCCATATTCTAACCCTATTCTTCGTTTCCCTCTATATAAATACTCTTACAAACTCCACAGAATCCCAAGAATAAGAGGAAACAAAATTAAAGTTGGCGTTGATCCCAGAAACATGATGAAAACATTCCAAAAGATGTTTATTATTGGTGTGGTGGTGCTGGTCGCCATAGGCAGCAACGGGATATTTGAAGTTTCCAATGCACAAACCATATGTAACATGCCAGCCTCTGGACTAATGTCATGCAAGGGTTCGGTGACACCGCCGAACCCAACCCCACCAACTACCGAGTGTTGCTCAGCGCTTTCACACGCTGACATTCGCTGCCTTTGCTCCTACAGGAACTCCAAGTTGCTGCCTTCGCTTGGTATCGATCCAAACCTGGCCATGCAGCTTCCTGATAAGTGCAAGCTTCCTCGTCCTGCCAAATGCTAGATTTTGATTATGAACCGCTACTCTTAGCAGCTAGCTAGTTGCACCCCTATTTATCACTTGAACGAGATCATTATCTATCTATATATAGAAACTATGTTCAACTGCTATTATGTAGATTATGAATTCCCTAGCATGCCTTTTCGGCATCTTGGCTATGTCACTGCTATTATTTTTGTCATTTATTACTTTTATTTTTGTTACTCCCCGTTTGTTAAATGATGCTTGAAGATAATGGTTTTGTCTTTGTAGTTGTGACTTGTGATCATGTGAAGATCGATGCCTACATTTGTCTCACCGAACGTTCTTGTAGTCTCACTACTCTTTGCTTTTTATTCATGGCAGGCCATTAGATTTAAACATAAATTCGCCCTAAGGAGGTAAGAACATTTCCTTATTACCAAACTTTTAATTTTAATAAAAAATTGAGACGTGCTTACATCAATAAAAATTTTGATAAAAAACCAAATAAATCAAATATCCGTAAGGGTTTGAACTATTCAAAACTTGGTTCCCATCAAGAAAAAAGATCCCCATGTATATTCAGAAAAGGTCTTAATTCAATTCACAATTATCATATTAAATTGTACAAATTCTTTTGAAATTCAAAGCACAAACAATCAGTGTTTAATTTCCAAAGTAATAGACTCAATGTAACCCAAAGTGGCTTAAACGTTCAGAGATAAACAACCCATTACAAGGAGGGAGTTTTTCATACTAGCTGGTTCTTAAATTCTGAATTGGTCCACTACAACAAAGATGTATTAGGCAACATGTAAAAGCATATTTGGAAGGGTAATTATTATTGCCTTTGTATTAAGGCTATATAATCCTTGCTGTCAAATAAAATGACAATGCTATAGGTATGAAGTAACAAAATTTCTTAATTAGGAAACAAAATGAATAATATTGTTTGAAGTTTTAATTAAGGCAATATAACAAATTTAAAATATAGCAACACTGTTCAATGGATATAGTAACAATTTGAGTCTTTATAAGACAATGAATTGATTTTTAAGCAACAATATCTAACAACAAAAGCAACAGTTTAACCTTTCATTAGCAACATTAGGTTAATGCAAAAGAAACTCTAAAATTGAGTAGGTAACAAATTACTTGTAAAGGAACAAACTTCAACGAAAATTATTGCAACATGGAATTACCAAAAACAACAAATGCGTTAAACTAAAGCAACAAAATTTCATCTAAAATGCATCAAGAGAACTATGGTATAAAGGCAATGCCTTTTATTTATTATGCTACAAATTTAAACTTGTATAGAGCAATATAATTGTATTGAAAGGCAAAAGAAATAAATAATCAAGAATAACCAATCACTTTCATTAACACAACAATACATAGTATTAAAAGTCATATATACATTAATATATACCGTAAAATATATATTGTCTAATCTCAATGACTAAAAAACTATATTTATATATGTTATTATATAGTCATATGGACTTGTGAAATTCAACCTTTAACATATCCAAAATACAATATAAAAAAATATTAACTAAAATGTGCATCCATATTATCTTCCTCTAGTCTATATGGAATATAAGCGTATCAACCAAAATAAAAATAAGAATAATATATTTGGGCACTCTAAAATCCTCCATAGAGTACCTCCTTATTCACCGCTAATTATCACCTTTTTATAAAAGGAAACAATAAGTTTATTACAATTATTCTAAAACAACTGTGCTAATTATAATATGTTTATATATCTAAAGAATGAAATACCAACTACTTTATTGTGAACTTTATTTAATCAGGATAATTAATATAGTTGAAAAACACAATGATACAATTTTTTGAATGAACAATTAGAAGGCATGAACTTTTCAAATCACATCGGGCGCACTATTTTTTTTTTGAAAATTTTGAATGGATTAAGCCTTAAAGGCAAATCAAGAAGTCTTACAATACTAAGGATAAGTCAGCCAAAGTATTTAACTACAATACAATTAATTGCGAAAAAGCTTAAAACTCTGCATATGTGAGATCCCTTCATCTTTGTTTAATCTGGCAGTCCAAGTTTGAGGGCAAGCTGTGTACTTGATTTGCTATAGGATCGACTAGGAGGTAGGAGCTGTGTACCTAGATCATCCCTGAATTGTGCATTGGAGACTGTGGCTAATGCGTCACGTTACGCATGTCTCTTGTTTGCAGACACCATTGCTGGATTTTGTCATAAATTCCAGTATTGGAATAGATAGTAACCATACGATAGTGCCTGTTTTTGTGCGCATAATTGTAGCTAAATATGATATAGTATTTGAATGTAGAGTTGTTCTTGGGACGTGATTTGGTCTTGAAATGTTCTTAGATTTCTCCCATCCCATATCGCAATGATTATGGAAGATAAGGCAATCCAAAAACACTTGTGTGCTGTGCTATTTCTGTATTTTGGCCGTAGTGTGTGTAGATTTTTCAGTTTGGTAATTACTCCATTTGCCAGGCACCTATAACAGATCTCTAACCATATGTTGTTGATAAAATCACAACTGAAGAATAAGTGTTCACCTGTTTCTTCTGCTTGTCTGCACAGAAAACACCAATTTGGAAGATGGTGTATTTGGCTAGTTTGTACATTGTTTTTAATTTTCCTTTCATTGCAAGCCATAAAGTCAATGATGCATGAGGTTGAAGGTAGTTAGCCCATGTGACTTTAATCCATGCAAGCCTGGGAAGATGTTCAAAGAAATTTTCCATACAAGAGTTATTGAAGAACCTACCATCAGCCGTGTGCTTCTAAATGTGATTATCTGGTTCAGTGTTGTAGTACACACCACAGATTTTAGCAGTTAGAGATGTGGGGATAGTAGCTCTCTTGATAATTCCTTTATGTTGCAAAGCTTTAGCTGCTATGATTTCTAAAGGTAATGAACTCTTAAGCGGTTCAGCTCCACTGTGATTGATCAAAGGTCTTATCAAAAGCCAGTTGTCAAACCAAAATTTGGTGGAGTTTCCATCACCTATAAGTGCAATGAAGTCTGTTTAGTGTTGGCCTCTCAGTTTTAGAATGGCCTTAATTAAGGTAGATTATATGTAAGAACACTTTATAGACCATAGGCTTTGAGTTTTGATGAAGTAATGGTGAATCCATCTACACTATAAAGATTGTTTATCATCCATTAGCCTCCACAGTCTTTTAGTAAGTAGCGTGGAGTTCATGAGCTTGATGGATTTAATTCCCAGACCCCCACGATCTCTAGGAGTACACGATCTTTTCCATTTCACCAAGGTCTTGTGATTTGTTTCTTGATTTCTTGTCCATAAGAAATTATTGAATAGTTTATCAATAGCTTTCAAAATAAAAGCTGGAAAAGCCAAGTGGGTTGCCCAATAGATGTTGAAAGAGTTGAGGATATAGTTGATGAGTTGAGCACGTGCTGCATGCGATAAGCGTTTAGAGCCCTATAATGACATTTTGGTTTGTATTTTATCCAATAACTCAGTATAATCGCTAGCTTTCAGCGTAAGAGGAGAGATGGGAATGCCCAAGTATTTCATTGGAAAGGTTTGTAATTGAAATACCCGTTAAAGAAGTGATATGTGATTGTAGAGGGGTTGCACTCTTGGACAAAAAGATACTACTTTTGGAACAGTTTATTTGTAGACCTAAGACTCTTTTAGAAGATTTTTAGAGCTTTCATAAAGATTGTGACTAAGGTGGTATCAGCTTTAGAGAGTAGTAATAAGTCATGTGCAAAACAGAGATTGGTTAGTTTTAATCTGCTACACTTGGACTGGTATTTGAAGGCCTTCGTCCGATTCACAGCATGCTCAATGATTTTATAGAGTGTTTGCATTACTAATGCAAATAAGTAAGGATATAAGGGGTCCGCTTGTCGGATCCTTTTGGTGCTTTGAAAAAATCTAGTAGGTTGCCCATTCATCAGTATGCTATGGGAAGAGGCTGTAAGGCATTCTTCAATCCACTTTATGAAAATGCCAGGAAATTCCATGGCTTTCAAGACATGAGAGATAAATGTCTAATCAAAATTATTTTAAGCTTTCTAGAGATCAATCTTGATGCAGCAGTTAGGCTTGCTTTTCTTCTTTGAGTAGTTAGCAATGAGCTCTTGAAGTAGTAAGATGTTATCCCCAATTATTCTACTTGGTATGTAAGCACCTTGAGTGTGACTGATATGCTTGTGTAGTATGCCTTTGAGCCTATTCACAATAAGTTTAAAGATGACCTTGTACAAGGAGTTGCAGCAAGCAATCAATCTAAAATTTGCAAAGCTAGTCACCTCCCCACTCTTTAAGACAAGGGTACTGAAGGTCTTGTTTATTTCTTTGAGAAGGGAACCATTAGCAAAGAGTTCCATAACTGCTTCAGAAACCATATTGCTAATAAGAGCCCACATTTCCTTAAAAAGCTATTAGGGCCAGGGGATTTGTGAAGGTGAAGAGCTTCAAATGCCTCCTTGATTTCTTGTATTGTTACAGGTTTTACTAGTTAGTTTGCTTCGTCTGGAGAAATGGTGTCATTCAGAATCTATTGAAGGAACAACATGGAAGAAGATTGCGTTTCTGTGGGCACACTCATAATCTTGCTAAAGTAATAGTAGGACCCTTGCAAGAGTTGTGTCTGAGAGTCAAGGGTGATGTTGTTGTCAATTAAAGATATCACTAAGTTTTTGGCCTTTCGTGACATAATAGCTTTGTAGAAGACTGATGAGTTGTAGTCCTCATGCTTTATCCACTCTAGTCTTGCTCTTTGTTTAGACAACAAGTAGTTAAATAATAAGGCTTGAGAGTAATTATGTAATGCACCCCTTCCATTGTTTGAAGTTTTTAATCTCAAGGATTGCTGTATTGCAGTTGTTAGATGGTTTCTAAGGTTTTCCTAGCCGTGTTGACTAGATGATGAGTGTTGCCAATATTGGCATTATATAGAGTCTTCATCTCTTGCTTAATTAATTGCATTTTCTTCGAGTATATCAATTGTTTGGTTCCATGGATTTTCACCCTCAAAGCAACCCAAGTTCCTTCTTCAAACCCTTCAAGTTGCATCAGAAAATCATTGAAGCAGAAAGGATGAATAATTCTCTCCAATTCTAGTGCAGTGATAATAGGAGTGTGATCGAATAAGTGATTGCTAGCAAACCTTGAGTAGCAATTGAGAAATAAGCTCATCCATCGTAAGTTCGCTACACTTCTGTCCAACTTCTTTCTTATCAAGTGATGTCTTGCTTGCTTATTTGACCAAGTGTAAAAGTTTCCTCCCATTGGTATATCAGTACACTGAGTGGCCTCCAAACAATTATTCAGATATTTGTAAATGGGAAAATAAGAAAAAATAATCTACAATTATTATTAATAAAAAAGATAACAAGATGATGTACAATATGAGTGAATTAGGGAACTTTATCACCTAATGTTTCTTATGTTGATATGTAAGATTTGGAGGAATATAATATTCCCTTCTTGATTAACTAGGTGTAATCAATTTAGAAAGCGTGTCCTTGTTAGTCGTGCTAGCTTACGCAAGCTAAGGTTAAATGAGAGAGAACAATTGTTGCTTCATTTCTTCTCTACCTGCTTTATCTTGTTCTAATTATTTTTCACTTTAAGTGTTTGACCTTCTTTTGTTCGAATTGCTTTCTCATTCTCTCGTTTTTATCTTCTAATTTTTAGTTCATCTCTTATTCCAATGTAATCTTGATGGATTATAGATACTCATTAAGAAATTTGTGAAAGGCCTTGCCATATTATTTTCTTTCATGCTAGATGATTTCACTCCTCTTCTAAATAGTTTATTACATCCAAGCCTTATCACTCCCATATTAGCCACAATTTTATTAAACTTTTGATTATTATTTTCTTTTTTTCCTTCTTCAATTTGAACCTATAAAAGAAAAGTAATATGTTAATTCTTCAATCAAAATTAACCATGATGAGTGTGATTATAGGTTTATGGTAAATAAACCATAATGAAAACATATAAATTTCAAATAGGAAACAAATAAACTTCTAATCACACTAATGAAGGCAAGAACCATATATAATTATAAGGAAACCTACAGTCTTTCCAGTTATACTAGAAATAACTCATTCTTGTTAGTTTATGCCCTACAGCCAATCGGTTTGGTTGTAGTTTAATGACAATTATTTAAAGATATTCTTTATCTTGTACATGTTTAGATATATAGCTTAAAGTCCATGAAATAATTATATATTGCAAATAAAATTATAATGAGATTATAATTATAAGGTTCATATTACATTTATGTATTATTCCTAAATTATTTATTAAGACTGGACATTAATAGAACGTAAAAAAACTACCAGATGTTATGTTTTTCCTTATGCAGGAAGTAGTCGATCTTATAGGATAAAGTATGGAGATATTTAAAGAAATGTGTGGGTGCTTATTAGAGAACAAGTTCACTGAACAAACCGGATATGAAAAATCCATTTGGAATATTACTTGTATATCTATGGAATTCTCATTATTATGATTGTATAAGTGATCCTTCGACTTAAGGTTACCCAAGTTATCTTGTATAGGAATTACTATGTTTTGATACTATTTATGACCTATTTAATCACGAGTAGTTCAATTGGTAGTCATTGGATGTAGCATGAACTATAGAGAGGTAGTTGTGTGATCAAGATATGATTCATCACCCTAAAGTAATTAGGGAGAATCTTCCATTGTTCTCTATTATTATTGATTCAGGAAATCCTTTGTCAAGGTGGAATGATGCTTTGTAAATAGTTTACAAATATCATTAATTAAATCGATAACTAATGATAGAGAACTAATATGATTGGACTCAAAATAAAATAGACATAAATTATATGTTCTATATCAAATCAGAATATTGTATGATGAAAGGATTGAATTATACAAAAAAATCATGCACGAAAAGATTAGTCAAAATCACTTTGACATTCCTAAATATTTGGGTGGTTATAATGCGTTATTAGACACCAATCTTGATCAATGATCATAAATTGTCTAATTGGAGAATTAAAGAAAATTAAAAGGAGTTTTAATTTATCTAATTCTAATTATGAATTATAATTATAATTTATAATCATTGCCAATATATTTGGAAACCTAACGGGTGTCATATAAAGAATGAGTTGAAGAGATCAAAGTTATTTTAATCATGTTGGACCTGATTGTAAAGTTTAAGAAACTTTATAATTAAATGTGAGATATTGAATCTAATTTGAGCTTAATTGGTATTTAATTAGAATTATTTGTAATTCTAATTAAGGTTTAATTGAAATTATAATTTAATTTCAATTAAATTATTAAAATGTCCAAAACCTATTATAAATAGGCTTAAGCTCTAATAGAGCTAGCACTTCTTGCTTAACCCTCTTTATAAGAGTTACAGAGTTCTCTTAACCCATTCTATGGATACCGTTAGAAGCTGGACACTTATGTAGCTACGATGGTTGAGACGAATTAATTTCAAAAACAATTTGAGGGATACAACAAGACATCATCAAACTTCAGAATAAGGTATGAATTATGATTCATGTTTTGCTATGATTAATGTGTAAATCATTTTATAGAATTAAATTAATCTTGGTTTCAAGAAACCAATATTTGAAAAAGTTTTGTAGTTATTCTGCTATGGTCAAAATTAGATCCCATTTTAGTTTCCCAACAATTTTGACAACATGAACATAATAATAATAGCAATATAATTAAAATAAAATCTAAGACATATGAATGACAAAACAACACAATAAGATCAAAACACAAGCAATGAGCAATTAGCAATAAATATAGGCATGTTAATGAAAGTAGCAACAACATAAAAGAGTATTACAAAACAAAATACTACTCACAAGTTTCTCTCTTAGATTACTTGTACTTTTTTTCATGCTTTCTTTTATAAGATGCAGGATACTTTTCAACATTAGAGAGTATAATTTTATCCTCTCTTTCATTTTATTATCCATAAAAACAATTTTTAATTATAAGTTTGAAATAATTTAGAAAATTTAGGTAGTTTATTGATAAATACCATAACTCACTGAAGAACTAATCAATTTAGTGTAATTACCTATAAAACTCTTAAAACTAGTTATGTGCATTTCATTTTGTTATTTTCTTTTTTGAATATTTATTTCAACAATTTTCTACATATTGAATCATTATTTTAATTAGATATTATGAATCTAATTTGTAAAAGTACTAATAATTATCATACCTTCACGTCTAGGTGGTTCCTACAGGCAATGACCTTTCAAAGACTTCCTTGCTTATATAGTTGGGATGATTGGGCGTTCTTTCTACATGTGTTATATACTGTTTAAAATGCTTTTGCTTTACTCTAGATTTGTAACTTCTCCATGCATCCCTAATAATTTTCACTAGTCTAATTTTTAATCTTTTAATAATAGAATATATATCTTTTATAATGCAATAAATATTCATTTAAATATCATAAATCAAATTAAAAGGACTATTAATAAGATTGTTTCTTACATTAAGAGATTCTCATATAGGTTCATTTAGAATTTTACAGTAATTGACATTATTTAAAGGCGCAAGATTTTGTTTACGAGCCATAATACCTTAAAAAATGTGAATTCAGCTAACATTTTCTCATAGGACTAACAGTCTGATTAAAAACAGTGAAAAAATTAGTTTGTGTTGTTCTATAGAACTTGCATAAACCTCCTTAAGCAAAGTTAGACCTCTTCCTTTCTTCTTTACAAATTTTGTATTTAAACCAATTATTAATGGTAGTATATAGTAGAGAAATCATTAAAATAATAACATAATATACGAGTACCTAAGCATCAAGGAGTAGAAATTTATATCACATCTATGCTTATATCATTTCATTGTCTTATACTGCATTCTTTTTCAGACGAAGATTAGAAGTTAGGCCTTCTATTACTTTTTTATGAGGTTTTGATTGTTATTATACAATTTTAGTAAATAGTTCTTGCCTATTTAAAATAGCAAACTATGTTTGAATATTCGTTTCCCCTGCAAAACTTGTAGAAGTTTGATTACCAAAATTTTCATAGTGTATGTCTTCTTCATCTGCTCTACCTAATTATTCCACTTGTAATTGTTCCTCGATAAGTTTCTTTTGTTTTTTCCAACTTAAAGTCAGTAACACTACCTGAAGGACATAAAAGTTATGGTATATCATTCTTTTTAGAGGATTGGTCCTTCCCTCTTTATTAAAAATTGTGACAATAAAACTATGGAACCAGAAAAAATAAATTATAAGCTTATTTATCTATATTAATAATCAGAAAATTATTTTCACATTATAAGGCGGATTAAAAATAATATGCAAACCAAATTTAATAATAGAATAATGACATGTATTGTATAAAAATGAGAAAACAAGTACCTTTTATGGGAAAACAATTAGAATTATAGTTGTCGTGTTTTTTTCCCAATTATTTGACATTGTTCATAATTATCCTTAGAACGCTCTTGCTCTCCATTTGACAATTCAAGTGAATCTTTTAGTTCATAAGCATGAGTCTTCTCCTATTACTTTCTCAAAAAATTGTCCATAAACCATAGTGTTACAAACTTGGTTGGACATGTTTGCTTCTTCCCTTTTTTTTTCATTATAAAGTCCTATAACAATAAAAACCATTATTATTTATAAGCATATTTAAATTAGGGATGGAAATAATGGCTGGTCCATTTTTGGCCCGTGCTGGCTGGGCCACGGGTGGGCCTTCAAAACGATGTCGTTTTGAAATTTTGCGGATTGACATTCCTAATTTAGATTAGTAAATTTTATTTGGAGATATAGTAATGAAAATTAAAATTTTTTAATAGAAAAAATAATTAAAAGTCTTCTATTAGAAATTATTTATCAATATCCATCCCATCCTAGTTAGTGCCATCAAAGTCTCAATCATCTTCTTCATCGTTATTTTCTATTTTAATATTTAAGTTTTTTGTAGGAAAGTCAACCATATCTATAGGTAAATCTTTTCTAGACTAATTAGGATCCATGTCACCATCACTTTTAAGTAAACAAGTGACATAGTCATTTGATCCTCCCCAATATGTTTCTTTAACTTTTTTGTTGTCATCCAAATATACATTAAAAAAATTACCTAGTTACCTTCTTCCCCGTATAATGATAATCTTCCTTAAAACAATTAGCTACATAAAATACTTGATATACTTGGTCGAACAATACAAAAGGATCCTTAATATAATATAACTTTTTGAAGTTTACCTAAGTAAGCCTATAATAATCTTTCTCCTCTTGAAACCAACAACATTTGAACAACACTACACTGAGTGTCCACAATAATCCACTTCAATAATTTCTTCTACTGCAATACAATAATTCACATTTTCAAGTGTTAGATTGGGGTCTCTAAAACTTACAAAACTTAAAGTTAACATTATTAAAGAAACTTCATTATTTTGAATCTTACACATTATATCCCATTTTTAGTCATACACTTAAATCTATTAATAACTAATGTGTTTTAACCATAAGCCCATAATGTAGTTATAGCTAGCACTGGTAAGTATGAGTCGATCCAGCAAGGACTATGATTACTAGTACTAACCACCTTTTTAGTATATAATATAAATAAACGAGTGATTGATTAAAAAAAGTAAACTAATCTAAATAATAAATGAGAGTTAATCATTTAAGGAAAAAATAAGGGTAAGCATTCAATAGAAAATAGGAATTAGATGCAGAATCCCCTAAAAGTTTATATGTTTGACTTTACAATTCTAGTTTTTTGGAATAAGAAGAATTTATAATCTAGATTATTCTCTCTCTTAAGGAACAAAAACCCTATTCCTAATCAAATTATCTTAAATATCTTTCTAATTAGTTGAAATCTCTTTCTAACAAAAACAACCTAAGAACGCATAGATTTGTTTTATGAATTCTTATGATAAGTTTTACCCTAACTTAAGAAATTCTTGCAGTTCTCTCTCTAGTAAATCATGTTTAACCCCTCTTTACCCATATTTTGATCTAACCATACATTTCATCTCTCTAATCTCAATTGTATGAATCAAATTATCAAATCTTCAACTTTTTATTCGTTCAATTTAATCAATTATAAAAACAATAATAAATATCAAGAAAACTACAATCTTTTATTAAAAAATCAATCAAAACATAATTCTAAGGTTAATCACATATAAATATGTATCTTAATTTAATTCATAGCAAAGCAAAGAAAATTCACAAATAATAATAAAAGAGAGATAAGAATGAGCTCATGGTTCTTAAATCTTGATCCTTATTGCTTGATCTTGTTGGAATCTTACTTTGCTCCAAGATTGCTTCTCTTTGATGTTCTCTTAAGTCTCTTTAGCCTTGGGATTGACTTTTTCTCCTTCTAGATGTCTCTCCCTTTTTCCCTTCTCTTTTTCCTTTATTTATTTTATGTAACCTGAAGCCTTATGTCAAACACATACCAAACACAATCCTATGTTAGTCTTACGTTGCTTTACATACCTCTTGGCTTTGTTTAATAAAAATCACCATTAATATGGGTATAATATAGCCTCGTATTGGTCCCATACTGATTTGGACAAAAATAGGAAAAGAATATAACGAAACAAAGTTAAACACTACCTAAACATAAAGTTTATTTACCCTTTTTCTAATCCTTTATTCTATAATATAAACTCAACACAACCATATGTTGGTCCCCTGTTCCATAAAACAACTCCAATATACCCTATATTAGTGCCCTATTCTAATTCCTTCCTATAAAATTATCCTAATATCTTTCCAAATCAACTCAAACTTGCAAGTTCATTTATTCTTCATTGGAGAGCTAGAAAATGCTTGTAAACAAAATATAAACCAAATTAAGTACCGAATCCTATATAAATCACTAGAAAAAAGCTAAATGCTCTTTAAATCATGATAAAACACAATATAATTATCACCTATCAATAACATAATTTGAATGCTTCTTTTCCATACTATTGGAGCTTTTGAACAATCAACGAATACAATTTTGGGAATCATTACAAGATGTTAACTTATCTTGTAACCAATGTGGAAACTCGTTGTAATGATCTTTTGCCTTTTCCCATCAACTTCTTTTACTGCTTATCTCTTTTAAATTGTGATGCTTCCTAAAAGAAATGATATAGGTTAATCAAATAATCAATTGATCTTGAGATGGATAAATGATGTATTTGTATTTTACCTAACATACTTCTCAACTTCTTTATCATTTGAATTAAATAGAATGTATCGATGAGCTTATTGTAATATATTTAAATATAAATTGACTGCTTTGCCTTTCCCTTTCCTTTCTCACCAACAAGATGCCTAACTTTTAAAAAAATGAAGATGATACTTCAATAAGATTTGCATTGTCATTGTCTTCTATATATCTGTTATATCTTTTTTCTCACCTCATGACGTATATAAACACAACAAAATTTTATACACTCTTTAGCTAAATATCCTTCTGCTATATACCCTTCTGGTTGGCTTTTTATTGTGAACAAATCTTTTCAACCTACCTAAATACCTCTCAACAAAGTACATAGAGTGACAATGCACGAATCCATCAATTTTGATTTGTTCTGGTAATTGAATAGGAAAATGTACCATGATGTCAAAGAAATAAGGAAGAAAGGTTAATTCAAGTTGAATAGTACTTCCATAATTTCCTTTTCTAAATGCTCAAGATCCATTGGCTTAATAACTTTACTACATACCCTTTGAAAAAAGAACCCAGCCAACTCAAAAAAATTACAACTATTTTTGCTAGTGTTTTCCTCAAAACAAATTAGAATAGTGTTGCATAACAATGTTGAGCATCATGACTTTTGTATCCTAATTTTGTTATCTTACTAACATCAATACATTGTTCAATATTTGAAGTGCAACCTTTCGATAGTTTCACATTCTTCAAAATTGAATAAAGGATTTCTTTCTCTTTTGAGGTTATATAAAAGCAAGCTCGATTTAAGATATATGAGAGTAATATACTTTGGTAGGTTATAGATCTTTTTTAATTGCCATTTCACTCAAATCCAACAACGTATTAAGATCATCTTTTGACTTGTCCATGTTCTTAAAAAAGTGCCAAAAACATTGTCAGATACATTTTTTTCGATGTGCATCATATCATTATTATACAAGTGCCCATTATGCTTCTAGTAAGGTAATTCAAAAAAATGTAGACTTTTTCCTTCAAGGATTATCACCTGGTGTTTTTTGCCTTTTTTCCCTTCTCAAACACAACATAATACCCATTAATAAGCTCTAACACATCTGTCAGCCCCCTGAAATTTTTTTTCATTAATTTAAGCATAATAGCTTAGGGAGTGAATGCATGAGAAGAAATTGAGGGTATTTTCGGTATATAGCTTAAGT
>JAOQMS010000001.1:17720309-17732423 GCA_027563885.1 Erythroxylum longipes | reverse complement strand
AATTAATTATATTGTAGTTAATTAATTATTAATAATATTTTAATTAATTATATTGTAATTAATTAATTAATTACAATGTTTTAATTAATGAATAATTATATTTTAATTACTTATATTGTAACTAATTAATTAATTTTATTTTAATTAATTAATTTTATTTTAATTAATTATATTGTAATTAATTATATTTTACTTAATTAATTAATTACAATATTTTATTTAATGAATAAATTATATATTAATTAATTATATTGTAGTTAATTAATTATTAATAACATTTTAATTAGTTGTATTGTAATTAATTAATTAATTTCAATATTTTAGTTAATTAATAATTATATTTTAATTAATTATATTTTAATTAATTGTAACAAGCACATCCTTACATAACAATGATAACCATTCCTCTAGATTAGGAGAGGAATGAGGTATTACCAAAAAATGGGTAATTAAAATAATGACTCTATAATCATAGTCTCTTACTAAACTCAATCTTTCATTCCATACTCATTCCTCTTTTTTCATACCCACTAAACTAGCACACCCTAAGTTATATTATGATGAAAACTTTGATGTTGAAATTACAATTTTAGCCCAAAAACCAACTATAAGTATAAATTAGGCATTATAATCCATATGAAAAGAAAATGGATACAAAAACAATCAAGGGTTATTTCATTAGCTATTTAGCAAGGTTTAAAGGGTATATTTTATTTCCCTAACCATATTTCAAGAATTATGAAAACTGAGAATTTTAGGTTCATTGAATATGGTGAGACTAACAGGAGTCAAACACCTCATAAAGTGGATATTTAAGAAATGATAATGCAAGTCCTTATAGCTATGCAAGTCTTGTGGTTTGTAAACCTACTCAAGTTTTTTTTCACAAATTATTGAATAAATTAATGTTTTTTGTTATGGCTCTTTTATTATATGTTCACTTCATGTTTGATTTCTAATGACTATGTGGTATATCTACATGAGTCAGAAAATAACTTAGGAATTGAGAATGATCCAATGACTTTTTCAAAAGCTGTAAATAATGAAAATTATGATAAATGGTTAGATTCCATGAAAGATGAGTTCAAATCCATGGAGCATAATAGTCTTTGGGACCTTGTCGAATTGCCAAAAGTTTACAAGAGAATTGGTTGTAAATGGATATTTAAGACCCAAAAGTGACTCTTTTAGTAACCTAAAACATTTACATAGCTAGACTAGTTGCTAAAGAAGTTACTCAGAAAGATGACATTAATTATAAGGAGATGTTCTCATTAGTCTCGAAGAAGGATTCACTCATAATTATTAGGGCTTTGTTGGCTCATTATGATTTGGAATTGCACCATTTGGATGTGAAAAATGCCTTACTGAATAAGGATTTAGAGGAAGAATTCTATATAGACCAACCACTGGGTTCATAAAGGCTGGAAAGAAATACATAGTGTATAAACTGAAGAACTCAATATATGAGCTTAGAAAAGCTTTCTAACAATGGTATCTTAAGTTCAATGATAATATTGTTTCCTTTGGATTTAAAGAAAATACCCTTGACTAATGTATATATCTTAAGGTTAATGAGAGTAAGTTTATTTTTTGGTCTTGTATGTTGATGATATCTTATTTACAGCTAATGATCTTAGTTTATTAAGTGAGACTAAGAAATTTCTCTCTAGTCATTTTGAAATGAATGAATGGGTGAGGCAACATATATGATAAGAATAGAATTATTCTATAATAGATCACAAGTAGTGTTGAGTTTGTCTAAAAGAGCCTATATTAATAAAGTATTTGAGAGATTTACGATGGACAAATGCTCAGCATCACTCATTCCAATTCATAAAAGGGACAAGTTTAGCCTCATGCAACGTCTGAAAAGTTATTTAAAATATAAGCAAATGGAATCAATTTCATATGCATTTTTGGTTGGGACCCTAATTTATGCTCACTTTTAGGAGATCTGATAACCTTGATGTAGTTGGATACACATATTCAGATCACAAAATCAAAGGCTATCTCCACTATGCTTATTGTATAACTTACCTCATTTATAAAAGATGTGCCAAAAGCAAAGTACATTATGCTCAAAAACTAAGGTAAAGAGTGTAATTTAAACTTCAAAGTTTTCATAAAATTTCAACTTGAATTATAATGTTTCAAAGTATTTAAGTTCACCTTAACGTTTTCAAAATATTCAAAATAGATCCTTAATAGATAAAAAAATTAAACACACTTAAACTTTTATCAAGTAAATGTCATATCACTATGACATGTCACTTTTTATATTCTTAAAAAAATATTAATGGACTCTCTTGTCACGTATGGTCTACATTATATCATATGAGCTCCATCAATATATTTAAAAAATAAATTATATATATTTATTAAAAATTAAATGAAAATAAAAAAGTTTTAATTTATTATTTTAAATTTGTCAATGGTGTTCATTGTATCATTAGCCTATATATGATAATAGAGTCCATCAATAGATTTTTTAAAATATAAAAGGTTTCATGTCTATAATGACTGATATAAGTTTAATTACGTTAAAATTTTCATTTATTGAAAGTCAATTTTAAATGTTTCGAAAACATTATGGTTGAACTTGAATGCTCTGAAATGTTACAATTTAAGTTATAGTATGATGAAAACTTTGATGTTGAAATTACAATTTTAGTACAAAAACCAACTCTAACTTATTGTATTATTGAGCTTTCATATAACATCCGTATTTAGAGTGTTCCTTTCCCATTCCACACTTGAAAGGCCAGAAGATATAGAACTCTTCAGAAATTTCCATTATAAAAGAAGACTTTCACCAAAGAACGATTTATTTGTTCAAATAGAATATATAATAATTTACTTTTTCTGCATATTTAGTGCTTTATTTCCCTTTCATACCACTAATAGACATAATCGTCCACTAATATCAAATAATCCATAATAACACAGTAAATTTAAAATAATCATCATTACTTGAAGATTCATAATTACCATCAATTTGCAATGGAGACACTTTTTCTTTAAACCATCCTCAAAACCGTGTGCCACTAGAACAGTTTGCAAGACGTAATTTTCCATCTCCACAAACATTTCCAGTATACAAGTTGAAATCCTCAAACTTGAAAAGTTTCTATCAGAATTCACCAATTCCCTGTTACATCCATCAATACAGGTTATTGAGGTTAAAATTAGAACTTTGTTCTTTCTAGAACAGAATTAAGTATTATTCCCAACTTAGTTTAACAGTTTAACAATTTCAAAGTCAAAGCCAAGTTACTAAAACACCTTAAAAACCTACAAAAGTTTCTTAATGTTTGCAGAAATAGGTTGTTCCAAAACATGGTATCAAAAACTAAGAACACAGTTATACAAGGAAACAGATTAACATATAAACAGAAAAAAAAAAAAACTACGCTCAACGTATAACAGTGGCAGGACTTGGTCATCTAAACTCTCCCCCGCAACTTTTGTTCTTTTTTTCTCTATTATTTGATTTATTTCTCACTAGTAGTTCTCTTTAATTGCTTGATTTCTCGCCTCTCTGATCTAGTTTGTTTCTCACTATAGAACTATTAAATTACTCTTTTAACCACAATATTAATCACTACTTTTTTTGTTCTTACATAGCAGTGGTGACCATAGCTGTTCCCATCATGGATACTCGAAGAAGTGATTGGTTATGGCCAAAACTCATTATTTCAAACACTTCCAACGGCGTACATCATCTTCATGTTTCCCGAGCAGTGAGGAGGTGGTCATGACAATAGGTTCCATATTGCTTAATGGCTTGTCAAGGAGGCTATGATTCATGTTAAATGGCCCGTTGCCTAAGATTCCTGAATGTATCCTAACTATGACATCCTTTTTTTTTCCTTAAATAGAATGTTGGTAGACAGAAGTCTCTCTATTATTGTACTTTTCACCATTTTTCCTCACCAGGCTCAATTTCTCAACATGCCATTCGCTAATCAATTATTTTGGCTTTCCAAATGGACAATCCACATTCAACAAACAATGATGTTGCCTGCCAAACTCGACCATCAGCGAGTTACCGATGCAAATTGATTAAATGACAAAATCGGTTGGATTTTTAGGCTGCGTTTGGATCTTCGGTGCGGTGTGGTGAGAATAAGTACTTATCTACCGTAGTTTCCAAACGTAATCACATGTTTGAATCTGTGGGCGAACAACCGGAGAATGGAAAAAATTGCAGTGCCACCGCAAAAATTGATAAGCAAAAAGAGAGATGCGGTAAGAAAGTACTTCTGCAGTAGAAATTCTACTTTTCATTAATAACCTTATGATAATTATTATTTTCCATTATACCATCAACAAATAGAAAACAAGTCTAACATATAATCTTCTTATTTTAATTTAATAATTTAATATTTATAATTTGAATTTATATGACTAATAATATTTTTATGAAATATTTAATTTACTAACTTTATTTAATTTATATTTTCTTATTTTAATTTAATACTTTCTTATTTATAATTTGAATTTATATGACTAATAATATTTTTATGAAATATTTTATTTACTAAATTTATTTAATTTATATTTTCTTATTTTAATTTTAAATTTTATAATTTTAAATTTTAAATTTATATGACTAATAATATATTTTTTAATTATTTATACAAAAATTAATAATTTATTAAATTAATGAACTTTTTAGTCATTTTATCTCTTTTCAACAACCGCAACTGTACTTACCAGACACCTATTTTTACGTTTTAGAGTTACCAAAATAGGAATTCCAAACACATAAATACTCATTTCATTTCAACAAGTTGATTTCAGCAGGTTATCAACGATCACCACTCCCTCAAACCAAGCCTCAATGCACTAATAAGCATCGTTTCTCCCCCTATATAATATATGCATGCTTCATTCTGCTCCGAAACTGCATTCAAGTGAATGCAAATCCAGCTGGGAGAGAATTTCCCATTTGTAAGTTGAGTGTCTAATGGAAGCTGGGGATAAACTGCATGGAAGCTTTGAAGTACACTTGACTGAACGAAGTATTATTAGATCTGTTGATACCCTTTCCACACCTCACATACTCACTCTATCCAACCTCGACTTGCTCTGCGGCCGTTTTCCTATCACATACTTTTATGTATACCATAATCCAAAAAATGTTGCTGTTCCATCCATCTTGAGGTCTCTAAAGAGCTCACTTGCAAAAACTCTGTGTTACTATTATCCATTTGCAGGTCGTATTGTTCAAAATCCAAGTAGCAATGAGCCGGAGATCATCTGTGATAATACTGGTGCCTTGGTTGTACAAGGCCATGCGAACATTTCCTTGAGGGAACTAGACTTCTATAATCTGAACGAGACCTTGCAAGATAAACTGATCTCTCTCAATCCGGATTTTCCTTTTCAAGCCCAGATAACAAATTACACTTGTGGAGGGATCTCAGTAACATTCACCTTTGATCATGCTCTTGGGGATGCAAGTTCTTTTGGTAAATTCCTGGTTTCATGGTCTGAGATTGCTCAAAACAAGCCGATATCTTGCATGCCAGATCACAGGAGGAGCTTCCACCCACGTAACCCTCCTACTTATCACCCTTCTTTGGATCAGATTTTCGTCAAGTGTACTATAGAAGAGATAGTAAACATACCAACAACCAAAATCCTGCTGAAACGACTGTACCATATTGATATCTCAAACATCAACAGGTTACAAAGGCGTGCTTCTACCAATGATTGCAAAAGAACTAAAATTGAAGCTTTTTCAGCCTATTTATGGAAGATTATGGCTAATGTCATCAATGAAAAGCATGAAAAGTGCAAGATGGGATGGTTAGTCGATGGACGAGGTAGATTATATGCATCTCAGAGTTCTATGTCAAATTACGTAGGAAACGTGTTATCTATAGCTACGGCAGAGGGAGGTGTTACAGAGTTGAAACAATATTCTATGCCAGATGTTGCCAGCAAAGTTCATGATGCCATATCCAAGGTCACCAATGAGTCGCATTTCTTGGACTTGATTGATTGGATAGAATGTCACAGGCCTGGTTTGATGATGTCAAACGCTGTACTTGGTCGAGGAGGTCCAACGCTGGTTCTGTCATCGGGGAGAAGGTTTCCAGTTGCTGAATTGGATTTCGGATTTGGAAGTCCTGTGCTAGGGACGGTATATTCGACCGTACAGAAAATAGGGGTTGCATACATGAACCAAAGGCCAAGTGGTAGGAATGATGGCTCATGGACAGTCTCTGCTATTTTGTGGCCAGAACTAGCGACTGCCTTGGAATCTGACTCAATTTTTGAGCCTATGTCAGTCAGACATCTTCAGCTCTAGTGTTTGCCGATATAATATTTTCTTTTCAACTTTAACCTGGTTTGCTAAATAGTCAGTCGTTAAAGTCTATAAAGCTCAGGACACCACCCTGACTCAGTCTACATTGAACCATCACCAATATTAAATAGTATCTTTTGCAATGAAGGAGTTAACAAGAGCTCAGAAATGTCATTTGCATACCATCACCATGCATGTTGAAAACCTATTCCAATTTCCACTTATCAGAAACCAAACACTTTAGTGGGATTTGATACACTTAAAAAATTGTAAAGGACAATTTTAACTCTTAGGGAATGTCATTACTGAAGAGCAATATCCACTGTATTATACAGTGAAGAAAAATGAGACCTTGTAAGAGTCGAGACTTGTAAGCCAACTCTGTAGGAAAGAACTCTCAAATTGAACAGCTTATGTTGGTCCAAATATTATTACCCCCAAGTCAGCTCGACAGTCTGCTTAAGGGCTTCTAAACCCTGAAAATCCAAGTCTCAAGATATTCGATTTTTAGTAAGAGCAGCATATTTTATTGACTGAGCAGCATCTCCTGTAGTCAGCATGAGAGCCAATATTAGCTCCAACAGTACATATATCACAGCAGAAAGAGATAAAAAGAAGTATGCAATTGAGGGAGAGAGAGCAAGGATAAGATAGAAGAAATGAAAGCTAAAATAAGGTTAGTGCAAACTCAATTTTGAACTAAGACAATCAAGGTAACCCATTAATCAGAAGATAAGTTCCATGGATTTCAAAAAACAAGAGCTCTGAAACCCACAGGTCAAGTATAAAAAAAGTTAGAATCTCATATCACAAATTTCTTTGAAATAATCTAGCACCGATAAATTCCAAGACAATACAAGCAATATCAAATTAAGAACTAAAGACTTGCCTGAATTCCAAATCATAATTGACTTGTGGATTTTGATAGGTGCCACCTATCAATCAAAGGGATGCAGGTAATTTCACCCACAGTACTCCTATTATAGACATGTTGTCACACACTTTAAAAGCTTACTCTAGTTTTCCTTCCTTCCAAAACGCATTTGTAAACACATTGCAAGTGACAGTATCTGGAAGAATTTCGTTCTCTGCCATCTCTCTAAGAAGATCGCTTGCTACTTTCAAATTTCCAAGTCAACGAAACGTAGCAAGTGCACAAGCGTCCCAGGGAGAGTCATAATGTACGCAACCTTTCTTTTGTATTTTATAAAGAAGTTATTTCCGTGACTTGAACAAAAAGAAGTAACTTTACCAATTGCTCTAAGGCTCACCTTCAAATTTCCTATTTTGCAATATCTATCTCAGATAAAAGTGTGGGAGTTTTTATTTGAATGTATGCCCTGGGAGGACATTCCTTGCAAGATACTACCAATTGCATCATCGTGCCTAGTTTACAACAATATACACTAATAACTACAGTGTAGCAGGCCATGTTTGGGAACAAATCCTTATTAGTTTATATCTTACAGCCAATCGATTGGTCTTAGTTTAATAACAAAATAATTTAAAGGCATTTTTTATCTTGTACATGTTTAGATGTGTATGATAAAGTTCATGAGATAATTGCAAATGAAATTATAATGAGATTATAATTATGAGATTTATATTTATGTATTATTCCTAAATTGTTCTTAGTCATTGTTCTATTAAGTGTAACACCCCACTTTCACCTAACACGTGCCCGAACATCTCGAGGACATTCGCACACATGCCCTGTGAAAGCGGCATGTTAGAGCAATCTCATTCACTTGTATGGCATCATATTATAAAACTCGAATATCTAGAAGATCAATTCCTCATTTCATAAATAAAAACATAGTTTACAATGTAGTTTTTCACTACAAGGTCCATACATATGTACAATATCCAAAACATTTGAGTGTTTACTAAACTTTACAACATGTCTTACATGACATGAGATCTATACAAAAACACTTGATTTAGACTCCACAGTCTCAACTGGCCGACCTTTGAGCCATTTCTTGATATCCAAAAAGCCAGAACTAAATTCTGTCTAAGATGTGTTAAAAGCTAAGTCTCCTGTCCCGTACCTGAAAAGTCACGTTGCAATTTTGATGAGTTTTGTGAACTCAGTAAAAGAATCATCCTCGATGTGCTCACTCATGTCAATTCACACAAACGGTTTACATTCGAAATTCATAGACATTTTATATCATCATATAACGAACATCACTTCACTAATCATCATATTGCATGAAATACAATTTTGTTTACTTATTTTACTTTTCTCATTTAGAACGGTTCAAATAAATCATTTCAATCATTCAAAACATACATATCAAAATTTATATGTAATGCACATGTGACTCACTTTTAGTTTTTACTTTATTGTGACTGAGTGCCTTTTTAACTGTCCCGTATCTGTTGTGAATATCGAGCTCATTGATAACTAGCCTGTATCAGTTGTAGATAGCGGGCTCATTTTACATATTGAGCATGTGGCTCTTATATACATTCTGAGTTTTAAACTCTTTTTCATTGGCTATTCCGGTCACAACTGCCCTTATCTGATCATGCATATCATGTAATGAAATGCATCAAAATCGCATATATGCAATCAGTCACTTTTATTTAGTTTACACATTCACTTTCACATTTGCATCAAACCTAAATTTGGTATTCAACAACTTGGTTGAGAACACTTATTTCTTTCAAATTCACATTCAATGAAGCACTTCCAGTATGATCTCAGTTATCAAACTCCTCGGACCATTAATGTCCGACATTTTTCACATTCATATAATTATCAATTCGATAATCAAAATTTAGGCAAATATTATTATTCCTAGTGAGAAACATCTAGGTTACCCATAGTATAGCTATTGTCTTGACGTCTTGGCAATGTCTAGATGTGGTCGTTCGATTTGCATTTCTATATCATGCAATACACACATTTATACACATTACTCATTTGCACAATCATATTTATACTCAATCATTCACATATGTATATATGTTATGTTCAATGCATGCTCAATTTGACTATTCCATGTATATTTTCTTAATTCACATCTGATGATCATTTAACATCATCATTTAATCATTCACTTATTCCTAATACACCTTACTCACTTTAATTTAATCACCTAATTCATCATCAAACTAGGTTCATTTAAGGCCTCATTCAAGCCTAAATACATTGTAAGAAAATACCTTAGCATTAATTATTTCAAACATCACTTAAAAGACAACATTTCTCACTTTGTGCCTACCCATGATTGTGGTGGACTTTCCCACGATCATGACAGAAGCTGGTGTAACTAGCCACTTTGCCAAGATCGTGACAGAACCCAATTTGTTAGGCCATGATTGTGGTGACTTTGCCACGATTGTTCTCTACATTTTCTCCCTTCATTTTTCTACGAATTCCAAACCATAAATAACATCATTAACACTCCAATCTTTCCATAATTCATGTCCATTTATGCAACTTCATTTCATACTAATCTAACTTACCTTATTGGTCGCATTAAAACTCACAAAACTCTACTCAATTGATTCTTTTTCTTTCACGTAATCTCATTCATTCATGTAATCCTAATTCTTTTCATATTTTATCTCTTTCATAATACATCAAACAAATCATCTCCATAGTTCATCATTTAGACTTCATATCCTCATCATTCTCACCTCATTTATAACTCATAAACATCCATTAAATAATCCATAGATCATTGTTTATCAATCATACAAAAACAACATATGATTTCTATCATTCACTATCATCTTAGTTCTTATCAGTTTAAGAACGCTACTTAACATCTTTCTTAAACATAAATCTCACCTTTATTATACCCTGAATTCACAACCTATTACATTTACATAACAACCTAAAATCTATGTTTTTCATACTCTCAAAATAAGAATACACCATATACATTCATTCATCAATTTCCTACACTCATTCTATACACAAAAATAGGTCATAAACACATTTCTTCATTCATCAACTTTAAACCCTTATTCAAACACCATTTTCACAACGAATCTATCTCAAAAACATCCCTATAATATTTCATAATTTATTACTCACCATATACACAAAAATATGACATAAACCTACTTATTTCCTCATCCACGTTACAGCATACATTTAACTCCACTATCATGATCATTCCACCTTTAAACTATCATCACATATATTTATATTTAAATAACCCATGAAGATTGATATATCACTTACTTGATTAAACTCCAAACTTCTTCAAAATCATGTAAACCTTAGATCCTAAGCATCACACCATCATCATCTTACCAAGGTAAAATAGGCTAGGTTTCATCAAGAAGAAGAGATAACAACGATCTTGAAGAAATAAAGTGAAGGAGTTGGACAAAGATCAACGTTGTGAAGGTTGATGAGAAGATTGTGAGTGATGAAGAAGAGAAGAAGATAACGACGAAGAGTATTTAGTAAAATGAAAGACAAAATAAAGAGAGTCTTTCAATGTAAGTATATCGAGAGTGAGGTGTGTGGCAAATGGCATGGCACTTGTCACTTGCCACATGTCCTCCTCTTATGATCCCTATTTGGCCCTTTTAATAACTATTCCTTTTGTCTCTCAATTTCTAATTCAATTGTCTCCCAATTTTCTATTACACTTGTCATTAAATCCTAATGTCACTTATCAATAATTTCTACTGCCATGTGTCACTTATTTCTATTATCACGAATCAATTTGTCTTGCCACTTGAATTTTTTCCTAGTCTAAAAAATACCATAATTTCAAATTTTCCTAAATTCTAAATTAATAATTATACTCACCAAATCAAAATTCAAGACATAATATTCACTATTCACATCATAATCATTTAAAATCATTTATACTCTGGAATATGTCAAATGAGTGCATGTATAGTCTTTGTAATGTGTACAAAAATCATTAATCCACATGTGTGTATACTAATGATATGCATGAACATGAAATACATTTCCTAATTTCTCAATGTTATTTCTCATTTACAATAATCTGGAGTTTTACCCCTTAATATAGGAAAACAGGACATTACATTAAGACTGGACATTATTAAAATGTAAAAAGATTAGCACATGTTTGTTTTTCTTTATGAAGGAAGTAGTTAATCTCATAGGCTAGAGTATAGAGATACTTAAACAAACATGTGAATAGTTGTTAAAGAACAATTTCACTAAACTGACATGATATGATAAATTCATTTTGAATATTAATTGTACGTCTACGAAAATTCACGTTGTGATGATTGTATAAGTAATCATTTAACTTAAAGTTTTCAAAGTTATCTTATATAGGGATTGCTATATTTTGATACTACTTATGACCTATTATGATCATAGTTCATTCATTCGGTAATCATTGAATGTAGCATAAAATATATGGAGATAGATGAGTGATCAAGATATGATTCATCACCCTCAAGTAATTAGTGAGAATGTTCTATTGTTCTCAATTAGTATTAATTAAAAAAATCCTTGACCAAGGTGAAATGACATTTTCTAAAAAGTTTACAAATATCATTAATTGAATCGATAATTAATGTGTAGAATTAATATGATTGAACTCAAAATAGAGTGGACATTAACTTCATGTTTTATGTCTAATTGAAACATTGTATGATGAAATGAATGAATTATACCAAAAAGATTATGCACGAAAAGATTAGTCAAAACCACTTTGACATTCTTAAATATTTAGGTGTTCATGATTGTAACATCCCATCACTAATGGGAAGGGTAAAATAGTAATTTGGAATAGTTTATAAGTGCTTAGAATTGTCTTGATATGTTCATGCATACACAT
>JAOQMS010000001.1:17702340-17717269 GCA_027563885.1 Erythroxylum longipes | reverse complement strand
ATGTGCAAAAATTCACTATTGGCTATTCATGTGCATATATGAATGCATGAATATGTCAAAAACACTTTCAATAATCCTAACATATTCCAAAATGACCAAAATACCCTTTCCAATTGGTGAGGGGATGTTACAATAGGGGATGAAAGGGAAGCGTTTCCTATCGATATTGGCTTACACCAAGGCTCCGAATTAAGCCCTTTTCTGTTCGCCTTAGTATTAGATGAGCTTACTAAACATGTCCAAGAAGAAGGGCCTTGGTGTATGCTATTTGCTCACGATATTGTCCTAGTAGATGAGACTAGGGCAGGGGTCAATTCCAAGCTAGAATGTTGGAGAGAGACGTTATAGTCAAAAGGTTTTAGACTGAGCAGGTCTAAGACGGAGTACTTGTAATGCAACTTTTCAGGAAGCCAGATGGTCCATGAGGCAGCTGTAACAATTGGAACTGATGTCATACCACAAATACAGAGCTTTAAATACCTCAGGTCTATCATCCAGAGAGATGGTAATATTGATGATGATATAGTCAATCGTATCAGAACCGGGTGGAGCAAATGGCGAAGCTCATCAGGGGTCTTATATGATAAAAAGATCCCTTTAAAGCTCAAAGTAAAGTTTTACAAAATGGTGATTAGACCAACCATGTTATATGGGGCAGAGTGTTGACCCATCAGAAGTCATCATACAAGACAATTGTTGGTAGCAGAGATGCATATGCTTCGATGGATGTGTGACATTACTAGGCGAGATAAAATCTGTAATTGTGTGGTGCGAGACAGACTACAGGTGACCAGTATTGCCAACAAGCTAAGAGAGACTAGGCTTCGGTGGTTTGGACATGTGAGCAGAAGGCACTCGGATGCTTCGGTAAGACGATGTGAGCAAATTATTCTTAGTGGCTACAAGAGGAGAAAAGGCAGGCCATACAAGACGTGGAGGGAAGTAGCTAAGAAAGATATGCCAGAGTATATAGAAAATTTTAGCGGGATAGGATAAGGGTAAGGGAAACCCTTCAAAGTACGACAAGGTAGTTGAGTAAGGGTATTACAAGGATTTATTGTCATGCTGGCACACGCTATTCACCTGCGTAGGAGGTCTAATCTTTCTTTTTTTGGCGTTCAGAAACGATTCAACAAGAATGGCGGACCCTGTAGGATTGTCATACACACAAGGTAGCAACGCCAGAACTCCTAGCCCACATAGCGACGAGCAGAGCCGATCTGTGGCAGCCTATCAGGTATTTAGTAGAACTGGGCTCCATATCAGGTATGCCCTTTGTTCATATTCCCTTTCTCATTTTTCATTATTTATTTATTTATTATTAGTATTTTATTCTTAGTATTTTGTATTTGTATTTTTATTATCTGTATTATTTGTAGCTATTTTATTTGGTTTTGTTTTATTCTTTTTCTTTATGTACTTATTTTTTATATACCTCCCCTCTTAATATATCAGTTTTTATCTGCATCACTTTTTATTGTCACATATGCATATGGATCTACCGAAAACACTATCAGACCTCCCCAAACCCCGCTTTATTGCAAGATTTCAAACTGGGTGATGATGATGATAATGATTGAACTAACAACTTATGAAGGTGTTTCTGCCACACCTAGATAATTAGAAAGGTATTGGGGATGAAAAGGAATGAGTTTCGATCTTCACAAGCCCTCGCTTAAATTAAAGTCTTTAAAGAACACCATAAAAAGGATTTCTATAAAGGAATATAAAGAACACTCAATTTATTTATTAAATATGGAATCAATCAAATTTGATTACAAACAAGTTTTAAAGTGTTTATATGCTAAAACTAATTCTTAGGTCAAAAACCACTAGGTTGATTTTGGCCAAATACAAACTGATAACGAATAAGCTTAAAATGAGTTGTTTAGGCCCAAAATAAACCAAAGGGCTAAGTGGCCTTACTAAGGTTGGAACACACTTAATTAAGTCCTAAATAACTTAATTAAAAAGTCCAAAGCATAATGTAAGTAGGCCGAATTAGATTACACCATATAGCTTAAAGATTCTCAAAATAGTCTAATTGTAACAAACAAGTTGTTTCTAGTTGTATAACATAATTAACCTTCTTCAACAAGTCCAACACATTGCTTCAAGCATTAAATCATCGTTATAAACTTTGTTAACATGTCTCTTGCATGTATATCCACCGTCAAATTGTTAAGAGCTTCTTTAACACGTTTAGTCCACAAACGTGTAATTGGTCCTCTGAAATTCTCTAATGGAACGTTTGCCTCAAGTGTTTGTTGAGCTTACTTAAGTGTTTCTCCTTATTGTCCAAGCTCTCCAATGCGTCGCATTCCTTTTGCTTTGTCCGAAGTCACTTGGAATGCTATGTCTCCGGCAAGTAGGCATGCTGAATTATTAAAACAAAAAGTAAAACTAAGAACCACTATAATATTTTAAAAAGAAAATTATAATTAGCTAACGACTATGGCTTTATGCTCGTGTACTGGAGTACTTCAAAGACTTGCAAGTCGAGTGAGAAGAGATTTACTTGGATCTAGCCAATCACCTGATCACAAGTTTAGTGCGTTTTCAAATGAACTGCTCAACTAGCTGCTCAAGTTTGGTGCTCGTTTTACAAAATTACAATACACACTTACAGCTTACATAACATCAAGTCATACCGTAGCCCTAAATCCCCCTCATGTCAAGTCATATCCTGGAAGCTTCTGGGAAGTATCGCAAAAGGGGCACTTCGACCTGCTCCCCTACAAATCACAATTGTCGCTACATGTAAATTAGTTTGTTCTCCTACGGTGTCGTGTAAGCGAAGAGTATATCTGTCCATAGATCTAGACTACAGACAATTTAGGCAGGATATAGTGAACCTAGTTTGTAACTAGCTCTCGGTGTACCTGACCCATGGTTTTAAGTTTTAAGCGGTTATTTCTTAATTAATGAAGCTCTATTTCTCTTTTTCCATTCTTTTGTTATTTGTCTTCTATTATCACTAGAATCATACAATCTTTTCTTTCCATTTTAAAAAGGAAGCTTTCAGTTTTGAGAGAGTAGAAGGGATCGTTAATATATACAATCCTTTTTTATATTTTAAAATAAAAGATTCTTTGTTATGAGAAATTCAAAGAAGATCATCTATATACACAACTTATAAAAAAAATTATTTTCTATATTTTAAAAAAATTATTTTCATAACTCAAACATGTAATTTTTTGGTTATAAAAAGAGAAACATTACCGATTTCTTCAGAGCTTACCCTCACTTGCAATAAGTAATGCCAAAATGAAAAAACAAAGACATCAAACAACGTACAAAAGAGAGAAACGTTCGTATGTTCGCAAGGTTTGTAAAGCACACGGGTTTATTGCCAAGCACATGAGTTCATAAAGCTTGATCATTGTTTTGATGTAAACACATGGGTTTATGCACCAAATGAAAACGTCCAACCTTCTAATTAACAAAGAACGATGAATATGATGGTATGACATAAATTCTATCTCCACAATTATCTCTATTGTTATCTAATAGCCAATCGTTTTGTTTTCACAAATAAAAAAAAAATCGATAACTATTGACCTAACCGGAAATAAATCACTTGTTCCTATTAACTTGTTCGTGTCTTATTTTATGAGCATCTATTCATTTAATAAATAAGACCTACAAAAAATAAATAGATGAATATTCATAAAATAGAATAAGAACAGACTAATGAAAACAAATAATCTAACCATGAGCTAACCAAGCAAAATCTCTATTCTTTCGCCTACAAGAAGAATAAGCGACTTAAGGACAGATGTTGATGATATCAATGGCATAATCTTTTAAACTATAACATTGATTTAAAATATTTGAATATATTTAGAAAAATATTAGTTAACATATGAAGTTTTATAGATTTATTTTTATTTCCTTTAATGAATTTATATTTAATGAAATATAATGAATTTATTTATTTATTGATAAATATTTGTATAAGATATTCAAATAAAATTAATTATTTAGTTAATTTATAATTTTTATTTATATTTAACATTTTAATATTATTATTATTAACAAAATTGGGTGCAACAATTTGCATAATGAAATATTATTTTATTTTCTATTTTTAATGAAATATAAAATAAAAGGGAATCCTCATAAGAGTGGAATCTGCCAGCTAATATCCGACGTGTGATATTTATTCATCCGACGTGGATCCTAAGAATATGTTCCGTGAGATTGAGAAAAACGTGGAAAGTCAGGTAACAGCAACCCATCAACTCACTCCGCACTGTTTACTAACATATATGTTCCCATAACATGCTGCCACGTTAACTTCACCTATTTGCCCTTCCCTTTCATGTGCACACCTTTTAGAAACTTATTAGCCAAGAGGAAAAAAAAAAGGAGCAGCGGATAACAATTATTACAAAAATAAAAAAGGAAACAAAAAGATTATCAGATACTCAAACCATAACCATATATATATGCACGCACATTCTATGAGGCCACGTAGAGACTCTGACTGGCGTAGAAGCAACAAGTACAACAACGAAGCAGAATCTTCAAACACAGATAGTCACCGGCCAGAGAGGTTAAAGTCGTCGTTGGCAGCGATTTTAAAGGTAGCGATTAAAGTGGGTTTCGTGAGCATGGCAGGACAGTCACGAAAGTGGATGATATTGGTCGCCACGATATGGATTCAGGCCTTCACGGGGACGAACTTTGATTTCTCGGCTTATTCGTCGAGGTTCAAAACAGTGTTGGGGATTTCACAGGTGCAGCTGAATTATCTGGCCGTGGCGTCCGATTTTGGGAAGGTTTTTGGGTGGTCGTCGGGATTGGCTCTGCTGTATTTTCCACTGTGGGTGGTGCTGTTCATGGCGGCGTTCATGGGGTTCTTTGGTTACTTTCTTCAGTGGCTAGTCATCAGGAACGTCATCACTTTACCCTACATTTTGGTAATTTTACGTACCCCTTTTTGTTATCTTTATAACATATAGAATGTGAAGTGGCATTTCCTTACCTGTGATGATAAACTAACGGGAAATGGTATTTTCTTGGTATTAAGTAGATTTTAATAAATTAATTAATTTTTATTTAATATTTTTTAATTTAAATTTAAATTAAGTCTTTAATTTTATTCCATATTTAACTTATTTATCAATATTTAATATTAATTTAATTTTATGAATATTAAATTTAAGTTGCTATTAAAATTTATGTTATCCTCCAATTCGACGCTTTTTCTTCGATACATGAACTGGTTTGCCATGCATATCATAACTTAAATTTCTTGCCATTTTGGGTTAATATGAATGGTATATGAGTGGATTAAGTAGGAAAATAATTTCACTCTTTCTTCCTACTCATAATCGTCTTTTTCTACTTATTTCAGATGGGTGTGTTTACATATGTAGTTAGTAGCTAGAGCCTTACGTTGTGAATGATTTTGATATTATTCTACGCGTGTTATTAATATAAAGTAATATAATTTCAACGGTATTAAGCTTATTTATTCAAAAGAATTACCTTTATTAATTTCTTGTTAAACACAATCAGGCCTGGCCCTGGGCAGGGGCGAGCTAGGCTTGTGCTCAGGGCCCCCTGATTTGCTCTGTTCTTCCGAGCCTCTAGCTTCCTGTAGGAACTAGCTATTTTTCTGCACATAAAGGTAAAGTTAGGGGGTCTATATCTTCTCTTTTGTCCCGAACCTACAAAATCTCAGGACCGGCCTTAAACATAATTCATTTTAAAAAATAAAATTTATTGAATTTACAATTGGAAAACATAGATTTTATTGTGATTACTAGTTTTTTTAGTACTTTTAAGTGGTCTAGTAATATGGCTTAACGTAAATTCGGGATGTTTAGTAATTAAATGTATATAAGTAAATATATTTTTAGCCAACTAATGATAAGATATGTGGTTTATCATATATTTAAGATATAAAAGCAAGCGTAATACAACGAAATGACTTGTTACATTTAGCCATCTTCGCATAAATAACTAAGACATTATTAGTGGCGTAGTCGATATCTAACCACTTACATATTTTATTGATAAACATTATTAAAAAATATCCATATCCTTAACCTCATGCCAAGGAGGCAAAAACGATTATTGTTGGAAGAGTGAATTAATTGACCTTGGAAACTTAGGAAAGTGATAATGTTCTTCTCTGACAATGCATTGAAATTACTCTTAAAGAAAACATTTTTAGTTTTCTACTTTTTTAAATTTTCAACTGGGGAAGAAAAGATATTTCAAAAAATAAATCAATTAATAACTTAAATTTTCTATTGTTAATTAAGATATCTACGTTTAATTTTAATATCATATTTAACTTATGTTGACTATAATATTATGTTAAAATTTTCATAATTCTTTATTTTAGAGGAAATGAATAATTAATTTATATATAAGGAACGTGTTTGTCTTAATATAAAATATTAAGTTATATGATTATTCTTATATATAAATTACTTTTAATTCTCTTAATTAGTAGATATATTAGCCATTTTATCTCTTTCTTTGACTTCACTTCATTCCTAACAACTCTTAGCTGATATGTTTCCCACTTTTATCTCTTTCTTTGACTTTACTTCATTCCATGGCCGACAGCGGCCATCCTTCAATGGTATGTGGCACCTCTGATTCTTTTCAATTCAATTGACGGTATATATGATGGTGGCTTGGGTCCAATTTAGGTCATATAAGATTCTTGATCTAACTCAATTTTTCTTTTCAAATAAATTTAATGTGATATTAAAGTTTAATCCAATTTGGAATGTTAGTCCGTGATTCAGATTTTAATTGGAATTTAAAGGTTAATCAAACTTAAAAATTTGTTGAATTTTGGATTTTTTCCACCTGAATTGAGTCATTTTAGATTAAACCTCTTCAATTTTAAATATGAAATATTTTAATTTAAATTTATATCTGACTTAAAATTTAATCAATTCAAACTTTATTCGTTAATTTTAGATTAGGTCAAACTTAAGTCTAATTATTGTTTCCATTTGAGAGTCAAGAACATGACTTTAATATAAAATATAAGTAAAATTCTTTGCTTTCCTCTCGTGGTGTATAGTTATTGTAATTATTTAGCAAAACTCATTCTCACCATTACTTTCCTCTTTTAAAAAAATTATTTTACTTTCTAAATTCATGTTGTTATAGAAAGCGGATGCATCTGTTGCTTACAGTTGGACAGATATGTTGACTCTCAATTTTATCAAAATACTTTTGAATTCACAGTAATGATCAAATAGTTCTTCATTTCACCTATGGAGGCTAGCTGCATTATTACGTCTTACCACTGGAATTCCTACCTTGTTTTATAATTGGATTATTGCAACAGAAATTGGTCTTCAGTACCTTAACATTCATTGAACTTGGAGAGGACTAAAGATTCTTCCATTTTACTTGAGCTTGTATGGTTGGATGTAGCCTCCCAATAGAGAATTTTGAAGGTTGTCTATTAGATAGATCGAAACTTTGAATATATTCTTAGTTTTCTGTTTACTTTGTTTTTATATGGTGACACTTACAACAAAGTTTATAATCAGATTATGTTAGGAATGAAATCGAAGATAAAAATCAATCCCCTGATACACGTACTTTCATAATTTTTTGGTTCTCTAGATTATTGGTAGAGGCTAAGGCACTTGAATGGCATAGCATGCAGAGTTACAGAAAGGTATGTGAACATGCAGATTTTTTATTCTTTTCTTTTTGTGGAAATTAGTTTTAGTGCTTGGCTAGAAATTCGTCGACATCGCACCTAGGATTTGTTTCAAAGTAATGCATAGTTTGATTTTCTCATCTATGTTCTTGTTTAAGTTACCTTGCTCTGAAAATGTTTGCAGGTGGCTTTTCTTTGTTTGTTGGCTGGATGTAGCATCTGTTGGTTCAACACTGTATGCTTTGTTCTTTGCATCAAGAACTTTCCAGCCAACCGAGCTCTTGCTTTGTCCTTGACAGTAAGCTTCAATGGAGTGAGTGCAGCTCTCTATGCTCTTATTGGCAATGCAATTGAACCATCATCAAAGGAACTGTATCTTCTTCTAAATGCTCTTATTCCTCTTATCATTTCCATTATATCATTGCTTCCTATTCTTCGCCAACCATCTCTAGGTCCTCTCTCCCCCGATGGTGTTCGTCGGGATTCTGTCATATTCATCATCTTCAATATCATTGCCATCCTCACAGGAATTTACCTCCTCCTATTTGGCTCGAATCTATCAAATGTTGTAAGAGCTCGTCCACTCTTAGTTGGAGCAATGCTTCTTCTTATTTTCCCGTTATGTATCCCTGGTGTCGTCTATGCTAGAGACTGGTTTCACAGGACCTTACATAACCGCTTTCGGCTTGAAGGCTCTCACTTCAATCTTGTGGATGTCGATGATCTTGAGCTTCACAAAGAGCTCCTTACTCGTGAGGCAAGTAATGAAGATTATGAAGTTGGACTTCTTGATGGAATAAGAGTTAATATTAACAAGGATGGTTGTTGCGAGTCAGTAGTTGGCAAGGATAAGTTGGCAATGCTTGGACAAGAACATCCAGCTTCAGTGGTTGTGCGTCGGTTAGACTTCTGGCTATACTATACTGCATATTTCTGTGGAGGGACAATTGGCCTTGTGTACAGCAATAATCTAGGCCAGATAGCACAATCTTTGGGGCAAGGCTCCAACACTACCACTCTTCTCACTCTCTACTCATCCTTCTCCTTTTTTGGCCGGTTGCTTTCAGCAGTACCTGACTATATTCGCACGTAAGTTATCATATTCAGTCCATATTAATTCATATGCTTACATTAATAGCTTTGAAAATGATTGAAGATATGATTTTATCCTGATTCATCTATCAATACTGCATGCGCTTTCATATAAATGATTTATACCTTCTGCAGGAAAGTCTACTTTGCCAGGACTGCGTGGCTAACCATCGCCCTTGTACCAACCCCAATTGCCTTCTTCTTGCTTGCTGCATCAGCTAGTGAATTGTCACTGAATATAGGTACTGCATTGGTAGGATTGAGCTCTGGATTCATATTTGCCGCAGCTGTTTCAATAACATCCGAGTTGTTTGGTCCTAATAGCGTTGGCGTCAATCACAACATTCTTATCACCAACATTCCGATAGGATCTCTCGTCTATGGCCTTCTTGCAGCTGTAATATATGATGCCAATGCTACCTCTGGACTGAACATGAATACTGACACTGTCATATGCATGGGGAAGAACTGCTATTTCTTGACGTTTATATGGTGGGCTTGTCTATCAGTTGTAGGGTTAGCTTCTAGTCTGCTGTTATTCTTAAGGACTAAACATGCTTATGATCAGTTTGAAAAGAAACGAGTTACAGCATCACTGTACTAGGCATGCTATGACTTCAATAGGCTCAAGCATAACTTGTCTGGGTACACTAATTTTCCTTTGTATATTAGGCTCATACAATTGGGGAGAGATGTTCTTTTGATCTAAATGAGTATCTGATTCTAATTGTAAATCAAGTCGAGGAATGTTGTTTCTTTTAGCACAGGTTAATAACAATACAAGTATTGGATAAGAGAATCTGATGCTAATCCAACATGGCAAGATCTCGTCATTGGATAAGACGATGACAATTTTAAAAGGGCTTTGCTCCTTTTACAAAAACCGGGATGTATGTCATCAATTTGAACAAAAATGTTGCCCAGAAGAGAGATCAAAAACAAGAAGCATTTAACCATGGTAGACCTTTGTTAAATTGAAATCTTCTAGTCATTTTTGTTTACTTGCTATTGCAAAAAGTATGTATCTTTTATTCAAAACTCTAGGCAGTTACAAAGGAGAATGAGTGATGTGGTGGGTGTGTGGAGGAGGAACATTGCCGGGATGCTGAACAGAACAACGAAAGAAAAGTGTGTTACAGACGTTGGATTGTGACTGGAGCTGTGGCTTTTAGGGATTGTTGTTGAAGGCCGTATAATCAAACCTGGGTTGCTGCCTGGCAAGTTGGGCATTTCTACCGGTGTCCGTTCAGATTGGTGGGTTTTTAGTGAAGTCTAAACTTGTATGCTAGAAAGTCGGGGACAGTGAGGAGGGTTTTGTCGTGGTTGGGCTCGCACCTAAGCAAAGTGAAAAAAGACTTCTAAGTGCATTTGTCATTCCTCCTAGAAAGCAAAAATAAGGATTGAATATAAATGACTATCATTTTATGTTCATAAAACTATTAAAATTTGTACATCAATAAATAATTTAAGTAATATTAAATTTAATAATTATAAATTCTACCAAATAATAGTTACGTAACTTTTAAAAAAATATAGATTATTTATGTTTTGTCTTATTTTATGGACATTGCATTTGTTTATTATTTTTAATTATAAAATATCTATTACTATTATCTTTTAAATATGTATTAATTAAATTCTTAATAATAAATAATAACTTACAAATTATAATTGAATTACTTAACCAATCGTCAATTCGGAGCTAAAACAATCAATTAATATCATTAGGTTATTGGAAAGAAGCCAACTTTTTGTAAATCTAAAAGAGTAAATTTCAGTGTAGAAGGCTCTTGCTTTGTGAAAGTTGAGGAGGGTCAACAATTGTACGCAGTCATTCTTTTAAATTTTACAAAAAGGTCATTTCAATAATTAAAATTTATGACATTCCGATAATAAAAGAATAATCTTACCAATTTCTCCGAGACTTTTTATAAATTTAAAGTTTAGTAAATCCCAAATATAACAACCAGAGATGTGGAGTAAACGTAATTGCTAAAAGATGTAATATAGTAATTCTTTAAATATAATTTATAACCTAACTTTCTCCGATTTTACTATTATACTCTTTTCTACACATTTAATTTTTTAATATTTGGTAAGGGATTCATAACAACTGCATTTTTAAGTCATTATCTCCTTGTTAGAACCCCTTAGTAAATCTACATACAATAAAGGAGATATTTTAAGTTGTAAGATATCAAACTACTCAGTTATATCATCAAGTTATGAGAAAGGGTAGTTAAGATGAGAGTAGGTAAACAAAAATGTGCACTTGTCTTGAAAAATCAATATGCTTTCATATCAGAGAGGTTAATGATAGAAGTTGTACATCTTTTTAGACAATTAATAAAATATAATTAATAGGGACAGACAAAAATACTTGCATATGATTTTTACTAATTTAGATAAGACTTATGACAGAGTATTTAAAGAAGTCATGTAGAGATGTTTAGAAGTTAAGGAAGTTTTTGTTGCCTATATACTAGTTATAAAAGATATGTATGAAAGTATTAAAACTAAATTAAATACGACTGGAGGAGATACTAAGTATTTCTCTATCGATATCAAATTACAGCAAGAATCCTCATTGAGACCCTTCTTATTTGCCATAAGTGTAGATAAGATCACCAAGAATATCTATAGAGAAGTATTTTGGTATATGATATTTGCTAGTGACTTGTTTCAGTGAATAAAATAAAAGAGAGTGCTAACGTTAAACTAAAACTTTGGAGTGATATACTAGAGTTAAAGGGCTTTAAACTGATATAACTAAGACTGAGTACTAAAATTGTAACTTTTCAAGTTGCAAGGTTGTATATGACGTGAGAATCATGATTGGTACAAAAGTTATGCTATGTAAAAATTGTCTTAAGTATGTTGGATTCATCATCTAAAATAAATGCAAGATTGATGATAACATAATTCATCTTATCAAATAAAAGTGGCTTAAATGATGGGTGCTTCAACAATTTTATATGATAAAATGATACTACTTAAGCTAAAAGTTAAATTCTATTATTTAATAAATTTTACTGTTTAACGATTAAGTCGATCATGATCTCTAAAGTAGAGTGCTAACTCATTAAACAGATAAATAGTCATAAGTTAATGGTGGTAAAGATAAAGATATTTCGTTGAATGTGCAACCTTATAAAAAGTGACGACGTTAGGAACACAATAGTAAGAAACAAGTTAGAAGTAACTAACATTAACAATAAATTAAGGAAGACAAAGTTTAGGCAATTCAAACATATTAAGAGAAGACATTATAATGCCTCAATAAAAATATGCAAGAATATGTACTTAGAGATAATAAGAAAAGAAGATAAAGATCAAGAAGAATTAGAGGAGGTGATCAAAAACTATAGGACCCTACTAGAGCTTACTAAAGACTTGACCCATAATAAGAAACTTTGACGAACCAAGATATAAGTACAAAATCCCCTCATAGAGAGGTCATTCTCTTTTCATATACCTTTCAAACATTTTTCTTCGACTTTTAGATCTTTTATTTAGCCTAAATATTTTTATTTGTAGTATTTTCTTCCGTATTTATTATTTTTAAAATTGCTTATCTATTTTATTTACTTATTTATTTTCTTTCTTGTCTATTTATTTATTTACTTATTATTTTTATTTATATTTTTTTGAAAATTTTATTTATATTATTTTACTATTATTTTCTTCTAATTATTTTGCAAAAAAAAATACGTAAGTCTATCAAAAATTAGTCTCAGTATTAGTCAAGAGTTTACTTTTGAACCTCTCTAAGTCTAGAAGATCTATTGGGACGTTGATATTGATATTAGTATATATATATTATATTGAATTCCTATAATTTATTTTTTTCATTTTACTTCTAGCTCTGGATGGAGTTGACCGAACTTAGTGTAGAAGGAATTTTATGAAATGTAATGGTGAAAGTGACACACTATCTTTTACAGAGTAGTTTCAGTCATTCTCAGTTGCTGTCTCGAGGATAAGCTACCTAGAAAATGAAAAATTGCCTACTATTCTACCAGGAAAATTTGCTAACAATAAGCCTTTTTATTTTATTTCAAAATAATAAATAAATAATCTAAAATTTTATTGTAAAATAATATCTATCTTTTAAAATTAATATGTATTTTTTTAATTAAAATTAGATATTTAATATTAAAATTATTTCATAAATAACTATTTTTAAAAACTTGAAAGCTTGGTATTTTAAAATATTTTTAAAATAAGATATATTTATTAAATAATTACAATTTAAAAAATATTCTTATTTCTAGATAATCTTTATTTAAAATTTAAATATTAATTAATCACAAAATGAATTGAATTATTAAACTATTTTATTAATAATTAATAATAAAAATAGATAAAAATTAAAGCTGTCGATTTTTATAAATTATAAAAATAAACTAAACTAATAACCCTATAAAAAATTTTCGTTAAATTTAAAAATAAAAATAAAAAGAGAATAACACTTTTTTGTTAAAAGGCAAAGAATAGTATTAAGAATAAGAGGTTTTTATAAGAACGAGAATATAAAACAATATAGGACGACGACAACATTTAATCAAAAGCATTTAAGCAAGCCACAACGACAATGTTTCAGAAAGCCAGAACGACTTCAGATAAAATGCAAGGCATAAAGCAAAATGGATCGTTTGACAAAAATGGCATAAGCATAGATTGCGTCTTACCTCATTCACCCAACCTTACCAAATTAGGATTGGGTATCTTGAGACCTTTGAAGCTAGGACCGGAGCTATGATTGAAGAGTGATTCCAAGTTCTCCTCTTGAATATCATCCCACGTCTTGGATCGAAGCTATTCTCGTAGTGTTTAGAGTCATCAGACACATCTAAAAGGGAAGGACTCCACTTTTCAGGTACTTTCATACAATATTTACAATCTACTCTTTCATTCGCTAGTTAGCCCTTTCTGCAAGTTAATTAATTGATTCTCCACGAAAAGACTAGACTAGGGCAAACTCTTTCTGACCTGGTAGAATATAGCAGTTTCTCTCTGATTCCACCAATTAATGAGTATAGTACCTCCTTTCTGGAACAAACTATGTTTTGAAAGCGTTTATTGTTTCTCTCTCACCATATCTCCTTGATGGAGAAGGCTAAAGAGATGATATAAACATGTTCGTTGTATTTAGAAGTATGGTTCAATTTCAGGAGCCATTCAAGTGCTTCTTTGAAGGTTGTACCTGTATTAGAAATTGGACATAACTCCTATATCTTCTCCCATAAAAACTGGGAAAAGGGACAATAAAAGAAAATGTGATTCCTTGATTCTTCCTCTATCTCACATAGAACGTAGACAATATTGGTAGTAATGAAGTGCATTCTGTCCATTTTTCTTAACTTATTAAGCACAGTAAGCCATAGAAGAATAGAGTAACTAGGCATGAGTAACTTATGCCAAATGATAAGAAACCATATCTGCTTATAGTTGTTCTGATTCTGTCACTTTTTGAATCTCGCAATGTTGAAGGTGTTTGGAGGCAGGTTGAGACATTGGAATATGTCCTCCTTATCTAGGTTTGGTTGGTAGTTAGGAGTGAGGTACTATAATTCCGATGGAATGTTCCATTGGCCCCTTAGCAAGATGGAGTTAACTTTCAAGTTGATAGGAAATATGTTCCAAAAATAAAGAGCTTGGGGAGATCTAATCAGGGGGCCTTTGCCTGTCTAATTATCAAACCATAAATAGGCCTTATTACCATTTCCAACTGTACAAGACACCAAGGTTCTAAGATAGGTCTTAGCTTCAATAGTTGGATCAAGGGCCAAGAGAAGGAAGGTTTTATAGGAATGGACCAAAGGTTAGATCCTTTTCAAGATATAGCTATGAAACCATCGGATTCAAAGAGATTTCTTTCCAATAGGATATTCCATAGATTTTTTATCAATGTTGATCTATTAAAAGTGGCAATAGGTGTAACACCCACATACCCCTTGGAAGGATATATGAATACCACACAAAATAGCACAAACAAATCAAAGCATATTAAAACTTCTAGTAAACAATTCAGACAAACATATATTAAATTACATAGTACGTAACACAAACTCACTGAAAAATCTAAACCAAACTGAAGTATTATTGTTACAAACTTACAAACAAATTCACATATACATATCAGATACAAGCCCAAGAGTTAAACCAAATATTTTACATTATTTT
>JAOQMS010000001.1:17664400-17689508 GCA_027563885.1 Erythroxylum longipes | reverse complement strand
GTCATGATTATTATTATAATCATGACGATAATGATGATGATGATGATTAATATTAATATTAATATTATATATATTAATATTAATATTAATCATCATCATCATCATCATCATCATCATCATAATAATAATAATAATAATAATAATAATAATTTATCATCATCATTATCATCATCATAATCATCATTACTACTACTATTTTCTTTCTCCATATTAATCAAGTTGACGATCATTTTTCTAGTATATTAACTTATTTATTAGTAATAAAAGGTGACAACTCCAGTAATTTGTAATAACTTTTGATCACAATTGTCTTTCGTCCCTTAATTTTTCAACCACTAGAACAAAACTTTTCTCATATGATCATTTTCAAAAATAGTGGATTGAGTTCAATCCGCCAATCTAATTAGTTGGTTACCAAACATGATTATTAGTGGTTTGACATGATCAAAAAATAAAATACCTTTTAATTTGTCAAAAAATAGTTGATCAGCCAGTTATCAAACAAGTACAATGGAAGGGCTTCCCAATTTTTGTAGTCATAACCCCTTACAAAAACAATAATGGTCAGAACATACTGTCACCAGTTTAATACAGGTACATTTGGAGGAACCTACTCTGTTTCAATGAAATATGAAACCTTGCTGGACTGCACCCTGATACAAAGACGTAATTTCTCCCTTCCAAGAAACCTAATCCCAAGATTTCTACAGTCCACATTTAACCTGTCAAGTGTCATTTTCCTCTCTCCAATCATTCGATCCTAATCCTTACAACTTCAATTCTAATTTCTTCTTCAAAGAGGGGGATTGTTTTAAGCAAGTCCAAAAGGCTCAAATTGGAGAAGGTAAACTCAAGGACATTTATGACCTCGACTTTGATGAAAACCTAAAGGGTTTAGGGAAATGATGGAGCATGTTAATGAGGTTAATTTTACTCTCAATAGGTTAAGGAAAGGCCAACCTTTAAGGATAGTAGTAGCTAATTCATGAGCTAATTAAGCTCATTCCTCTTTCTTATTTCCACTCTCCTATACCTAAAAATGTGGAAATGGCATTGGCCCTGTTTGGTAAATGGCTTATCAGCTAAAAATTAGCTGACTGACCATGATAAACAGTTGTCCATTGTGTTTGGCAATCAGCTGATTGGGTTGACTGATTGAACCCAATCAGCTAAATTTTAAAAAGCTCAGAAGGACTAGCATTTGACCTTCAGCTGATAAAAAATTACAAATGTGCCCTCTAAAGAATACCCACAGACAGCGACAATTCACTCAGAAAGTTTTGGGGTAGATTTTTCTCTCTTTTTTCTTTAAACGTCTTCTCTCTTCACGAACCTTCGTTCTGATCACGATCTTCTACTCCTTCATTCTGATCACGATTGCATCGTCGAAAAAGAATACCCACAGACCTAAGAGGGCGTCGATAATGAGCCAGTGTACACTCACTTATAAATGGAGTTTTAGGGTAAGAATTTTTCTCTCGTTTTTCTTTAAACAGTCTTCTCTCTTCACGATCTTCTACTCCTTCGTTCTGATTTAAACAGTCTTCTCTTGCGTTTTCAATGTTCAACTTTTGCTTTTTTTGTTTTTTAATTTTGGGAGATGGAGAGAAAACGCCAGGAAGCCAACGATGTAATGTATAAAGAAGGAGAATATAGAGAGTCCAGGAAGCAGGATAATTGGTGCTCAAAAATCTGCAGTTAATCAAAGACGATTAAACAAGAAAGGAAATTGGCCTTACTAGAAGATGTACTTAATAACCTAATAAAAGGTTAATTTTCTAGCTGAAAAGTTGCTATTTGCACTTTAACATTTGATAGAATCACATCAACAATGATTTATGAGGATTGAGTTCATCTCACATTATACACGAACATAAGTAATAAACCCCGGTAGAGACTAGTGCGATTCCCTTTTGTCTCCATGTTTTTGTATTAAGAATTTTTTTTAACGAAATGTGAGGTTCAAGGTATACTTATCTATATGTCTTTATGTCAACTAGAGAGACACAACCATTCTCTCTTGGCAGAAGTTTTCTACGCCTGTATATAAGATTTATGGTGCTCTACTCATTCTTGGGTAGTTCCTTTGTTGAATATAATGGCGCAGTTCCAAAAAATGAACTAAACATCAAGGAGAAAGAATTAAAGGTAGAAGCTAATGCATTGATAGCTAGAGGAGGCAAAGTGAGTTTCGCTTTTATTATCTTGTGCAAAGTCACTTACATGTGCAAATAGTTAATGTTTTTCTTGAATTCTCACCTATAATGTAATAAGTTTCTATTGTTGTATTGCCTTATGAAGAAGCTTGTGAGTTGTGTGGTGGTTGCCTTCCTGATTATATCCCCAAGGTTTGGACTTTTTTAGGTTCAAAAGGTTCTTTTTTTGATTTGTTGGGTTTATCTGTGAAATATCCCTACCTCTTTCAAATGTTTGTTGTCATTTAATCTTGAATGATTGTAAAGAATAGGCTATCATTTTCATGATGATGTTGTTTGTTTGTAAATTGTTTATGTGAAACTATATGAGAAATGAGTATTACAATTTCATATCAGAAAGGGAACATAAGTGAAAGCTTTTATAATTATTGCACATTTGTTTCTTTTAAGTTTGAACTAAGATTGTTGTTATATCAATCTGGACTTAAGTTGCTACAAATGATATGAGACCAAACTTTCGTTAGTACTATATGAGTTACGGAAGTGATTTTGAGATACCTCATCACAATTTTACATATCAAAACGCAACATAAAACATTATTCTTCAAAGATGATTATCACAATTTTACATCTTAAAATGCAGCATAAAACATTTTCATCATCATCATCATCATCATCATCATCATTATTGTATGTTCTATATTTTTTATTAAAGTTATAAACTTAAGTTTTGTAATATTAAATATCTAAAATCTAAATTTTTATAGGAATATTCAACGAAATACTAATATATATAATATTCATACTCTTATAATTTTTTTAAAGTCATGTCATCGTAAGTCATTTTACACATAAACAGCTAATACTAAACAACTAATTTTACCAAACATCTTTAACAAACAGCTCGTTGGGAAACTAGGTCGGGATCTGATCCCAATTGCAACTGAATAATCACGAAACTTTTTCGTATTTTGATTTCCCAAAACCAAGATCACTTTAATTCTATAAAATTATTAACACAAATCATAATAAAGCGGAAAATTAATTCATACCTTATTTTGAAGCCTGATCTTTATCTTGTTGTATCCCTCGAACCGTTTCTAAAATTGATCCATCTCAACCACCGTTGTTGGACCAATGGAGGTTGACAAATTAAATCCTTCTATGTTTTGATATTAATAAAACTTAAAGAAATGGTTAAGAAATAATTTCAGGTTAAGTTAATAAAAATGGAACAACAGTCGACTAAAGCTTGTACAAGTTGACTATCATGCTGATGAAGAATTACACTAGTTAGAGATGAAAAGCACATATTTTGAAAAATTACACTAGTCGACTTATGAGGATCAAAATTGCACTACTCAACTAATGAGTATCAGAATTAAAAACGTGGAATTCATATGAAGATCTTGCATGAGGATTTTAAATATGTATCTCAACAATCAAAGATTGAAGAATCAACCAGATCTGTTAGTTGAAGAACTGAACAAGTCAACTATCATGTTATAAGTCGACTATCATCAATCAGATCTATTAGTTGGAGAACTAGACAAGCCGACTATCATGTTATAAGTCGACTATTCGAAGTACGGAGCTGAAGATTCATATAAAAAGGTTGTGCTAGTTGACTATCACTTGGAAGACAAGTTGACTATAATGTATTAGTCGACTATTACATACCGACTAGTCGACTATCAGTTACAGTTGAACAGATTTTGAATTTGTCAAACGAATTCAAATAAGAGCAAATCTTTCTACAACTGCTAGGAGCGTTCTACAACGGCTAGGAACGTCCAGGAACGTCTTGAAGTCTGTAAATAGAGGTCTTCACTTCAGAGGATTGAAGACACAAGTTCTAAAAGAAGCATACTTGCTATAGTGAAAATTTATCCTCTCATTGCTCTCATATTGCTTACATAGCATACTCTAATTCTTGTCAGCTATTCTTAGCTTTATCACTTCATTACCATTCTTGTGATTATCGTGAGTTGAGTAATTAGAGAAGAATTACTTGGGAGGTAAGATTTGTGCCGAGAAAAAAAATCATTTGTAAGGTATAGCTTGAGCCGAAAGTCAAGTTGATTGGAAGAGTTCACACTAAACTAAAAAGTGTGTAGTAAAGAGCTTTGACAAAATCCTAAGTGGGAGCTTAGGTAGAGGACGTAGGTCTTTACACCGAACCTCTATAAATATTGTGTTTTCCTCTCTTCTCTACTCTTTTATATTTCGATTTATTTTTGTTTGCCTTGTGTGTTTTAATTCTCTGTTTTGTAGCACTTTGCGAAAAATTTAAAAGATCTATTCAACCCCCCTTCTAGATCGTTTTCAATAACCGCACAAACGTTCGGCCTCTAACAGTATCCACAGAATGAGTTGAGAGAACTCTTTAACTCTTATACAGAGGATTAAGAAAGAAGTGCTAGCTCCATAGAGCTTAAGCCTATTTATAATAAGCTTCAGACGTTTTAGTAATTTAACTAAAATTAAATTCTAATTTCAATTAAATTTTAATTAGAATTACAAATAATTCTAATTAAATAACAATTATTCCCATATAAGATTCAATATCTCATATTTATCCTTATTTATTAAACATCTCATATTTAATCATAAAGTTTCTCAAACTTTACAATCAAGTTTAACTTGATTAAATTAACTTTGCTCTCTTCAACTCATTCAGTTTGTCAGACCCATTAAGTTCCTAAATATGTTGGCAATGATTATAAATTATAATTATAATTCATAATTATAATTATAATTAGATAAATTAAAACTCCTTTTAATTGATCTTTAATTCTCCAATTAAACAATTTATAATCATATATCAAGATTGACGTCTAGCAACACGTTTTAACCACCCAAATATTCATAAATGTCAAAGTGGTTTTGACTAACCTTTCCGTGCATGATTTTTTTGTATAATTCAATCTTTTCATCATACAATATTCTGATTAAACATAGAGCATGAAATTAATGTCTACTCTATTTTGAGTCTAATCATATTAGTTCTTCGCCATCAGCTATCGATTCAATTAATGATTTTGTAAACTATTTACAAAACATCATTATGCCTTGGTCAAGGATTTCCTGAATTAATACTAATTGAGAATAACGGAACATTCTCTCTAATTACTTTAAGGTGATGAATCTTATCTTGATCACTCAACTATCTTTATATAATTCATGCTAAATCCAATGACTACCGTTTGACTGACCCATGATTAAATAGGTCATAAATAGTATCAAAACATAGCAATCCCTATACAAGATAACTTTGGTGACCTCAAGTCAAAGGATCACTTATACAATCATCACAATTAGAATTTCATAGACATACAAGTAATATTTCAAATAGATTTCTCATATCGAGTCTATTCAGTGAACTTGTTTTCTAACAAACACCTAAATGTTTATTTAAGTATCTCTATACTTTAGCCTATGAGATCAACTACTTCTTTTACAAGGAAAAAGAAAATATATGCTAGTCTTTTTACGTTCTATTAATGTCCAATCTTAATAGAACAATGACTAGAAACATTTAGGAATAATACATAAATGTAATATAAATCTTATAATTATAATTTTATTATAATTTTATTTGCAATGTACAATTATCCCTGGACTTTATCATATAGATCTAAACATATATAAGATAAAGAATGCGTTTAAATAATTTGTCACTAAACTACAACCAAAGCGATTGGCTGTAGGGCATAAACCAACACAGCTAATGTTATTCGTTGGTCAAATCAGCTGATATAATCCTCGATCAGCTAACTGCTGATAAAACCAGCTAACAGTTAATGCAATCTGCTGATTGCGAAATAGAACCATTGTCAACTTTTTTTTAATTTCAAGTTTTAATTTGATGAAGATTCTTCGAAAGAGGTTTATGGTCACCAGTGGTTTTTTAGGGATTTAATAATTTGTGACTTTAATTTTTATTTAAAATATTAATTATATATATGGCAGCTGCAATATAATTGTTACACATTAGTACTGTTAATAGAGAATTTAAAGTAGGTTATTTTCAAGAAAATTAAAAATTAAAATATTTTAATGTAAAAATTTTAAATTCATACTAATATTATAGAACTGAGTAAAAATTAAAGATTTATTTTATAATTAACTATTTTATAATTTTTAATATTAATTATAACATGATAATAATAATAAATCACATCAACACTCTTAATTGAATGGCTAATGTTGAAAATATTAATAAAATTTAATAATTTTACTTTACTTTTGATCAATGTTTTAAAAATCGAATCAAAAGTTAAATCAGTAAGACAAGAGGTTTAAAATTTAAAAAGTTCATAAGATGGTTATAAAACCAGCTAAAGATTAAATAAAAATAAAGAGTTTAAAATATTATTGAAAGAGATTGTTTTTACTTATAGAAAAATTTGAAGTTTATTTGAAAAAAGACATTATTAAATGAAAATTTATTTATTTATTTTAGTTTATATGAATTTACTAATTTGTAAAAATTGACCGATTAATTAATAAATTGATTATTTTTTAACAATATAAATTATTAAAATAAATCAAACTGAAAAATTAAAGATTCAAAATTAAACTTACCGATTCGGTTTAACTCTTTATTCGTTACTTTTGATAATTTTGTTATTATTATAAAATAAGGTAAAATTGAACCATAATTTTAATTTTAAGAGAGTCTAAACGAAATCGTGGGACCCATATTGACCAAATGGGTCCCACAACCTTTCTTTTCGATTTCGTGGGTCCTGCAAGTGGAAATCTAGAGAGAAATCACAAGTTAGCCGTTACGTTGGTCAGGAGAGCTAGGGAGACTCCACAATCCCACTAACAACCCAGTGACCCACTTCGCTGTCTGTTGTTTCCCTTTGTTTTCTCTCTCTCTCTCTCTCTCTCATTTCGCTGTTCCGATGGCTCATTTTGGGAATCTATCAGACACGGACGGCTCAGCTGTGGATGAGCTCATCTCCCAAGTTCAAGAGCTTTCCGTTCTAGAGCAGGTCTCTAAGATCAATTGCTCTGGTTTTGATAATTCTCTGCTTCCTACTGATCTGGAAACCCGATTTCGCAAACTGAAATCTTTCCCTGTTTCAAACCCCAGAAACCAAACTAATGACATTGCTCTTTCCAAATGCGACATGGGTAGTCTTTCTGATTGTGAAAGATTAAATTTTTCTGCTGAGAAACATTACCCAGATGGCAAAGTTGGTTCATTGAAGGTTACACATGACACAGAAGGTAATAAATTGGGTACAGAAAAAGAATCAGAAAGTGGGTATGCTTCGTCTTCATTGAATTCTTCCATGTCTTCGGTGGATGAAGAAATTTTCAGGCCAAATCCAAGTGGGAAAGGTGTATCGAAGAAGAAATCCAGGGATGAGTCTGCTTGCAAACAGAAACCAGAGAAGAAAATTAGTTCGAAGTCAAGACCAAGGCATGGTTCAAGTGGCTCAAGCCGTATGAGTTCTTCACCCCGGCTCATGGATTCTCCTTCTCCTCCTCGGAAGAGTGGCTGCTTTTGGTGTTCCCCAAAGAAGAAGAGAAGTAAGGAACACTGGAGTCCAAGCTGGGTCGATATAAGTGACGATGACTTCTTATCTGATTTAAACATTATGTCCGTGAAACAGCAGAAGAAGATTATGAAGAAAGCAATGAGATTGGAAACGAAGATTAGCAGAGATGCGGAGAAGATTGCCAGGTTGGCTAAACAAGCATCGGAAAGGATTGGTTTTCATGGGATTGAAGATGATCTAAGTGGAGATGATAGCGGGAAATGAGAAAACCTTCGTCATGTTTTCTCATCTTAAGTTCATAATTCCTGGTATAGTCTTGTCTTTTATACAAACTGTGTTGAAAAGTGAGAAATTTTTGTATGATCTTTATTAGTATGCCTGAAGATGATCTAAGTGGAGATGATAGCGGGAAATGAGAAAACCTTCGTCATGTTTTCTCATCTTACGTTCATAATTCCTGGTGTAGTCTTGCTTATACAAATTGTGTTGAAAAGTGAGAAATTTTTGTATGATCTTTATTAGTATGCCTGCTTTGTAAATATTGTGGTGATGAAGTTCTTTCTCTACCTCATACTTGTATATCTTTGGGTAGCTTGGTCTCCTAAAGTCAGTTTCTTGGATTCCCATGTTTGATTTGTTTCACTCCTCGAAATATTTGAACCTCAGTCTCGATAATATACAAGATCGGAGACATTGTTTTGAATAGACTCACGTATATTATAAATAGACATAAATACATATGCTAAATAAAAATAATAAAATAAAATAATTAAGTAAATAAGTCAAATAAATATAGAATATGTAATAAAATAACTAAATACATAAATACAAATAAATAATAAAGAGAAACAATAGTAATATTACTAATACAAATGGGTAAGGTAATACAATAACAATAATAATAATAATAATAATAAGTGACAAATGGTTGATTGTGATTGTTATTGAAAGGCATCCGGTAAATTTTTTTTTCAGAACAAAAAAACATGTAACTTTTATCCTTTGGATGCGTACTGGATAAACTTTTGGATTGACTCAATAGCCTGCAAATCACGACAATCGATTATGTCGCACTAAACAAGTCTTCTACGACAGGCTCGATCGAGAAAGTGTAGGTAAGGATATTCAAACACAGAATATTTTGGTCTCATACTCCCCCACTCTACCAACTCAACCACCCTCTAATAGGCATCATCCAGTAATTTTGACAAAATACACTCAATAAGTGACAGATGGCAGATGAAAAACTAGCACAACTATACTTTTATCTGGTTACGGAGGTGAGGTTCTCCTCAAATGCAAAAAATCTTCTTAAAAACTTGAGCTGAAAAGACAAGTTATAAGACATAATGGCTAGCAACTAGGGAGATAGAGACTGAACAAATAGACAAAATCTAAGAACAAGAAAAAAAATTTTAATTAATATCAACAATTCCAGTAACAACCATGTCAAAATTGCAGATTAACCATGAGGGTTATTCCTCTTTGGTAAACACTCCAGAGTTTAGACTCAAATGGAGTTACGGCATTCATAACTATCAATCTTAAAAAAGATACATAGAAAAGAGATAAAAGAAGAAGACTAATAGAAAAGAAAATTCAACTTCACACATGAAATAGCAACTGGGAATGTACACAATGGAAGTATAGAGTATGATAAAGCCAGTATCTCAAACAATAGAGATGAAAAGGTGCGTGTTTGGATTCTCAGAAAATGAGAGGAATTGAAACACAAGTGATTAATGAAAATCAAGTGAAGTTAATGAAGCAAAATAGTGTTTCTGAGATGTTATCTAGGAAAACGAACAATAACTCATAAAAGCAAAAATAGGAGACTAAAATCTCAATTTCTAAAACTGTGAAAAATGATGTTCTACATTACAAAGTTGCAAACTTTAGCACTTCTGGAGGAGAGAGCCTAAGTGCTCGGTAGATGTTGGTCGTTCTCTAAGGAAGTGAAATCAAGGAGCATAAAAAGAGCTTGTCAAGAAGAGACACGCTTCAAGGGATTGACATAAATAACAAACCTTTCGTATATTAAAAAATTAGAGATAAACTCAAAAGTTAAAAACGTTGCTCAAAACGCAGGTGACAAAAAAATGAAGCAATAGATTGTGACAAATCTACCGTTAGCAGAGCTTTTACAAAAACATATCCTGATACAGGCAACACCAGAAGAGAGATACAGGCAACACTAGAAGAGATACAGAGGTGGGCTCGCTCTTTGCAACTTTGACACTCCACTTCAAAACTGGTAGGAGAGAGAAGAACAAACAAGAGCCAGTCATAGAGAACAGGGACCAACGCCTTCCATTATGTGTACTTCTCGTCCGCAGAAGGTTGGTGATACTTCTTTCCCTCCATTTTGCCTGTAATTTTTTGTTGTTGTTCCTTTTAGTCCTTCAAATAAAACTTGGGGTATCTTTCTTTGTTGATTCCTTTTTAATCACCTAGGCTAAATTTTTCTTGAATTGTTATCTTAATTGAAGACTAAACTGGGTGGAAGTTATGTATGGTTGATTGGATTGTCGGTATGAATTTTTCATAAGGAGATGATAATTATTCAGTTCTTAAGTCCAGCTTTGTTTCTTTTCAATATCAACTCTCAAATGATATGAGTTGAATATTTAATTGTATGATCCCTCAATTTCTACTTTAGGGATGGGAATTTATAGCTGTAGTTTTGTATAGATTTGGAATTGCTGAATTATTTTTTCAACAACAAGATTAAGATTCTCAAAGTTCCATTGTATTGAGTAGTTTTTGATTCCTTCTGTGCTTTTTGGAGTGGCCATTTTTAATGTTTTACAAGCTCTAGGTAAAGTAAAAAAAAGGGATCCAATAAACGTATAGAAATATGTAAATTTTAAAGTCATATTTTTATTATTAAAGAGGGTACCTTAAACCCATCATTGTGACACAATTGAAGAATCTAATAGATTGCACTAATTCTTAACAATAAGATTAGGAGAACAACTAAAAAAAATCAAATGAAAAAATATGTAAAGAAAAAAAAGAAAGTTAAGATGATTTGTCTCATTTTGCTCTTTATAAGTATCAAGAGTGAATTAGACCCTATTTTGCCCGATGTTGCTCTTTATGAGGGTCCAGAGTGAATCATATTTTGCTTTATTTTGTTCTTTATGAGTTAGAAACAACCTCTTTACTAGTTAGGGGTAAGACTGCATATTACTGGACCTCTCCAGACTCCGCATATCAGCGAGATTCATACTGGATATTGTTATTGTTATTCTCTATGAAGGTCAAGAGTAGGTCCTATTTTATTTTTCATGAAAGTGGGGCCAGGAAGGGCAGGGCCTAGTCAAGTGCTTACTGATTATATCGAGAAAGAGCAAATAGAGGATAAAAACTAGAAAATAGATAGACCTACAAAATAGTAAGTATATGGATGGAATGGCTCAATTCTTCATGCCCTTTCACTTCTCTCTTGTATTTCTCTCTTTTCTCTTCTTATTATCTTTATAACTGATGACAATGAAGTGGATCAAGTTTTTTTAGGTTCAAGTAGATTTGGAGCCAAAATTTGGGTTGACCCTTCCCCTAAATGTTAAATTCAAAATTTTTAAAGTTCAATATGAAATCTTTGTATTGGGTCAATTTTATTTTGAATTCAATTTATTTATTTTTAAAAAAATTTATTGTAATTTAAGGTGTAATAAGTCTCTTGTTATAAAATATATCAATAATATCCTATTGCTAATCTCTTTATACCCCTCCCATTGCATTTTGATAAGCTCGTATATAGTTCTTATAATAAGTTTCATATCTATTTAGGCTAAAATTATAAGATAAACTTGATTGATAAAATATTATATATTGAGATAAATTATATTTAAAATTTTACCCTCTTCCATGCCCCTATACAATTTTAACAAGCTCGTATAGTTTTTATAATAATTTTCATATATTTCTAAGCTAAAATTATTAGATAAACTTTATTAACACAAAATTATATATAAAGGTAAATTATATTTTAAAAATTACTTGATTTTGTTATATTAGTCAAAATTATTATAAGGTAAACTTGATTGATATAATTACAAAACTTATATACATTCTTTACATTAAGTTTGATATCTTTTTAAGCTAAAATTATAAGATAAACTTGATTGATACAACATTATATATAAAGGTAAATTATATTCTAAAATTGAGAATGTGCCTGATTTTGAAATGACATTTCTTCTTATTAACATTATGATAAGGAAGATTATGGGTTACAACGTGGTTGAAATTTTAGACCATGGGTTACTTACGTGTTTGCCACACGATTTGAACTTTGCTACAATAGCCGATGGTTAATGTAGTGGAGGAGCCTAGCCTAACAAAAATCCAAAAGTTATCCTAAAATTGATCGAGGAGATGACAAGAAACAATACCAGTGACAATCAAGTAGGGAAAGGACAACAACCTAACTTGTGTGCACAATATGGATGCTACCATTACTTTGAAAGCTCAGTTGGAGGCTTTATCAAGAAAATGGATAGCCTGAGTGGAACAATAAGACTAGCACCATCATTATAATGTGAATTATGCATAGTAGGGAATATTTTCATATTGGATATCACTTTATCTGGACAACTAAATAAGTTGATTATTAAAAGGAGTAGCAGTAATCTTAGACACACCCCTATAATAACATCTACAATTTAGAGTAAAAAAATAATTTGAATCCCCTATAAGATAATCAAACAATTCAAGAGTCACCTCACTCGATTACAATAAGCAGCAATAACAAGAAAAGAAATTGAGCTTGGAAGAATTAATGATAGAGTATACATCCACAATTAAAGCTTGACTTAAAGATCATGAGGTTTTAATCAACAATTTAAAAAATCAGATTGGCCAACTAGCTAAGTTAGCTACTAAGATATAAGAGAGAAGAGGTTGTTGTTGACGATAAATAAGACAATAATAATGGAGATAATTTTAATATATTTAATGAGATGAAGTGTTCTTTCTCTTATTGGAATCTTTACTTTTATTTTGATGTGATAAACACTCTGTGAATTTTTTTAGGGTATTATGTGGGAACATGTTCTGAAAAGGGAGGATTGCCAGCCCTTCATTCTACCTTCCTAACGTTAGTATCCAACTAAAATACTCTAAAAAAATATTTATTGGGAGGCAATCTAATTCTTTACTTTTATGAACTTTGTGTTCATTAAATAATAAGGTCTTTCGATATTAAATGCTTCTATTTTAATTTAGTTATATATGTTTATTTTATATTATCTCTTTATCTTTTTTGCATTATGTGTTTTTTAATTTTTTATGCAAATCCTTGATTTTGATATTATGAATACAAGCCAAAGAAAAGCAATTTTCAATAATAAGGCTCAAATAATCTTTCTCGATCTTAATATCTTCATCTTTCTCCGCCTTTTATATATGTTTACATTAAAGACAATATATAACTTAAATGTGAGGGAGTGATTGCCTTAAGCTTTAGTATATTTATAAGCATTAACTCCATTTGCATTTAGCTTAGTATGTGAAATTTTAAGAAAATTAGGCAAGGAGATTGAGTTGACCTATTGGAGTTGATATCGTCTTATGAGTTAGTTATATGAGATTAATAGATATGATCACTTATGATTAGTTTAGTTAAAACTTAATTGAATAATCTTAAGAAGGATACTTAAATTAAATGATGATTCAAGTGTATGAATTTAACATATTTTAAGTTTTGACTTTAAGTTAATGATTAGTCTAAAATGATTACGAATTGTTTGAAAATTTGAATAAATTTGAGCACCAATAAATTCTAGTTTGCTAATTTTGAAATTTTGACTTGATTAAGTAACTAGAGGTTCATAATACGGTGTTTGTCCTCAAGTGGAAAGGTTGAGGTAATGTTTTAACCAAGTTAATCACCCAAAATAGTAGATGCAAAATTAAAATGAAATTGCATTAGTTTGTTCTCATTATAACTTGTCAAATACTTCTTATCTTAGACTTTTAACTCTTTTCATGTCCATTTTATATATGAATTGAAATTATATGAATTGAGTTAAATTCAAAAGATTGATTAGTTAGGTTAGAATTGAATTACTAGTTGGTATAACTATTTAAAGATCTAGGTAATTGAGGAATGGGATAATAAACTGATAATGGTAATATTTGACCATTTTGATTGAATTACTGAAATTTTATGGAATCTAACTTACCTAAATTGGTGTCTTTTAAGATTGATTTGTTTAAGTACAAGGAAAGACTTAAGTTTAGGGGCATTTGATGACATAAAATATATTAATATATTATTATTTTATTAGATGTTTTGCAATGTTTCATATATAAATGACCTTAGTTTAATTAATATTCATTATATTTTAAATAATTTTGAAGATATTGCATTTGAGCGAGTTTTGTAAAAAAAAAAAAGAATAAATCTTAATTTTTAGCTAAATATTGTCATGTCTCAACTTATATTACCCTGTATATTACAAGAAGATCCATAACTAGCTAATAGGATGTAAATGGAGGTATTTAGAGCAAAATACAGAGAAATGACATCAATCCCCTTTTTTTAAAGTCCTAAGATCCTAGTTTTTAGAAGTTTTAGGTTTTGTGTATTCTTTCACTCTGAATTTAGGGTTGGTCACTAAGAGAGAGAGGAACACTCATTTTCAAGGGAAAAAAAGATAAAAACAATCAAAAAATTTAGAGCTCATATTGAAATATTGAGATCAATTCTAAAACTCTTGTTATTTTGATTATTTTTTCTTTGTTATATTTATTGATTTAACATGATGAATAATTTCTTTATATGTCTAAACCCTAGTAATTGTCTTTATAGGGAGTGATTAAATTAAATTTATGAATGAGATATTTATGAATTATCTTTGAATAATCTTAACACATTTAATTACTCTATTGATTAGATTTGATCTAATTCACTTGTGGATGAATTTAGAGAACCTATTTGTGAGTAGACCATGGTTTAGATATTAAAGGTTGAATAGGAGCTAAAAATAGACCTATATGAGCTCTCAAGGATTAGGTTGAAATCTCTTATAGAATTTAAAACTTAATGCACTCAAAGAGGTGTTACTTGGTAAAGATACAAATTAACTAGTTGGAGTAAATCCATTCTAAATTAATTGAACATAAATATAAAGATGTATTAGGAGTTCTTCTCTATATGAAATATGTATCTATTTTTTAAAATCTTAGTTACATCTTTGTTCTATCTCTAGTGATTGTTAACTTTACCTAAATTTAAGCTTAAGTCTAGTTTTAGGTTAATTATCAACCATCAAAATAATTATTTGTTATTTAATTTACTAGATAATAATAGAAGATTTTATTTAATTCTTAATGTTTCCCTATAGAATTAATGCTCTATTTACCATTATATTATTACCAAATGGTAAAAAAATAATGATAGAAAAACAATAAATACATCCCAACCAGTGAATCAGATATCGAGTGGATTTATTATGTTACAACTTTATATCATTTATTCCGTCAATTATCATCTTAAACTCATTTTATAAATGCCTTGCATTCATACTGGTTTTTTCATTGAAGATTGACCCTTTTGAATATATCTTGATGTAATTCAAATTATCTTCCTCATTTTTCAATCTTTTGAATCAATTCAACTCACTTTTCTAGATATCCCGTTACACTAAACCATTCATGATTTTCTAGCAATATTCTAAGATAGTAACCATTAACTCAATTATGTGAAATTAGAACTACGTAAAAAGTGTATTTTAGTTTAAGGTTCATATAGCCTAAAGGATCCTCACACAATACAAGTAAAGAATATGAATTATACTATTTCTTTTGGTCAGTTATACTTTAAGTCTTACCTCATAATACTGTGATGATGGTTCAAACATATCTAATGTGTAACTTAAATTCACTTATTTACTTATTTAACCTACATTGTTAAATACATTCCTGGTAGGTTAAGACGAATTGGATGAATACATTAATTCTTTAAGTTATGTCATGCACAAGGTACTAATATTCTATAGTACATTATTGTTTTAACAGTATAAGGATCTATACCAAGTTCATTAAAGAACTTCTTGATCCAAACAATCATTTCTTCCAAAATGAAAAATGTATTATAGCTTGGTTAGCAATTGATACTACATTGGAACCTTTTCAACTTAAAATAGCTTTGTTCCATGTAAAATATACCTTAACTAGGGATAACTTATGTCAAACTAAAGTTAATACCCATATGAATTGAACTTAACTATTAATTCATATAGAATAATGGATACTTTTAATACTTCATAAGTATCAAATATCTTAAATACTAAACACCTTTAGCGTATTATCTAAGTAATTAGACCAAAATAGGTTAAAAAACTTAAAATTTATATCTATAAATAAAATGTCCAAAATTAAGTTGTTACATTTTCATAACCAATAATAGTTATTTTCTGACTATTATATTTTCAACAATTAAAAATATGATTTTTTTCTCTACGAGTGGTAATGTCATCGACTTACTCCCACCTAAGAGTATAACTAACTCCCACTGACCTTTGTGCAAACGTGAAAAATCTATAGTTATCTCTAAAATAAAATCTTTGAATTTATTACGAAAGTTAATCTTTCTAAATCCCATAATATTTCAATTATATATCAAGTGTATAAAAAATGGTACTAGTTCCAATTAGAATTATTTTCATTAAACTTTAACTTTTCAATCTTCATCATACTCCTACCACTTATCTTGAGAACATTCTCCTATAAGAATGCATTAAAACAAACATTTTATTTAATGTCGTTTGTAAGGTGGTATCCATTCTTTTGGATATATCATAACTTTCTAATGTCCAATTTAACTCTAAACTTATTAGCTAATATATGCTTCAATTGAACATAACATCATAAAATCATTAAACTTTCAAAGTGTTATTATTCCATATCCAATATGAAATCTTAATAATTGATTTAATTGGAACTGTCAAAGGCAAGCTATTATATATACTAGGCATAACTGTATAAGAAATAAATATTGCAGCCTAAATTCATATTATTATGGAATTTAGTTGTGAAGGTGTTCACTAGAAAATCTCATTCCTTATAGATAACCAAGAAATTTAAAGCTCACCTTAATTTCATTGAAGTTTTTTAACATTCTTAATGTTTAATTTTTACCTAGATTTAAATAATTTTCAAAATTTTAAATCTATATTTCATTTAGTATGTATGACTCTATCATATAAATTCATTAGTACATATAATGAAATATGAGTATTCATCCTTTTATAATTATTATTACATCTTATACGTCACATGTATATGATTTAACAATTTAATAAAATAATCATCATTTCATTAAAGTTTGTCATCCTTCAACGCAACAAATTTCATAAGCTTTATATGATTCATAATCAAAGGATACACATACCTTTGTATACAACTTTGTAGTTCTTGTTATGGTGATTTAACCAACATGTCACAAAAAGATAGTATAGGTTAGCTAACTTTGAATTCTTACTACTTATGTTATGCATAATTCTCCTTTGGTCCAACACATAAATAATTATTTATATAAACTTATATCACCAACTTTTACTCAGTATTCTATTTCTTATCATGCCATGAACATAGTAATATTGAATCTATATTGAGTATCAAATACTTAAAAGTATAAAGTAGAAATTTATATGATCTTTATCATATCATACATTGGCAAGAATAATTCATGCAATAATTTTTCTTATAATGAAAACTATTATTATACCTAAGCCAATGTATTCAATTGTAGTCCATGTTTATTCTTTTAGTAAGCTAAATTGAATGGAACAATTTTATCAAGATATTATACCTTGAAGCTCTTCTTCATACAATTATTTGCAATTTGCTATTATAGTGATGACATCCATTGACCTTTAAAGTTTACAAGACATTAGTCAATTCAAAATGTTATCACATTTTGTCATCTATATGACATTTATATATCTCTGAAACTTTGTCTCCAAAAATCCTGAACATGGATTACAACATGATTGCATAATTGATATACACTTTTTTCTTTCTAAGTTTGAGAACTCTTCTTAAACCTGACATATATCTAAGAAATTTGGTTCATTAAAACTTAGTATCAGGTATACTAAATAAAGGTAATTTCTCTCAGAAATAATATATAGACTGAAGAAAAGCAAGTGATACTTTATATACTACGACAACAAAATGAAATTAGGATTTTAATCATATATTTAGTTACTTCCATTATTTTATTCAAAATAATAGTCCTCTAAATTATTATAGAAGGATTACTCTAATTTTTTTTAGTGGGTGAGGATCCTATTTAAACTTAGTTTCTCTTTAGTTTGCTCAATAAACTAACTAAATTTAAAGTAGGCAGATGATAATTTTATCAATCATATTTTATGTGACTCCTAGATTCGTTATGTGATAACTCTTGTCGAATATATCACATATGTTATTTTTAATCATGCCTTTAGATTTATACAATTATGAGTTTGCTCTTCCAAATTACATAAATTTAGTTAAACATGACTTATTGTTATAAGACTAAACATATTCAGTTAAAGCCACCATGAGTTTGCCCAATAAGTCTGACAATAAATAGATTTTTGATTTATTCTTATAACAATATAAGACAACAATTATGTTCTAAACATGTTCTTAATGTTTTAATGACATATTTAACTTCAAATGGTCTTATCAAACATAAATTAAATATAAAATATTGCACATTTAAACATGCAATTGAATATGTACACATAATTTATCAAATATATATAAGATATGTAATTTGTACAAATATAATCAAATTATATGCATAAAATACCAATTTTATTAAATTATAGTTATTGATATAATATTCATAATCAAAAATAATATTTTTCAACTTTTTGGATAATTAAATTAGATTAGATCTATTGATTCCTAAATGAATTGAATTCCTAATTTCAATAAAAATTTGTTTTGATCTAAAAACAATCTTCAAATTCAAATTTAAAACTATTTCCAATTATCTTGATTTGTTTAATAAAATTTAATTGAAAATAAAAGGATTTACTCTTTTTACTTATGGATTAATTACTAAAAAAAACTCAAACTTTTTATAATTTTTCAATTATAGTCCTATCTTTAAAAAGTGGCAATTAAGTGCGCAAACTTTAATTTTTTTAAATTCTAGCTTGGTATTAGTCTCATCGTTATTTATGCTGACATGACACTACCATATGTCAATAAACCCTCACTAATCAGATACATCAGCATAATTAAGAAGTGATTGTCTGATTAGTGAAACGACATCATTTTATAGTAAAATTGAAAGGATGTCGTTTGAATTTTAGAGAAAGCTGCAACATATCACTGATTCTCCACCTACTTTATGAAACAGATCAAGAAGTGACCATTTAGCTTAAGCTTTAGGAGGAAGAATGCTTGTACCTAGCAGTGACCCATTACGAAGAAGATCGCGTATTTATGGTTCTTCATGATTAAGAAAAAACCGAATGATTGGTTGTTTAATCAATCGTTTTTTTATTCATAACGGTTAAATTCAATAATCGAACCAGACAACAGGTCGGTTCATACTATTTTTAAACAGACCGGCCAGTCCGATATACTTTTTAAAACTTTGGTAAAAAGTTCAAAGTAAATTTTAAGAAATGAAAAATTAGATAAAGTAAGTTTTTATATGTTATGTGTGAATATTAATGTTACATGAGTTTATTATTATTTAATTAATAGGGTAAGTTTTACTTTGCACATATATGTCCATTTGATAATAAGACCAACTTTTTACCAAAACATCCAGGAATGCTGAATGTCTTACGACTACAATATTTCCGAGACTCCTCTTCTGGTGCAATAATTGTCAATGCTAAAAAGTAACAACAGAAACAGGAGGAGCACCAACAAATGTTGCGACAACGATAGGTTCTTTCAGAGCATCACTTGAGTTGGTGATTTGACGAGCTATCATTTAGGCATTTGCAAACTGCTCCTCCATTACCTGTAGGTAGGATGCAGACGCGTCAGGGGGTCCTTGGCAGCAACCATCATAATAATTGTTTTGGTCTGGTTCTTAAATGCCACCTTTGAACATGGAACATAAGCATAATGTAATTTAATATTTTAAAATTTAGATCAAAAATTATATTGCTAAGATAAAAAATTTAAAATTAAAAAAATTTAATTAATATTATACCGTTAAAACATTGACTAAAAATTAAATAATTGAAAATATAATCAAAAAATATTATATTTATATATTAAAAATTTTAAAGTTTAATAAAAATTAATTATTAAATAAAAATAAATTAAATTAGTCTAATATATAAAAATTTATTAATTTATAAAAATTAATTGATCAATTAACAAATTGATCTATTTTTAATAACAAGAATTATTAAAATAAATAGAACTAAAAAGTTAAAAACTAAATTAAACAATTTAATATTTTTACAATTAAACTAATAGAATTTTTTATTATTAAAATAAATAGAACCGAAAAGTTTAAAACTAAATTAAACAATTTAATATTTTTACAATTAAACTAATAGAATTTTTTAACCAGCTACCGATAAATTTTAGATGGACGTGAGTTTTGTTTACTGAATTTAGAATTAGTAATTTTGGAATTAAAAATTTTAATTAATTACAATTAAGAAAGACTATTTAGATTAATTTTAGTTATGGTTTAATGAATGTAATAAAAAAACTTTTAAAAAATTAAGTTTATTTTTGAATAAAAAAATAAATTGATTCGACATCAGCTATTGATAAGGAATGTATGTTGGCTCCATTTTAAGTTTAATTTTAATAAAAATACCTTTTCGCTATGATCCCATTTCTCACCATAAATTCATCGTCCGTGCAATGCAGGTCAAAGTTGGTACCTGCGTCTTCCTGTTCACTTTCGCAGTTTGATAAACATGGTAGTATGCATGTCTGCACCTCACTCCCATACCCACTTGAGTCGCCGTCTATCAAAACCTAATCTCGCATTTCCCCTCAAACTCTCCGATCGTCGGAATCTCTCTGTTTGCTCGCAGTCGGGAAAAACCTCCGACGATGATCATCTGGCCTGGATTCGAGTAACTTTGACTGCCTCTTCCATATTCTTCTTGGGCTTAAACGTGGGTCTTTGTCGAGCTGCTCCAACTCCGTTGCTTCGTCCTACTGAGACTCGGATTAATCTGGAAGAGCAAAATACTGACCAGGGTAATTGTTACCTTCACCATTTTTATGTTTCAAATATTTAAAATGATATAGTCTACCATTTATGTGCAGTAAATTGCAATGCGATTATTGTTGAAGTGAATGCGCTTTTTTGTTGATAGGAAAGATATTACAGCCTCGTGATCACAAAGACCATTCTTTCATGGAAATTCCATGGCTTATCTCTTTCAACCAAAGAAAATTTTTACAGCCTGGTGATCACACAAAGACCATTCTTTCATGGAAATTCCATTGCTTATCTCTTTCAACCAAAGAAAATTTTTTGGAAGCCTTAAAAATTAAGAAGAATTTTGCTTAGAGGGCCATTGCTTTTGCTACTTGAGTGTCTTTTGGGTTTGTTATGTTTAATGGTATATGCTTTTCTTCTTTAATGCAGTTGATAATGGCGAAAGGAGTCCTGAGACTGTAAAAAGTTTTGAGAGTGAGGAATTGAATGCTGCATTTGAAACTTGGAAGTCTAAAACCTATGCATTATCTGTTCCTCTCAACATAATTACTCTTCGGGGCTCAGTACCTCCTTCTTGGTTCAAGGTTAGAAATTTATGTGACCTTAAATAATTTTCTGTTCTCTTCTATCATTTCAGTATTTGATGATTTTTTCAAATTCAAGGTTTCAATGTGTATATTCTTCGAGTTTCAATGAACATTCTGTTGATTTCATCTTGTTGTAGTTGTATGAACTTAGCATACGAAAGGAAGTTTGAGAGCTTGGTAATGTGGGCTAAAATACCTTAATACTTTTTAGTTGGCCATTTAAAGTAACTTTTGTTTGTATCTAACTCTCTGCTAGAAGCAGGACAACTTTTTTTTTTAAGAAAGTATTGTTAATTCTTATTCTTATTGTCATTAAAATTGGCAAGAACATAGAGTATCTTTTGTTTATGACTTCAATTTTGTAATGATGGATAGGATTTTATGCAATCCCAAGGGAAGAGATTAAGGTTTCGCAATACATTTGTTGGAAGTCTGGAGAAGATCTTTGATGAATTATCAGTGTGCTTTAACAGGAAGAAAATTGGTCCAAAGTCTGCTGTTGCTGCTGATGTCTTAACCCTTGGTGACTCGTGGCTCAGTTTTGCAATAAAGAATTCTCTAATTGAGCCTATAAGAGGCATAGAGGACCAGGATTGGTACAAGGGTTTAAGTGATAAATGGAAGGTAAGGATGTGTCTTTTAAGTACATAGCCTCAATTTCTTATTTATTGTTTTCCATTGGCATGTTGCTTTCCTATTGGGAATGTTGTGGTATGTACATTAACCATGTCACAGGCATACCTAAGCCGGAATTATGAGGGGGAAATAGATCCTAAAGGTGAAGTATGGGCTGCTCCATACCGATGGGGCTCTATGGTGATAGCTTACAAGAAAAGTAAATTTCAGAAGAATAAATTGGCTCCGATTGAGGTGATTGCTTATGAATTTTCTTTTGCCTTTTCTATTTCACTATCTTAGCATGCATTATATTTTATTCTAGAGTAGTGGCAACTAGTGAATGCCAGAGGGGAAAAACTTTCTCTCCTTTCAGTTCCTGATTGCGCTAGCACTTTTTTATGCCAGCTAAAACTTCTTATTTTATTTGTTTGCTTTGGTTAATTGTTTACATCTGTAATCAAAATGTTTACTTTTAGAAGCTCTTTCTTGCTTTGTTATGAACCTGTTATGTCAATGTTAGGCAAAGTAGTGAGGATAAGAAAACCAATTAAGTCCAGTTATCGCTTTTTAATCTTTAATACGGTCAGTGCAGGGGCTAACATCTGCCACGAATGGGTTAGTTTAACATTTTTTCAGATAGCTTGGTTCTCTTGCTATTTACATTTAAGGTTTATCTGGATTGGGCATTTGTGCAATTAAAGTAATCACCACTGTAGGATTGGGCAGATTTATGGCGGCCTGAGCTCACAGGGAAAATTTCAATGGTTGATTCTCCTAGAGAGGTTGTTGGTGCTGTTTTGAAGTATATGGGAGCATCATACAACACTAACAACATCGCATTGCAAGTTGCTGGTGGGAGAAATGCTGTCCAGGAAAATCTAGCATCACTCAGTAAACAGGTACTTTTGTGTTTATTGCTGGTGGTTTCATAACATGATGTATGAAACTGCCAGGGGTTCTTGTTCTTTTTGTTAGGACATTTCAAAGAGTTTGGGCTCGAGTGTTAGTCAGGTTTGGCAACATAAAAGAGTTAACTTTGGTGCTTAGAAAAATTCACTCTTCTACTTTACACAATCTGTATATAATAGTTAATGCTCAATTTGTTTTAATCATGTCAGTGCTCAGCATAGGGATGCTTGACTACATTCTAACTTTTATTTTTCCCAAAAGTGTGCAGCTGAGAGTTCTTTTTTATTTTCTTCTGTTCATATTTCAATCTTTTACTATAAGCAAACAACAATCATCAATTGAGTTTTTGCACCACTCTTTGCATTCTATAGATTATTCGATTAGTGAGACCGAGAATTTCAACTCTTTTAGGATCTTTGTTTCACTTTGAAAGTGAAGAAACATGCATACTTCCTCTGAAGCAGTGTGTTACATCCAACAGAGTAGTGGTATTGATTCCATTTATTGGTTATTATAGGTTCGACTATTTGATAGCAGTTATTATCTAAAGGCATTTGCTGTGGGAGATGTGTGGGTAGCTGTTGGCTGGAGTTCTGATGTTCTTCCTGTTGCCAAGCGCATGTCAAATGTTGCAGTGATAGTCCCCAAGTCTGGAACTAGCATATGGGCTGATCTATGGGTATGTCTTGATTCAATTCATTATGTTCATCTCTCAGTGCTTACTCGGGCTTCAAATGAATAATAAAAAACATCTTTTTCATAAAGAGATGAAGTTGCTCACCGACAGTTTAAAGATTATATAACCTTAGTGAATGAAACTAATATCAGTTAATACATGATGTTTGAGCTTAATCGAGAGAAAGATAATTAATTCTGTTCCTTTTTCAGGCTATACCTGCTGCCTCTAGGCTTGAACCAAATCTCCTTGGTGGCCGAGTCAGAGGGGCATCTCCACTAATCCATCAATGGTTCGAGTTCTGCTTGCAGACAGCTAGAGCATTACCGTTCAAACAGGAAGTAATTCCTGGTGCAACTCCATCTGCACTGGAAGGCCCTTCACCTGAAATCTCTAAAGAGATCAGTCAGGGTAAGCCAAAACTGGACACCAATTTGATTGCTGGAGTTCCCCCACCTGAAATTTTGAGCAAATGCGAATTCTTGGAACCATTGCCTGATGATGCATTGTCAGATTATAAATGGTTGATATCTAGCGTGCAGATTTCTGCTTCTAGGATACATCATCATACTTTGGCAACAACACAAAAGTTTTGGGCTTTAGTTAGGCCTTGAGTTTAACAAGCAGTGTTAAATGTTGTACAGTTAGATCCTAATACATATCACCTTGACTACATTTGTTATACGTCTGTATGCATGATCTGATGCATAAAAAGCTAGCTTTAATTGTCTATGGCAGCTTTAGGAAGGTAAGAAGTGTAATGGGATTGGGATTTACTGATTCTGAAATGGATATCGTATTATTAAAGTAAATTCCCAGCGGCAGAGGGGGAGGCGGGGGCAGTCCTTGTCTATCAAGTACTGATTCCATAAATGAAGATGCTCTAAGGACGGTTGGTATTAGTAGCATACAATTACAGATACAGTAGAATAGAGGTGAGGTACAGACACAGTACAGTATATATATGGTCATCTTATTCTTATGGACTATCACGGGGATCAGGGTTGGGGTCAAAAGGAAATCATATGGATAAGTATTCGAGGAATTGGTCCAATTTTCATGTGCAAAACCACGTAAAAGTACCTCTTGCACTTTTGGTGGTGTTACTATTCAATAAGGCTCAGTTCATTTTTTAAAAAAAAGCTTGAGAAAGTCTGAAACGGTCATAATGTATGCAATTTTATTACAAAAGAAAGCAACACTGAGGTGTTTGGTGCTTCTAAAACATTGTTATTTAATGTCATTAAAATAAAATAAAATAAAATAATAAGAAATAAGTGTCAAACAGATGTTTTTAAAGAAATTATTAACGAACCATCAGCGGGTCAAACGCTCGCTTACTCTGGACAGCAGGTGTCACTTTTGTAAACAGGAAAAGACTACCCTGCACGCCCTTCAGGACTACCCCAGAGTGTCAGCCTTCTGGCACCAATTCCCTCCTCATCTTATCGCTCGGGATTTTTTCACTCTTCCAGTGGAGG
>JAOQMS010000001.1:17634962-17664300 GCA_027563885.1 Erythroxylum longipes | reverse complement strand
CAGGACTCCAGTACCTACGGGATCCACCACCGCTTCTCCACGCGGCCTTACTTCATGATTCGGTGGGAGCGCGCCATTCACGCCGACTCCACTCCCGCGTACTAGGCCCAGTATCGCTGTCTTAAGCTTCTTACTGTCTTAATTTCCTTTGTAACGCAAAAAAAAAAAAAAAAAAATCTAACATAAGATGCCAAACCGACGCTCATTACCGGTGAGCTGACTCTGAGGTCCTAGTATCTACTGCTAACCCAGAGGGTGAGAGAGAGAAAGAAACGTCGGTTGGTACGTGTGAAAGGTCTAAGTCAAGCGTGCCAAACCACTATCCTCTCATTCGTTGGATTGATGCTCCTTTTTTTTTTTTCTTCCTCGATTGCAAAACCCAAAGAAACAAAGCATCAAAATTTTATATTACTCCTCCTGTTTTCTTCTCTCACTTACTTGCATACACTCTCCTGCGCTCTCTCTCCCTCTCTCTTTCTCTTATTATCTTCTTGTTGTAATGCTTTAAAAATTTGTTGAACAATTTGGAAGAAGAAGAACTCATTATCAGTGAGTTTTTTAAAAACTTTTTTTGTTTTTTTCTCATAGATTTTGTTTGTGGGTTTTTGTTTTATATCACTTTACAGCTCACTACCTTCATTCTCCTTCACAGATCGAATCTAATCTCTCTCTCTCTGTTTTGGTGTCCTTGTCCCCTTATTTTCTTCTCTGCTGTCTCAACCCCAAAACCCAAGTAAGTGAAATTGTAGAAGCAAATGTATGCAGGGAAAGCTTTTATCTTTAGTCAGAGACCAGACTGTAAGTACTTATTTCTATTCCTCTTCTTCTTCTTTTTTGCATTTGTGGTGAAGTGTTGTGTTTAGCTCTTCTCTGTTCACTTTATGAGTTTCTCTTCATTTTTTTGAAAAAAAAAGCCATTTCTTTAGCTGCGTGTGAACTGAACGGTGTTCTTTTGGCTATTGTTTGAAGTTTACTTCTTTTTTCTTTCAAATTACTACGTTTCCTCTTTTATTTCGTTTTCGAGTTAAGTTCGAGCATAAATGCAGTAGTGTAAGAGTCAAATCTATCTCTAACCCTTTCACTTAACGTTCTTTTTGGAACATTTAGTGCATTTGGGGTTCTGAAACTAAATTACTGTTAATTGCTTTTTTTTAAACTCGTTTTTGTTGTAATTTTCTGGGGATACGAGTTTAATATCAAATTCAGTGAGTTTAGAGACCACCATGTCCTTTATAAAAGATTGTGAAAGAAATTTAAGATTTTGGTTCTTTGCTAAAGCAGTATTTCTGATTTCATTTGTTTCTTTTGTATTCTTCTTGATCCAGTTACCAGTTCATGAAATAAGTTTGTTGCAGTATTAGCACTTTGATTATCAAAAGCTGGTCTTTCCACCGCAGATTTCATGCCCGGTAAAGTTGCTAATAATTGTTCAGATCATTATTGTTATTCTTCCTTTATTTTGCATTCCAGTTTTCAAGGCATTTTTGAAGCTTTTCTTTGATTTGATTTCTATATGTGAAACATGAATTCTTACCATTGAGTAATATGGTTCTGATAGACTTGTCAATAAGGAGGTCCCAATTGTTTGCAATTTTTATGTCAATAGACTAAAAATAGTTGAGCAACATTGTATTTTCTTAAATTAGCAGGATTTCAAATGAAAATGATAAGGACATCTAGTATCACTTTTGCCAGTGCAGTACTTAAAATCAGAATCTGAGTGCTTCAGTGATGAATAGGAAGAGTTGCTAGTCTTAAGCTTGACATAATGTACAGTATGCATATCTGAACAATCACGGCTGCAAGAATTATTGTGCTAGCATTAGTTTTGGTTATATTCAACAATGATCGGGAAAAGTCATTACGCTTGAAGTTTGGAAGTTATCACAATGGGAAAAAACAAAAGAAATATTTTCAAAGGCCCTTTTTTTTTAAATCTTTTGCTTTCCTCTTGCTCTAGTTCTTAACTTATTGATGCATTCAGGTAACCATTTGCCTTTACTCTGGCTACAATATGGCATGTTCAACCTGATAGCCGGATGTTACAAAGGAAGCGTCCTGGAGTTTGGTCAATGAAATGATTTGTAGTAGCCATAGTATGCTTGATCAACACCAACATGGCTGTTTATCTGATGATGTGTCGATGGCCTTGTCTCCAATGCATTCTGCTGTTTTACATCCTCATAAACAAAAGTAGTGCTATTAATTCTGATGGTATGATGTTCATTAGTCTTCCCTTCTTAGATACTATTCTCCCTGTATGAACCAATTATTAAAAAATGATTGCTAGTAGCTGTCTCATATATCAATATTTTTTGTGATTACATATTAGTGGTTGCAAGCATCCGATTAGCTTAGCAATTGAATGCATTGATATCTGGAGACACATTGTCACTAACTTCTATACTTGCATATCTGTGAATCTGGGAGCAAACGAGCACTTATAACATTTCTCATATCATGTGTGGATAATTTTATTTAACTAGAGTGATATTTGCAGGTGAGGCGCTCCTAAGCTTCAGGAATGCAATTGTTAATTCAGATGGTATTCTTCCTTTATGGAGGCCAGAGGATCCTGATCCATGCAATTGGAGGGGTGTAACATGCGATCGGAAAACAAAGAGAGTTATATTTTTGTGAGTTCCTAGCATAATGCTTGCATCCATTTATTTTTATTTCCTCACATGCTCGATTCATTTCTTGTTTGTGAATAAATAGATCTATGCCTTGAGCGTAGTAAGGCATTGTCAATGGTGTGTAACTGATTGCCAGTGGTTCTTAGAATCATAATGTTTGAAGGGCATGTGTTAGCCATGTAGAATGAGAACCAAGAACTTTCACAGTTTCCCTCATTAATTATCTTCAAAAGTTCTATTATTTACTCCTATCTGGTCCTGAACTTCAAACCCTTGTTGATTTGCTTTTTACCAAAACCTAAGACTCCAGCACTGTTCTAGTCCTTGTTGCCATTCACATGGTGGTCTATTCCAAATAGTAGTTTCACAAGAAAGGACTATGGTTTTTGAAAGTTACTTTGCTGCAAATGGAGTAAAAATATAATATGCAGTTGAACTGCATTTGTAAAGTTTCATGAAACTGGAGGCATAAATATCATCATAGATGCATCTTAATTAATGGTTTTCTCTCTTCCTAAACTGGAAATCTGTTGTATTTTCTTGAGTGTTTTATGTCATCTAACCTTCCAGGAGTTTGAAGAACCATAAGTTGAGTGGATATTTATCGCCAGATCTTGGGAAGCTAGAGAACTTGCGGGTCTTGTATGTGATTTTCTATTTTGATTGTATTATACATTTCATGTAAAATATGCTGTTACTTTTAATTTGATGAATATGTGATTTCTTGTAGAGCACTATACAACAATAATCTGTATGGCACAATTCCTAAAGAATTGGGAAATTGCAGCGAGTTGCAGGGAGTGTAAGTACTGGAATGGGATACTTATAATTTCATGAATTAAAGTTTGCTATATTTGTTGTACCATATTCTTCAGGTCTATCATCTCAGTTAGTTTAGAATAAGTGATATCAGTAGCATCATGATACAACATAATGATGATAATTATCTTAGGCTCCACTGTTAAAGGAATCTAAATCTCTGATCAGAAATCTTGTTTGGGTGTATGATGACTTCTATATCAGTTTTGAGTTGAACTTTTGCATGTGGAAGAGTTATTTTTTCTAGGTTTATGGTGTTTTGCACTATTCCCATTTTTCAAGACTTAAATTTGCAGGACATAGAGGACATGAGTTGGTGTTAGGGAGACAAAATTTCTAGCTTTAACATAGAATGCTTGAATATTATATGACTTCATGACAAGTGCATCTCCTTCCAATCGTCTTGTCATCTCAAATTGTTTCAAGTCTAAAGTGTGTATATATATATATAACAAAATCAACATAACTGGAGGCAGAAAGAGCATCACTCCAGAATTTAGCTTACCAAAATAGTGAATATCTAGGACCTATATGGTATAGCAAATAAAATTGATTTCTCTCCCGCCTATTGTTTTTGGTCATTCCCTCCAATCTGACACAAAAGTAGTTGAAGTGATTCTTATATTCTTTCTCTCTGATTCAATTTGAGTCCTCTATTTCCCCAAAGTTATCATGGAAAGCAGCTTTCCTATATCTGATGAAATACTAAAGAAATGTCTCATTAAATTGCTCTAGAAATTATTGGAGTGGAGAATCCATTCATCCAACATATTCTTTTCTCTGCTTTTTACTGCTCAACTTTCTATGAATCTGAATTCTCAGCGGCAGAATTTGCAGCAAACTATTGTCTTATGGTGTTATTCTCGTGGTCTTAAGAAGTGCAACTTCAAGAATTATGACATGAATATTTTCTTGTTTTTGTTTTTTCATACTGTCATGTTTTACTTTTACTATGTTTTCCATGTGTCAGTTATAGTTAAGGAGTAGCTATCTCCTTCAAAATTGTAACAACAGGTTTAAGGGATTAAAAGCAGCAAATGATTGTGTCTCGCCTTAATTAGCATGGAACTTAGATGCTGTGGAGCATCCTTGTTTCATCAATGAGCCTGCCCTAAACTTTATAAATTTAGCTGAGAGATTTGCGAATCAATTGATTATTTGCATTTAATTCGTAAGAGTTCACATGATTTTTTTAATTCAAGTCATACACAGTGCAACTATTTGATTTAGTTCTGATCATTTGTTCCGTTACTTTTTTTTTTTTTGCAACATTTGTCACCTGTCCAAATGTAATTTGTATCTTCTTGTCTGCAGATACTTGCAGGGTAACTACTTAAGTGGATTGGTTCCAAGTGAATTGGGAAATTTATCTGAGCTTCAGAATTTGTGAGTTATATTTATAATCTCCATGATTTGCAGTGTACTTCATTTTCAAACTTCTTAAATTAAATCAGTTGTAGAAGTTTGTGGGGGAATTTGTCATCCGATGCCATTATGAAACCAATATCTTTCCCGTCGAGATGTCATTATATTTGTTGTGTTTCAAACAATGGTTCATCATATGAAAATTCTGAACCTCATCATAATTCACAAACATTAACAAGAAAATTGTAATTGAGTAGGGACTTTTTGTTTCAAAGATAATGCTCCTTTTGGAAAGGAAAAGGAGTGGGTATCCACAGCAAAAGTTTGACTACTATAATAATGGGAATTCTCTTAGGCACCCATTTTGACTTATGGGCATTATGTAATGGCCTTTTTAATCTATTTACACTCATATGTACTTCTTATAGGCAATATATGTGAATCTTTTGCATGGAATAGCAAGCATGAAGTAAATTGAAAGAAAACTGTGAGCCTCACACTAATAGGGTTGAGCAAACTGGTAGTTTTAATTTAACACTAGCATCAACTATTTAGATAGAAATTTCTCTGTTTCAAGTGAAGTGAGGAGATTTATTTGTAAACCAAAAGGTTGATTCATTCAAACTTTTACCACTGATACTTTTTGGGCATAAATGTTTAATCAGCTGCTAACATAGCTAAACAGCCATTGAAATATGTGGTATTGAAAGAGCAATAGAAATCACCAGTGACATGGAATATAATGTATTAATTGTATGACTATCTTGGAAATTATTGCATACTTAATATACTACAAATTTTGAATATTAATTATGTATCAAAGTAATGCATACACGCATGCACCCTATACAGATACACACAACTCACAGACATCAAGGGGGAAAAAGGTTATTAATGTACTGCATTATTGTGCCTGTTGCATTATTAGCGTATGTTTTGTGGAACTTATTAGGGTTTATCCACCAAAATCCACAGAGATATATCAAGCAACTCTCTCAGTGGATCTATCCCTCCATCACTTGGAAAGTTAAACAAATTAATAACTCTGTGAGTAACCCTGTTTCATTTATTTTGTGTTCTAAAATCTGCTTTCAATTAAGTTGGCCATATATAGTCATGGAATTTGATGTTTATTATTTCGATCTTGTTGTACTGAAGCAATTTATCAAACAACTTTCTTGTGGGACCAATACCATCTGATGGCATGCTTAGCAACTTCGCAAAAGAATCGTAAGTTGGCCCTTTCATCTTTCTTCTTTGTAATTAGAGTGCATCTGAACATGTTAAACAAACATCAAAAAAATTGCTGTTTTCTTATTTTCATGTTTAATGGCTGGTCAATATATTTTCCTCGATAATAAAAGAAGATAGCATAGTTAACATTTAGCTATTTGCTTCTAATATTAATTTGTTTCTAAGTTTTATCCTACTATTTAAAGTTACTTTCAGTAACCAGAGAATGTTGCATATTGACCAATCGAAGCACTTGCCATCTAGGTTTGCTGGAAATCGTGGTTTGTGTGGGAAGCAGATTGAAATAGCTTGCAAAGATGTGACTGGTGGGCCTTCAACTGATTCGCAAAGCTCTCAATCTGGTATACTAGTGCTCAGGGAACTTGACTTGCAAATTTTCAATTGTTCACATAATGGTGATTTTGATAACCACCATGAGATAGTTGATATCTATCATGTGAGCCTGCAGTATTATATTTTCTTTGTAAATCACAGGAACAACTTCCGTTACAGCCCTAATGGCTTTTATCTAGCTTTTCGTTTGTACTTGTTCACTTTTTTTTGGCAACTTGACATTCTTTGTCCACTATTCATTATTTATATTTTGTATTATCACATTTTACCTACTCCTTTTCTCAAGATTGCTATCAATGTTTGAGTAACTTTTCTTGTTATATGCAATATTTAATTTTGTGTTCCAAATCTTTTTTAATGCTTTTCAAGATGCTGAATGACATTTGAAACTTGTTTTCCTTAAGTGGTGATATGTTGTAGATTTATGTCACTAAACATGTAAAAAGTATTTTTTTGTTGGCTTCTTCCCCCAAGTTCCTTCCAGTATTTACTGTACATCAAATCATTTTCAACATTCTGAAGTTTCTCACTTTTTATGTTCTACACACGGTAATTTTGTTTCTTTTATGCAAATTTTTAGATTTGTTGCCCAATTACTGGTCAAACAAGCCTCTGTAAGAGCTGCCACAAACATCAACTTTGACACCCTTGACCTACTATTTTCTGATCTTGATTGTCATTGTAATTTGAAATTATGAATATAGGTTACCTTCTTGCTTTTGGATGCCACAACTCTTCAACACCTTGATGAGTGAAAACTGTCTACTTTAAAATCTTCTTGTTGTTTTTCACTTTTTGATCTGTTAAATTTTATTGTTGACTACTTATACTGATTCATACTTGTCTGTTGGTAGGCCAAAATCAAGGAGGGAAGAAGAAATACTCTGGTCGTCTTCTAATTAGTGCCTCAGCAACCATTGGTGCTCTGCTTTTGGTGGCACTTATGTGCTTTTGGGGATGCTTTCTTTATAAAAAGTTTGGTAAAAATGAAAGTAACACCATTGCAATGGATGTTAGTGGAGGTGCCTTGCAAACTCTTCATAAAATTCTCTCAATAACCTTAAGAAAACCTCTAAAACAAATATGTGCCTCAACATCTAAGATTTAGCATCTCACAGCTAATGATCCTCTTTTTCAGGTGCATCAATTGTTATGTTCCATGGGGATTTACCATATTCTTCAAAAGACATAATTAAAAAATTAGAGGCTTTGACTGAGGAACACGTCATAGGTTGTGGAGGATTTGGAAAGGTATACAAGCTTGCAATGGACGATGGCAATGTTTTTGCCCTGAAAAGAATTGTAAAATTGAACGAGGGTTTTGATCGTTTCTTTGAGAGAGAACTTGAAATACTTGGAAGCATAAAACATCGGTACTTGGTGAATTTGCGAGGTTACTGCAATTCTCCAATGTCAAAATTGTTGATATATGATTTTCTCCCTGGAGGTAGCCTTGATGAAGCACTTCATGGTAAAAAACCAACTTTTGATTTCTTGTTCTTCACAAGCAGTTAAGCAAAATCGAATATGTTTGGTATCAGGTTTTTTAGCTGATTCCATTGATCTCAGTGCTAGATATGTGATAGTCCTCACTACTCATTTTTTGCTAACATAATGTGACTAGGCATTGTATCTACTGGTATTTCTATTAGTGATAAAGTTTCCTTGCATCATGTGGATCTCTAGTTGTCCTTGCCCATGGCAAGTCATTTCATTAGCCCAGCTAAAAAGTATAAAACCTTTGACATGTGACGATCTTGAGATATTTGAAACATAACTGTTGTTTGACGAAGGAAAACAAGTTCGGAGAAAGTGAAAAATAGTTATGATGGCTCATAATGACACTTTCTCCTACACTGAACTTTTGATCTCAGATTTTTATAGTTTCTTTGCAATGACTGAACAGAAAGATCTGAGCAACTGGACTGGGAAATACGCTTGAATATCATTATGGGAGCTGCAAAAGGTTTGGCTTACTTGCATCATGATTGTTCCCCTAGGATCATACATCGTGACATAAAATCAAGTAATATACTACTTGATGGAAACTTGGAGGCTCGGGTTTCCGATTTTGGGCTTGCCAAACTGTTAGAGGATGAAGAATCCCATATCACAACCATTGTTGCTGGAACATTTGGTTATCTGGCTCCAGGTAAGAGATGGTATATGCTCGAACATTTTCAGTGTATGCTTTTGATGCTTGAGCTACTTAGATTTAGGCAATCAGTGTATCATTTCTTCTCAGATAATTATTAACAGAATAGAAGAGGATTTTGAGTCCATAAAAGACATTTAGAGATCACACCCACTCCCTAATGGAGAGATACCTAGTGGGTATCTGCTGGCTAACCAGAATTCTTTTTTTCCCATTTGCAGTAACCAACAAAATAATTTGTTTATTGCTTATTCCTATTATTTTTCTTTCCATTTACAGAGTACATGCAAAGTGGTAGAGCAACTGAGAAAACTGATGTTTATAGTTTTGGTGTCTTGATGCTTGAAGTATTAAGTGGAAAGCGACCCACAGATGCATCATTTATCGAGAAGGGCCTGAACATTGTTGGCTGGGTATGTCTCTTTTGTGAACCTATTTCGATTCCAGTCTCAGTTTGTCTTAACTCCTTCATACGCATTTATATAGCTTAAAAGTTAGGGTTTGGTATATTTGATGATAAAAGATGAGAAGTCAATCAATAACCAGTGTCAAGACTTAAACAAATACTTGTAGTATTCTGCTTGAGATATCAAGTGTTGCTTTAACATAGGCTAGCTCATGCCTGGCATTAGTTTCTAATTGTCTGCTATCAACAGGTTAGAGTTATGCTACCCTTATTAGTTAACTTGAATTTTAGTGCAAGGTATTGCTTGGCTTGTTCTTTCCTCTGCTTTCATCTGATGCGCTTGCTAATGAAAGAGGTGTCTTACCTATTAATTTTAATCTTACGTAATAAGTTAAGCACCGGCGATCAAATAAAATTAGTGGGGATAAATTAGTAGGGATTGGACTCTGTAGTTTCTCGGATAACCTAATAAATCTTGAAGTGTTATTCATTTTAATGATGAGACATGCCTGAATTAGAACTACGACAAGATGTGTGATTGGATTTTGTTGGTTGCTCTTAGGGTTATCTTCTTTTATTCCATATAAATTCAACTGAAAAGTACTAAAGTAGATACTCCAGGCACAGAACCCTTCACGTGTCCACATCGTTCTCTTCATGTATTCCATCTCTTCAGTAGGTTTCTTTGTTGATCAGTATATTCCTGTTAGGACTGATCCCTGATGGCAACATTGTTCCTTTGGTATTCACTTCCATTATGAGGAAACACCCTTTTGTATAAGTGAACTTGTTTTCATTATCTGCAATGTTCGAGTCCGTCAAATATGCAAGGCTTACTTCTTACGTCAAAGTTTTTGGTTGATGCAGCTAAATTTCTTGGCCACAGAGGATCGACAACGAGAGATTGCTGATCGAAATTGTGATGCTGTGCAGCTGGAAAGCCTTGATGCGCTGCTTTCAGTTGCCAGCCAATGTGTTTCTTCCAGTCCTGAGGACCGGCCCACCATGCACAGGGTGGTTCAATTACTTGAATCTGAGGTCATGACACCGTGCCCAAGTGATTTCTATGATTCCAACTGAGTGAAAGCTATATGGTGGCAAATAAAGCCAGAATTCACATCCATGACTGCTGCTTCTTGGAAGTGTCGAGATGTGACAGTTAGTAGATCAAGGAACTCGGAGATTGTGGCAGTTTTGTGTCTTCATTTTCATTCATTTATTCTTTCTGCGGATTTCAGTGATGATTGGAAGGTACGCGCTGCAACTATGTTGTATGGATCATTTTGTGGGGAATTCACCAAGACTGCCCTTGCATTGCATGGGGTGTCTTGATTTTGCATGGTTGTGCCAAGAATTATGCTTCACACGGGATTGGAACTTCCGGTCAAGTGGTATGGTTGTTATTCATCTGCTACCCTTCTCAATTTGGCTTGTATTTTGACTTCCTTTTCCTCTTTGGTTGTAATCCCCTTCTGTATTACTCTCTCTTTTTTAAGTGTATATGATGTTCGTGTAAATTTATCATTTTCAAGATTCACATGCTTTCACCATTTCTATAAAATCTCTCATTGAATGATCTTCATGGAGCTTTTTCGGAGGTGACTCTTTATCTTTTCTGGTTTCAAGTGGTTCTATATTTCCTTTCCAGCCAAGCATAGCCCTTTAAAGGGTTTACGTTTATGTATCTCGAATTTAGAAAGAGAAGCTGTATGGTAAAAGGGTCTGCCAATAATCCCCCGTTGGTAAAAGCAGCGTCTTCTACCAATGAGCAGTAGCTTAAACCGCATGATACCGCCTCTCTCACAGATACAAGTTTCAAGGTAGACGCCCACGTTGCAGCCAATACATGTTGCAGATGAGTTTCATGTTTTACAGAATGGGTTGGCCTTTAGCCGTCAAGACTAATCAGGATAAAATTTTTCAAGCAGAATGCTTGTGAAGATCTAAAAGCTCATATCCAGAATTCCTTAAAATCTCAAATTCAAGTTTTGTATTTGGTTTCAGAAAACCTAATACTTTATAATTTCGAGAATCATATTGCCTTCGAAAAGGAACCATTTGATGTTACTGGTTAAGTGGAGAAACGAAAAATCCTTGGATCAGATGTCAGAAGCAAGTTTGCATGTCCAGATGCAGGCAGCGTTGAGACGCTTACTTCCGGAACCATCAACATACGAGTTCAAGATTCATCACTGCTGCTGCCAATAAGGACAATATTCTTTTTTGTCTTCAGTCTCTTGCTAGCTCTATCATTCATAGTCCCTTCCTCGTCGTTCAGCTTGCTATCTTCAGGATGTTCAGAGCTTGTATACTTTCTGACTTCTTCAAGGATTCTACTACCATACATTTCTGTCTTCAACTTTCCAATTAGCTTTTCCAACTGCAGCCATAATTGAATAGTTCAAAGATCAGTATTAGGTGATTGGTCTTTTATGTGCCGATTGACAGTCAAGGAAAACATAAAATCAGCTTCACATATGCTGAAAATTCCCCCAACTTTGCAAATGCAATCGAAGGACAGAACCATTCAACTTAGATTGGTCTTGACCTTGTTATACACAAGTACTAGAGCGGCCTGGTAACAGTGTTGAATCAAGAAGAGGTATATCATCATTCAAAAGGCCAAACAGAATTTTATCAAAAAGTAATGCATTATTATGTTCTAGAGACATACCTCCTCCATTGAATTTGGTTTCTGGCTACTGATCATGCTCATCTGTTGACTAGACAAGATTGAATGTGGGAACAGTCCCCCCTGACCTGACGACAGTTCCTTCCTTAACTCGTCAAGTTTGAATTCCAATCCAGATAGGGTGAGGTTGCGTTTTGCAGATCTTGTGTTGCCACACCCATTCTTCTGTTTCCTCGAAATCTCAATCTTAACAATCTTCTTTCCTAATGTAAAATAATAGAAATCAACATCATGTCATAAAGTTGTCCATTATTAAGTGTACCACTTGCAAATTATGCATAAATGGGATTTCAAAATAGTTATCTAATCATAATGGAGATGGTACCTAATGTATATGAAAATAAGAAAATACAATACAATAAGCATGTCCTCTTTCATTTGATTGACCCAACATATTGTTTGATTGACCCAACATATTGGAAAGACAGATAACACATGCAAAAACAATACAATGATGTTTGTCCTGTTATTCAATTGAACAGACAAACTAATGTTCAAATGAGGCGAAAGATGGAAATCATGGAGAATAAAGTCCGAATGGAAACCGATGCATGCCTCAGAAACATACATATCCCAATCAAGTTAAATCTTAACAAGGTTCCAGGTAATGTTTAGCCTAGATATTGGTAAAAAAAGAGTTCGGTTAGAATAGATGTACCAGTTACACCAGATCCATTAGAACCAGAATATGTTAGATAACCATCACAATTAAGAAGTGGTATCCTTACCCTGCAACACCTGCTTTGCCAGAGGTCCAACAGTCACATAAGCATTTGTGGCATAAGCTGTGTGCTGAAATTCTTCTTTCTACATGTGCCAGTTCAAAGTTTAAATTGGCGGGATGATCTCCAAGCATACTTTTAAGGAAAAGAGAGATGCACATCACAAGCAGAATGTTCTAGCTAGGAGCAATTAGTTTATCGAAGTGGCTTCTAGCATGAGATACGGAATTGAAGATATAGCAGTCTTCCGTTCTATATGTATTTATAACCTTGTTCTGGGCTCAATTTCCATAACAACCAAATGCTCCAACCCACAGAAAACATAAATGCAGACGAGTATGCAACAACCATGTCCACATGGTTTGAAGAACACACTTAAACTTAATATTGCTTCTTCGAGTGATAGTTACCAATCTGTAGTTGATTGTACTTTTTGGCTCTAGCACTATGTGAATTCATCCTCACATCAAATAAGTAGATATTTTGTGTAAAGCTTTCAAAATTTTCCTCATAGTTCAAAATCACCTACACTTCACAATAATAGTCATATCAATACTTGACCATTAGAAAAAAAATATAACCTAAATAACAACTGAATCTTAACACATCGCCTTAATTAACATGTCTTAGTAATTGTAACTTGTGTTGGACATGATTTTATTTCAAATTCGCTTCAAGGCTACAAGAGGATTCATTAGCTTTCAGATCATATGTTTGATAAGATAATAACTAGGAATTGGTATTGATCAAACACCACCGCAAAGTTCCATTCTCTTTCTTTTATCAAGCTTTTGACTTGCTCATGCCTATGATAAATTGATATTCCTCTTACTTCGCCCTAGTTTCAAGTTTTTTACTTTTCTAACTATAGAGTTCAAACTTATACTATAGAAGTTTCACTTGTTAAACCATTAAAATATAGTTTATCCATGGACCATGTAAGTTTAGGAGAAAATGCATTGTATTTGCATGATTCATGATTCATAATGTACAGAGTCAGGGTTATACATACAAGTTTATCAACATTAATTAGGGAATGTAATCCATATGATCAAGGAATTATAGTCCCTATGATCACTCCATAATCTGTAACACTACTTCTCAAGTTGGAGCGTAAATAATAATCATACCCAACTTTTACAAATATAATTAACTCAAGCACCGTTTAAAGCTTACTCCGAGTTGTTATCCAGTTTCTACATATACTGTAGAGATTAATTTTTGCTGCACTTTTTTGTTTAGTTTGTTTATAAAACACAAGATTAGAATAATATATATAGCAACTTGATTATAACATCACAATTTTGCCAATAATAAGGTTTTAAGGCCAATCTCAGATAATAGTTGATATAAAGTCGCACAATGATGAATGGTTGGGAATGACATGAACTGACTTACAACACTGACAAACTATGCAATATCAGGGCGAGTTACTATAAGGTTGTTTAAATTTCCAACCAATCATGTTTTTGACGATCTTCAAGCAAGTCTCCATCTTTGGTGAGTCATAAATTATGGGTCGTTGGAGTATTTTGCGTGGCTTTGCTCCCAACCTTTTGGTCTTACTTGATAGATATACTACATATTTTCTTTTGAGACAAGAAAATGCATTTCTTACTCTCCCAAAAAGTACTTCAAAGATCCTAGATCTTTCATGTGAAACCAACTGTGAAGAAAGGATTTTGATGATGAAATGCCCTTAGAAGCACTTCTAATAACGACAATATCATCCACATACACAACAAGGAGAATACCTCCAGATGCAAATTGATTGCAAAAGACCAAGTGATCAAATTTGCTCTTATTCATTCCAAACTTCTCCATTGCTTGACTAAATTTTCCCAACCAAGCTCGTGGACCATAAAGAGACTTTTGAAGATGACAAACGTTCCCATACTCCCGTTGAGCAACAAACCCATATGGTTGCTCTATATACACTTCCTCCTAGAGCTCACCATGTAAGAAGGCATTTTTTATGTCTAACTAATGTAAGGGTCAATCAAAAGTAGCTGTCATAGAAAGGAATAGAAGAATAGAGGCTAGTTTAGCAACCAGTGAGAAAGTATCAGAATAGTCCACACCATAAATCTAAACGTAGCCTTTTATCACAAGTCGTACTTTAAGTCGGGCCACTAATCCATCATAATTGACTTTAACTACAAAAACCCATTTACATCCAATAGCCTTCTTTTCGACGGTTAAATTCCCTAAAACCCACATACCATTAACATCTAAAGCATTTATCCTTCTATCATAGCATTACATCATCCAGGATGAGATAAAACTTCGTGAATATTTTTCGGGAGAGTTACAGAATCAAGTGAGGCAACAAAAGAGTATGAAAAGGAAGACCAATGATCATAAGACATAAAAGAAGAAATAGGTTAAGTACATTAATGTTTACCTTTACAAAAGGCAATGAGGAGATCAAAAGATGTTGGATCTGATGTCAAAGAAGATCTAGGAATCAAACTTGTATCAAAAAAATTGTCTTCTAGAATAGACCAGACAGATAGGTGGTTGATGTGTATAGGTAACATTTATGGCCAGATAGACGATATTCTCCTTTTCAGGTACTGAAGAGATAAGGAAGAAAGGAATGTGTTGGAAAAAAGTAACATCAGCAGACACAAGATATTTGTTAAGAGTTAGACAGTAACACCAGTATCCTTTTTGAAGACAACAATAGCCCAGAAATACAATATTTTAACGATTAGGATCTAATTTAGTAGCATGAAGACAAACCTCACGAACAAAACAAGTATTGCCAAAAATTCAGTGTAAGAGAGAAGAAGGGTTAGTAAGAAAAAAGAAATTATAAGGGATCTCACTATGAAGAACAAATGAAGGCGGTTAAGAAACAGGTTGTGGAGATCGCATCTACCCAAAATGGTTTAGGAACATTCATTTGGAATAAGAGTGCTCTAGTAATTTCTAGCAGATGACTATTTTTCTTTTCAAACACACCGTTAAGATGGTGTGTTAACACAAAAGGATTGATGGAGAATGCCATTCTGAACCAAGTAGGCTTGAAATGGTGTAGAAAAAGATTCTTTGGCATTGTCAATTCTCAAAGTATGGATAGAGACATTAAACTGTGTTTTAATTTTAGTACAAAAAGCAATAAAATGGGAGAATAATTCAAAAAGCAGTTTCATGAAATAAAATCGTCACACGAGAGGAATAGTCAACAAATATAACAAAACCAAGTTTTGGACATTGTAAGACCTGAACTCCAAACGTCATAATGTACTAATTCAAAAGAAAAAGTAACTTGTTTATTAACCAAAGGAAGTGAAGACAAACGATGGTGTTTGGCAAATAGACAAGACTCACAATCTAAACCAGCGACATGAAATTGTGGACATAACTTCTTCAATAGATGTAAAGAGGGATGCCCTAACCGAGAATCAACTTCAAATGGAATTAAGACACTGGAACAAGCAATGGGTTAAGACACCTAGGTATCCAAAATGTAGAGGCCTCTTGATTCAAGTCTTTTATCAATAATCTTCGTCATAAAATCCTAAAAAATATAACGATCAAGAAAGAATAAGAGACAACAATTTAAGACACAAGTGAGTTTACTCACGGATAGTAAATTAAAGAAAATCCTGGTAAGTTTAAAACAGAAGACAATAATAATAATAGTGGGGTTAACAATGTCAAGAGCCGACAACAAAGGAAATAGATCCATTAGCTAAAGTAACATAGACAGAAAATGAGTGTTTATGGAAAGTAGAAGAAAGTTTGGGATTATTTGTCATATGATCTGAGGCACCATAATCAATAATCCATTGTGTGGAAAGGGAAAGAAGACATGCAATAGTGTTACTTGAGTCGGCCATAGCAAAAATAGGGTGAGATGAAATTTTCAATGCTTCTTAATGCTGAGCAAATTTAGCAAATTCATAGATAGAAACTGTAATTGTCTTCTCAGCAAATGAACTAAGTGGTATTGTTGTAACTGCAACATAGGCTGAATGAATTTTTGATATTTATTTTGTAACCTCTAACAAGTGCATTTGGTTTGGCCTGGCTCATGACTACATCGACAAATAATTCCTCCTACAGATTGATTCTTCTTGTCCCAATTTTGCATTCCTCCTCTGTTATTATTCATATGAGATGACTTTCCATTGTTAGATCTATTATTCCAACTCATAAGAGCACTAGAGGTCTTAATAGTAGGAACAAGAAATGCACTGACACCTATGCAAAGAATTCGAGTAAAGACCTCATTTATAGAGGAAATATCAATGCCGAAAAGAAACTTAGCTTTAAATTGTGAATTGAGGCCAACTGAAAAACTCATGATTGTCATCTGCTCCCGTTGAGCTTGTTGGACTTTAACATCAAGAATAAACAATAACAAAACATTTAATTCATCATAGGTCTTTTTGAAATTCATAAAATAGCTTGAAAAGATTGGTTTTGTTCCTCAGCCTGATAAAAACCCTTACACACTTCATATATATGAGAAATATTTCTTTTTCCAGAAAACAAAAATTTACTGACAATGATCAGTCCTTAGACTGACGAACTTGTTGTGAATAGAGTTCTAAATTTGCAAGAATAATCAAGCATCATTTCCCAGTCATTTCTTGCGAGTATGATCTGATGATCATTGGTAAGGTGATGATCCTTAGAAATGCTCCTTAAATAAAGTGGAAATGTCTTACACCAATCAAAATAATTGAGACTCGTTTATTTATATTTTGTGAATGTAGACATCAGAGAAATGACATCGTCACGACTAAACTTTTGTGTTCCTCAGCCATAGAAATAACAAGGTTAAAAGAAATCTAGAATAACCAAAAGTAAGTCCAGTGGGTCAAAGCCAAACCAAGAAAAGAATACTTAAAACAATTTCTTCTGAATCTTTCAAGTGATTAAAACAATGACTTGCAACAGAATAGATGATCCACACCCAAAGTGAGAGCAATGAGCAATGAGCAATGAGCAATGAGTGGCAAACAAAACTATTCAAGAAGATAATCTAGTAGCAACAAGCACTAATAGATGACCCACACCCAAAACGAGAGCAACGAGCAACGAGTAGCAAACAAAACTATCCAAGAAGATAATCTAGTAGCAACAAGCACTAAGAAACAACAGCTAGAAAGAATACCTAGCAGCTGGTCATGCAATACCAGTAGGGAGGAAGAGTAGCGGCCCTCAGAAACATAAAAAATCTGAGGAAAGTAGACCCTAAGAAGCGTCGCACGAAAGAGACAATATCACAGATGCAGTGAGGAAGGTGTAGCTCCATCGGATGTGCTGGCACTTGCCAGCGTGTGGGAAGTTGGCACAGGAGACAGGTGGCATTTGAAACCCACGCGTAGGGTTTCTAATGGCCAGTCTTTGGGAGGGAGCTAGTCAGCAGGTGACGGTCCAAATGATGCTAGCAATGAAGCTAGACACTCACTTAGATGAAGCTAAAGGTGGACACCCAAAAACTCTACTCGTCTTGGCAGAACAAAACTAACCCTCAAATAAACCCAGACACTTTGATAGCATGTAAGTTTAGGAGAAAATGTATTGTATTCTAGTGTTAGGGTTATATATACAAGTTTATCAACATTGATTAGGAAATGCAATCCCCATGATCGAGGAATTATAATCCCTATGATCACTCCATCATCTGTAACAGAACATAAACGACACTAATACTTAAGAATAAGGCCTCCACTAAAGGTTTCAAAATCTCAGAACTTAAAATAGTAAAGGATTAAACTAAGAGGGTTGACTATCTCAGTATTATATCTCATATGGTCAACCACAAACTTGGTATTTACAAATTTGGATAGTGCTTGCCAGTATAGAGAATATGTTACCAGAACACGATCTGTTATAAGCTCTATTACAAGTTGTTCCATGTCCTCTCTCTTGAGGTCAGAACCTGGTTATCATATAAAAATTGCATACATATTACTCATATGAGTTTCGTGTGAAGTAGTTAATATATGATTGTACAAAGTACACAGTAAGCAGGTATATTGTTCTCTTCCATCTAACAAAAATTTCATAGAGCAAAAGACATGTTACTATATAGCCCTACTTAGACGTCAAGTAAATTAATGATATGATAACATGAGCAACATTTGGTGCAATCAATATAAATACTGAAAGAACGATTCTACTGCTAATACATATGTAAGGTATGCAAGGATATGAATGTTGCATGAATTGTCCAAACCAACTCAAGGCACCAACCTAATTCCTTGAGTGAACTTTTCATTTTGTCAACCAATTGCAACATGGTCAATCTTTGATCATTCACTTGCAAATCTTGCAGCAATGAAATCATCTTTTTTGCATGAGCTGAAAAGCAAGCATACAACAGAAATCTTAATAGCTATGCATCATTTTAAGAAAAAGATAAGTAAATTAAAAGGAAAATAACAAGAAAATGACTGAGAAATAAATTTTATATCCAATAACAATTAAAAGAGATGTTGAACAAATGAAAATTTTAGGACGAAAATCAAGTTTATAAACACATATAAAACAACTATAATATAATAATAGCAGTTCTATAGAATCAAACAAGAAAAGTCTTAATAGAGGATGCAATGAAAACTCAAAATGCTACACTAAACACAAAACAAATCTAAAATACGTGTATACACCTTACCAAAAACTTGGTGAAAACCAAAAATACGCCTGTTATTAGGTCAAATATGAATTTTTGTTTGAGGTATTCTTAGAGTCGCATCAATTTCACCCCATAAAAAATCCATCTCTTAAGAATGTAGCAAATCAATATCTGAATAGTCCTAACATTATGCAATTAATTCTCATTACTTATATTTCAGTGTCAAGTTGCCATTTAGTGTAACCCAATCAATGAACTCTAACCTGAAAGGCATTTTTTCCCAAAATACAGATAAAATGGAAGAAGTTGACAAGTTTTAGGTATATGTTTCATTGAGACGTAAGTATTAGTCTTGTAAAAGATAACTCATCTAAAGATGGTAGAAAGAAACTGGCAAGTAATTTAATTTCCCATGTTTACAAGGAGCAATTAAGTTCACATAGATTTGATTTATGACGTTAGGGAAACGGATTCACAAAAGGTGAGTGATTCACCCACTCATAAAGAAACCATATGCAATAAATTCATAGACCTCAACTCAGCTTGTATCACCTTTGCAAAAGTCAACTTGAAGATGCATGGGTTAACTGATAATTGATACCAATACAGATTAAAGTCCTCAATCTTGAATGAATTAATAAATAAATACAACTAGGGCTATTCAGGTTGAGTTTGCTGTAAGGATAGAACAGTATAAAATTAGAAATTGGAACTAGAAGGAGTTGATCATAGAATTGCACAAATCACTTGGGTGAAACATAGGTTGTTGAAAATATAAACTGCAAGTTATTTGGTGAAGGTAACTATAGAATAAGGAGAATGAAGAAGAGTTTTCGTTACATTCTATGAGAATAATACACATATTTATACATGAATATATCAGCTAAACTAGGAAAGTAATCCCTATGATTATGCTAAAATCCCTAAGAATATGTTATTTACATTAGCTGTATAATCTCTATGATTATGTTATAGATTGTAACAGCTAAAACAGCTGCTATATTCTGTAACACTTCCCCTCAAGCTGGAGCATAGATATTGACCATGTCCAGCTTGTTACAAATATAATTAACCCAATTCTCCCGTAATGCTTTGGTGAACATATCAGCTAACTGGCTCCCAATTCTGACATGTTGAGCTGAGATTGATCCATCTTCAAGCTTTTCCGGAGTAAAATGCCGACCAACTTCTATATGCTTGGTTCACTCATGGAACACAAGATTGTTTGCAATATAGATAGCTGCTTCGTTGTTACACCATAAGTTCAAAGGTTTAGACTGAACAAACCCAATCTCATCAAGTAAATGACGTAGCCATATAAGTTCACAAGTAGTCTGCGCCATAGCCCTATATTCAGATTCTGCACTTGATCGGGATACAACACTCTGTTTCTTACTCTTCCAAGAAACAAGATTGCCTCCAACAAAAACACAATAACTTGTGGTAGAGCACCTGTCTGAAAGATCTCCTACATAATTAGCATCTGGAAAACCATCTATAGTGTATTGACCATGATTTCGATATAAGAAGCCACGTCTTGGCGCACCTTTTAGATATCTCAAAATATAAATAATAGCATCCCAATGTGAGGTTCTAGGAGATGACATGAACTGACTTACAACACTTACTGGAAAGGCAATGTCAGGACGAGTGATAGTAAGATAGTTCAATTTTTCCACAATCTTCCTATACTTTTCAGGATTCTCAAGTAAGTCTCCATCTTCAGCCTTTAACTTCACATTTGGTATCATAGGCGCATCACATGTCTTTGCCTCAATAAAACCAGCATCATCTAATAAATCCAAACAATATTTTCTTTGAGATAGATAAATCCCCTTTTGACTGCGAGAAACTTCAATTCCTAAGTAATACTTCAGTAATCCTAAATCCTTTGTTTGAAAGCGAGTTGCAAGGAATGTTTTCAACCTAGTGATCCCAACTTCATCACTTTCGGTGATCACTATATCATCCACATATACAATCAGTTAAATGCACCTAGAACTAGATGATGCAAAGAACACTTAGTGATCATATGCAATTCTTCGCAGGCCATATTCAATCACTACAGTACTAAATCTACCAAACCAGGCATGAGGAGATAGCTTCAAGTCATACAGAGACTGTCTTAATTTGCACACTTTCCCTGACTCCCCTTAAGCAACAAATCCAAGTGGTTTCTCTATGTAAACCTCTTCACGTAAATCCCCATGTAGGAATGCATTCTTCACTTCAAGTTGGTGAAGTGCCCAACTGTAAGTGGCAACTAAGGAGATAAATAGTCAGACAGAAGAAAGTTTCGCAACTGGAGAAAAAGTCTTAGAATAATCCACCCCATACGTCTGAGCATATCCTTTAGCAACCAACCGAGCTTCTAGTCGAGCAACAAAACCATCAAGATTCATTTTAACAATGAACACGCACTTACGGCCAATGACACGTTTCTTTGAAGGAAGAGGCAAAAGATCCCAAGTATGATTCTGCTCTAAGGCCATCATCTCTTCTTTCGTTGCAACTTGCCAACCATCATGAGCCAGTGCTTCAGCAAGGGACGTTGGGACAACAATAGAGTCTAAAGAAGCTAAAAAAGACTTGGAGGAGGAAGACAGAGAGTGGTACGATGCAAAGGAATAAACAGGGAAAGTACATGTGTGTTTACCTTTACGAAAAGCAATAGGAAGGTAAAGACTAGCATCAGGTAGAGGTGAGGAATCTAGAGGCGAAGCCAAATGGGTCGGTTCCATGTCCTGGTTGATGGGAGGTGCCTCAATAGAATGCTGCACACGTCGAGAATAAACCTGACGAACAACAGGTCGAGAGGGAGGAGAAACTACTTGTTCACTGACAGTATAAAGAAAATCATCCCCTGAAGAACCAAAGAAAGGTGTATTCTCGAAAAAGGTAACATCAGCAGAGACCAAGTATCGACCCAAAGAAGGAGAGTAACAACGATACCCTTTTTGTGCACGAAAATATCCCAAAAAGACACACTTAAGAGATTTAGAATCCAGTTTCGAGACTTGAGATCACACGTTTTGAACAAAGCAAGTACACCAAAAAATTCAAGGAGCAAGAGGGAATAATGTATCTGAGGGAAAGAGAAGGGAATATGGAATCCGACCGTGAAGAACAGAAGAAGGCATTCGGTTGATTAGGAAACAAGCAGTGGAGACAGCATCGACCCAGAAAACTTTTGTGGCCTGCATATGGAACATTAGTGCCTAGGCAACTTCTACTAAGTGACGGTTCTTTCCTCAGCTAGACCATTTAGTTGAGAGGTAACAATACATGATGACTGATGAATAATACCATGCTGAGAGACATAAGATTGTAAAGAATAGGAAACATATTCTTTAGCCTTATCACTCCTCAAAATACATATGGATTTGTTGAATTAAGTCTTAATTTTAGCATGAAAAGCACAAAATATAGTAAACAAGTATGATCGTGATTTCAAAAGATAAAGCCAAGTAACCTAAGAATAATCATTAATAAATGTCACAAAATAACGAAAACCAGATTTGGACAAAATAGGACAAGGACTACATACATCAGTATGCACCAAGTAAAAAGAAGACTCGACTCGTTTATTTAGTCTAGGACAATAAGATACTATGATGTTTTCCAAATTGACAAGCTTCACATTCTAAGGTAGATTCTTGTTTAAGACTAGGACAAAACTTTTGTAAAACTAGGAGAGATGGATGACCAAAACGACAATGAAGTTGCAAAAGGAAAGATGAGCTTGTGCAAGCAATTGATCGAGGTACTGGTTCAGAAGTTAAATCAAGAACATACAGGCCATTCACCAAACGCCCTTTACCAATAATCTGCTTCATCCCAAGATCCTGAAAAAAACAACAATCGGAATGGAAAATAACACAACAGTTGAGACTTTTGGTGAGTTAGCTAACAGATAATAGGTTTAAAAAAAATTGTGATAAACATAAAACAGATGATAATGGGAAAGATGTGGTTGGGTTTGCTGTCCCACGCCCAATTACAAAAGCGGTAGATCCATTGGCAAAAGGGACACAAGGTAAATTAGCATTAGTGTGGAAAGAAGAGAGGATACCTATGTTGCCGGTCATATGATCAGTAGCACTTGAGTCAATAACCCAACTACGGGATGAGCTGGAGAGACAGTTAGCAGGGTTACCTGTATTAGCCAAAGCTAATGTCGCAGAGGGTGGCTGTTGCGAATCGTAAGTGGTCGAAACTTGTTGACGGGCATTGGTTAAACGAGTGTATTCATTTGCTAAAATTGTGATAGACAGTGAGGATGACTGAGGAAGCAGTAGGATGCCATCCTAAGCAGCCACATTTGCAAATTTTATATTATTATTCTGCCCCGAGTATTTGGAAGACTTACCATGCAATTTCCAGCAATTCTTCTTGATATACCCCTCGACTCCCCAATAATTACAGCTCGAGGTATGTTACTATTCCCAGCAACAGAACCACTACTATTTCTGCCTTTACTACCGTGATTAGTATTTGAAACGTTACTCACCAACGCCACTGTGTCATTGGACACCATATCAGAAGTCATGTCACCATTTTTACAAACTCAAAGCAAACGGGCATATACTTCCACAAAGGAAGGAAGTGTCTCATTAGTTAACAGTTGTGTGCATGCCACACGGTATTCGGAACCCAACCCTACTAAGAAACACTATACCACAATCTACTCCTCTTGTTCTTGCATTGTTTTATTTCAGCAACAATAGGAAACACAGCTTGCTTCTCTTCAAAGGCTTATTTTACTTCAGTATAATACTGAAACAAGGAGCGGCCTTTTTGTTCCGCTCGATAAATCTTTAACAATAATTCATGAACATAAGACAAATCTTGTTTGCAAGCATACAAAAATTACAGATATTGCCATAGTTCTTTTACACTATTACAATGATTGACAACATCATCAACAGTTGGGTCTAGAGCATTCTAGATTTGATTAAACAATTTATAATCCTCCATTAACCATTTCTTTCGAGCAGCAGTATCAATCTTAGGAGGCGGATTACTAGTTAAGTGATCTTCCAAATCTACACTAGTCACAAATCTACGAAAAAAGTTTAGACGAACCCAACATAATTTCAGTGATAGTCTTCTTATCACCCATATCACTACTCTCAACCATTTAAATCAGTATCAAATGACACTATCAATCAAATAAAGGAGGACAAGAAGAGGCCAACCTTAATGCAGAACAGTGAAACAAATGCAGAGAGACTCACACGGGCAACCGACATACTGTCGACACTTACCACCACAAATCAGCAGTGCCCGAAAGAAAGTGAGTGGATATTTAGACAGAGACAGAGGAGGCGACGCCGGAGGAAGAAACCGGTGTGGGAGATGGTGGTTCACGCGCCTTCACTTGTCAGCGCGTGGAACTGACATCTAGGACTGTGGTGGTGCGTGTGAGTCACACGCTAGAAATCCGACAACCGGATTTGGAGGGGTGGTCGATCAGCACCCGTAGTACCTTGTGAAGAAGAAGGTGCGAAAAAAAAATCTCCCAAAGTGTCTTACCCTCAAATCTCACCCACAAACAGCATTGCTGAAAACGAAAAATTTCAAGAGAGAGACCTAAAAACTCGACCAGGCTCTGATACCATGTAGAATAAGGAGAATGAAGAAGAGTTTTCAGTACATTCTATTAGAATAATACACGTATTTATACATCAATATATGGCTAAACTAGGCAAGTAATCTCTTTGGTTATGCTAAAATCCCTAAGAATATGTTATTTACATTAGTTGTATAACCCTTATGATTACGTTATAGATTGTAACAGCTATAACAACTGCTATATTCTGTAACACTATCCAAACAATAAACATCCACAAAAATTAAACTTCAACAATTTGTCTGAAGAATATTCCATTTGAAACAAAGATTGGAACATAGCAGTCAACAAATATACTTGTTTCAAGAAGCTTACAGATAAAGTGATTGGAAATAGCAGTATACATATGTACTTGTGTGAAGAAGCTTACAAGATACATCAACATCAGTAGCCTCACTTGAGAAAATACAATTATCACACATCCCTGCAACATATAAGAACAAAATTTCCAGATCCTATAATCAATGGTATGAGATGGTTGCAAGCAAAAGAAAACAAACACACACCTTTGCAGTCTTGCAATGGCTCACCAAAATGTCTGAAAAAGGCATCCCGTCGACACTGTTTCTTAGACTGAAACAAGGTAAAGATCGATATAACTCTCTGTGTACAGAAACTTGATGTATACATAAAAGAGACTAGATTTGAGGAATCTCAAACTACGGTCTAGGTCATGTAAAGCATTGAGGTCTTAGTACAATATTGTCCTACTAAAGTATTAAAACAATATTTCTCGTTGATAACTTGTAGTTGAAGTTAGGGAATTGCTTCAACTAGAGAGTTGTTTTATCCAACTTTTCTTCTTTTGCTGGAAACTAACATTAGCAAAATCAACTCAAAATTTTCACAACATGAAGAATCACTTAACTATCAGTCAAACAAAGATAATGAAGTTATTCCCCTAGGCGAAAGAAGCTTATAGCAATAATGAGGTTATATCCTAGTTATTGAGGACTGATATTTATATAAAATCTTGTATTTTCGAAATTACCAGTCTGTCGTAATTGTAGCTTATAGCAATAATGACAAGATTATTTATAATATACATGACAATATTGGACAATACCTGACAATATCGAACAATGTCGTATAGATTCTGCAGGCCAGAGTTCTCATAGAATACCATCGAACTCTGTTCAGAGGGAATTCATTTTAATCCAAATATAAAACAGCTTGTGCATAAAATATTGATGCTTTAATTAGAAGCAACTGATTGACAAATATACCTGCCTCGGAACATCACCAGGCCTAAAAAAGAGTAAACAGTCTGAAGGTAAACCATCTCTTCCGGCTCTACCACTTTCCTAAAGCAAGAGAAATTTTAGTGAACTGTATTCAGGAGAAGTACAATTGTGGGAGGTAAAAGGCTAAACCTGATAGTATGTTTCCATTGATTTACTCAAACTATGATGGATGACAAACCTGACTACAGGAAGCTGGTGAGTGTTAAACTAAAAAGTATGCAATTAAGAATTTACAAAGTAAAAAAACTAAGGACCCAGTAAACAGTTGTATTACTACAACATTCCAAACTAAATTTCTTGAGGAATAACTTCAAGAATACTAATGCATAGCATATGCATATGGCAAAGATAAATTGTAATACCAACCATCAGGTTTGTTGATTCCCATGCCAAATGCCACCTGTGACAAAAAAGGTATGAGAGGAGAATAAAGGACTAATTCCATTGAGAAAAACATGACATTTGGAATGGCTCATACCGTTCCAACAATGACTTGCAACTTATTTTTGCTCCACCTGTTGCATGAAACTAATAAACATTTCCACAGAGCACAAGAACATAAATATTTTTACTGACCTTATAGCAATACTACCTCATATGAACTTTTTCGCGAGCATTTACATCCATATCTGCATGATAATAATCAGCTGAAATTCCTCTTGCACGTAACTCTTTTGCAAGCTACACTTGTTTAAAAAATAAAATAAAGTTAGGAACATTGGAGAATCAACTTATGTTCAGTCAGTTAGAGCTACCTTTTATACAATTTAGTAAGAAAGACACTTAATAATTTAGAACTTATCAAAGAAAAATAAACAGGAAAGTATATTGCAGTATCCCAGTTCCACCATTGGAGTTCAACACTACAACCAACAACAATGACACCAGAATGAAAAAAAAGGGTACTATCAATTATTTCAATTAAAGCTAAGCACATATTTAAATTAATGTAATGCCAGTCACTTGAATTGCGCAAGCATTTGAGTAGAAAAGCATAAACCTGTTCACATTCCTTTCTGGAGAAGCAGTATACTATCCCAGATTCATTATTTGGATATGATTCTTGAATAAATTTAGCAATCTCATCAATAACCACCTTTCCAACTGATGATTTTTCACGTACCTTCAGAGTATGAAATGCATGTTTTAGCTTCAGCAGAGTTCCAGAGACTTCAAAATAAATAAATAATACATAATAATATGTATAAATATGTATGTATACCATATAGAGAAGATTTGGCCTGTTGACTGTGCTGACAAATTTAATGCACTTTGGAATCTTCAACATCTCAATTAGGTCATATTGAACTTTCAGTGTAGCAGTTGCCTGCATGACAAATCAAAATTGTCTGTCATTACAATTAACTTAAGTTCATATTAAAGCCACATCATAAATAGTCCATTTTCTATTAGTATAGAGATAATGTAACATACTGTCAAGGCTAGAACAGGAACATTTGGAAACTGTGTTTTTAGAAGACCGAGGTTCTTATAATCTGGGCGAAAGTCATGACCCCATTGACTACAGCAATGTGCCTCCTGCAGTGTAATTGCAAGTGATGAAAACTTATATATTGGAGGATGGGGAGTAGCCTTTCAGAAATCAGCATTAGAAGTAATTCAATCACTTCTTAACATGCTTGAACCACTTGCAACGGAAACATACTACCAGTCATTTGTAAACAGCCTCTCTACTAGTTAGGGGTAGGGTTGTGTAGTACTCGACCTCTCCAAACCACGCATGTCGATGAAATTTTTACTGGGTGTTGTTGTTGTTGTTAGCATGCATGAATCATCAACATAACTTATACAAATAGTTACAGCATTCACCACTTAAACTATGAAACAAATAAAAAAATTTAAATGATACGTGCAGAACTTATGCATTGGCTAGCTGCTCTTAGGGCTAGATTTGAAAAAGAAAAAGAAAAAGACTTGAGGAAATGTGCTCTATAGCCTTAAGCAACTCTATTCACGTTATTGTCAGGAATGAACTGCTGGACTTAGGGATGTGATTGAAAGAAAATAGCAATTATGGTTCCTTTTTTTATTTAGAACCAATTATTGATGTTTCACGTTATCGCTTCCCATTCTATGTCTCACAATTACACAAACTAACCATCTAGACCATATTTTTGTGATCACTTTCTCAAGTACACTAGTCAAGTACTCCTAAAGTTTACTCATATCGGCTTTGAAGATGAGATTGGTTGTCAATTTGTATCCAGAAGGACTATAAGGAAATTAACTGTGTGACAAAAAATAATGTCAGCTACTTACTCTTCCTTTAATATGGCAGTGGTTGCATGATTTATTAATATTAGCATGAAAAGCAGTCAAAAAGAAATAAATGTGGAAAGAAAAGATAAAAACTACACTCACATCAATTGCAATTAACTATGTGACACAAAATTATGTCAGCTACTTACTCTTACTTTAATATGGAAGTGGTTGCATGATTTATTAATATTAGCACGAAAAGCAGTCAAAAATAAATAAATGTGGACAGAAAAGGTAAAAACTACACACTCACATCAATTACAATTAATTGACACAAAATTATGTCAGCTACTTACTCTTACTTTAATGTGGAAGTGGTTGCACAATTTATTAATATTAGCATGAAAAGCAGTCAAAAAGAAATAAACATGGAAAAAAAGGAAAAAACTACACACTCACATCAATTGCAATTAGAGAGAGACGACCAGCATTATGGCACTTTTCAAGTTTAGAAATAAATCTTTTGCTCTTTGATATCTTTTCTGGAGTAGCATACAACATTTTAAGCTCTCCTTCACCCTTTTCAAGGGCCTTATATATAAACTTCTCATTTTCCTTGCTAGTTGTAGAGGTCAACATACATGCTGGAATGCCTAAAGCAGCCAAACCCATCACCTGAGTAATTAATTATAATTAGTAAACCTTAGTTCAGTTAAATGAAAGCACATGAACATATTTAAACTTTAAATCAAAAAATTCACACCTGATCTTGAATTAAAGAAAGTAAAGGACTAATGACAAGGGAAATCCCATTATGAAGAATAGCAGGAAGCTGATAACACAGACTCTTGCCACCACCTGCGGCCATAATTACTAGAACATCCCGTCCACTCATGATAGCATTTATGATCTGTTAAAAGTCAAGTAGTTATTACTAAGTACAAAGATTAAAGAATAATCAGCATCATTCACATGGATTGATAAGGGATACATGCATAAAAAAAAAGGCTCCCTCCCTTCACCAAAGCCTTTCTAGAGCCATTATCTTAGTGAAATTATGTCTAGGACTTCACTTCATGTTTCTGATTATGTACAACTCACAAATCTTATTTAAGATATCCAAAGTTCCCCTTCAATCTCCTGTCGAAGTTTTGAGTTCTTAAAAGCATTGATTCTAGCTTTGTGCCTGTTGGTTAATGTTGTTTCTTATCATTCTTATCTTAGGGATTCTGCTATATCTTAAAGATTATGATTGATATATC
>JAOQMS010000001.1:17614736-17625445 GCA_027563885.1 Erythroxylum longipes | reverse complement strand
AACTGTACAGTATGACAATGGATTATTTTGCAATTTTTAAAAAAATTCAGGGACTATTTTATAAATTTAAAAAATTATCCGAAACGGTACCCGGTATTAACTAGTACCGGTACAGTACCATACTAGAACCTAATCCGATACCGAATCCGGTACGGTATTCATAACTTTGGGTAAAAAGGTTACCTTACTTTTGGTTTAGTTTTTGTATATAACGTTAAAACAATAAGAAGAGTGGTTGTTCAGTTTTTGGTGTAGGACATTAAATATACGAAATGAATAAAGGGACATACCCTTTCACTTTGTATGTTAAATAACGAAACGTTAAAACTTACCAAGTATAGAAGGGTGTGACTCTCTTGTTATTTTTTGTACATTTAAACAAAGAGAAGTTTTTTTTTGTACGGACATTTTTTCAAAATTGCAACAAAAGAAAGGATTTTTATGTGTTAACATAAAACCAAGGGAGAAAGAAACAAAATTATTTTGTTTTATTTTTAAAGAAAGAGTTTTTCAAAATTTAACCATAGTCATATCAAGTATTGAAAACGAGACGTATTTTTCGGTGTGGAGTGCATAGAGGCTTCGTATTTTTAAAGTTCGTTACCGATTAATTCTCATAAATTTCAGGTATTTATTTTTTGCTTGTTCTTATTATTAGTATGAATATAAATACAATAGATCTATATAAGATTGCAATTATTTTTATTTCTTTTGCTTATGCGATAATTCAATGGGAAGTTCACCTGAGACCAAACAGGAAAATCTGGGCGGGATAACAAAAATACTAATGGCAAGTAAAAATGGTTGGTTGGTATGATAATTTCGTACTTGCTTAGTTAATAATAACATAAATATGATTACATATTAGAGATAAGAATAATAAATAGAGATAAATATATGTAAAATTATATTGCAAATCGGAAGTGGGAAGACACTATCCGCATGATAATATGCAGAATAGCTAGGCAATGAAAAATGAGCTTTAATCTTCTACGATAATTGGCTAAAGAATGGACCACTTCACTTATCCAACTTAAGAGTTCTTTGTGAAAGCATATTCCAAATGAATGCAAAAGTCCAGGAATGGATGGTAGGAAACTAATGGGCAAACCATCCACATGAGATAAGCCACTTCTACTAGACTACAATCCTTACCAACAATCTGAAGATAGATACGTCTTAAGCTCACTTTACTAGCATCTTCTCCTACAACTCTTGTAAAGAATTCCTAAGGAGGAAGGAAAGAGAATTGAGATGGGATAAACTTGCGTGGAACAAACATCAGTCCCCATAGGTATCCTTTACGCTATGGTAATGCTTGAGGAATGAATTTGCAACCAAAAACAGACTGAGTTTCCTCAATGTTCAGGGAACATGTGTGTTCTGCAGACACCAAGCTGAATTTACATTACATTTTTTCTTTGACTGTGCTTACACTAGCTGGACAGGAAATAGTACAAGTTTTCCTAACTCTAGACCAAAAATTTCTCCACTTTCAAGGTATATTAGAACGACTTCAAAGAGACAACTATTGTGCCAAAAAGAGGAAACTACAAATAGGTAATTCCATGGGAATCAATATGTATGCCATATGAAACAAATGAATGCCAGAATTTTCAAAGATGAACAAACAACCAGGGAAGATGCACTAAGGATCTCCTTAACAAAAAGCAGAGAGCTGGAATTACGAGCAAACACAAGGGCCATTTCATTTCAACACTAAACACAATACTGCAGCTTAGTTTTCATATTGCTCCTTGTTTTGTACATTTGCCTTAGCTAATCCATAGTTTTAGCTTTCATTGTAAGGCTTTGTAACCTTTTTGATCAGTTATAAAATATTTAACTTTTCAAAAAACAAAAAAGTATAAGTTCAAAGAAAATGATGAACAAACCAATGTAATACGGTAAGAACAAGTAAGCTTCTAACCCAAGAGACTAACATTTTTTGGATTTTTTTTACTTTTTTATCCTTAATTATATCAATCATAATATTGTCTATCAACTAACTTTTAATAATATAACTAATAATATTATTTTAAGTGATGGCCAGTTGGCCACTAGCCAAAAAGTGTTTTCCTATAATCTAAGGAAGGATTGCGTGACCTGACTTGGAGAAAATAAGACAAAAATGTAAACAGCATAGGAACAAAAAGTCCTTGTGGGATAGCTAGAGACAGATTTTGTAATCGACGGTTGGAGTTAGAGAAATCAGTTGGCTTGCTGATGAATAACCTAAGTTCTTCCAAAAAGCAGTTCCTTTCTCATTCATCACCTTCTCTGCACCCCACGTTGCCTTAGATGGCCTCTATATTCCCTATGTACCATGTGCTGTTATTATCAGCTTTTCATGGTCTCTTTCATGGGGTCCTTTCTCCTTTAAGTCCCTCTCTGTGAAAAAATATGTTTTCAACATAACAGCCTTAAAAGAAATGCCTAATTCCTATATGTTTTCAACATAACAGCCTCAAAAGAAATGCCTAATTCCTTGGATAGTGCGAGCATAGAGAAGCAAATAAGTATTTTGTTACAATTTCGATAGTCTAGCAGACAAGAATGATGATATTGCAATATCTCATTTGATGACACGCAGGACAATGAATTGTCCACTAAAGCTTTCTCAGGATTGCAGAATCTTTGAATTTTAACTTTTGACATGTTGATATTTGCCAAAACCATAGATCTTGCCTTCAGCTTCTGGACTCGACTGTTGGAACCTGAAAGAGAACAAGATAGGCAACTTGAGGGTGGAGAATAGGAGAAAATTTGAACAGGATATTTAGTACTACTGCTACCTCCAAAAGCTTGGAGAAGGGAAAGCATTTGATCATCCTTGATGGAATTCCACATTGTGAGGGTTTTGTGTCTCAGCATCCCAAAAACAATGTAGATGCTGCAAATGGAGTTATCACGGTTACTAGAATCAAGACTATGGTAGAATCCAAGTCACTGTAAAAGAGGTAATTACATTAAAGCAGGACGAGTCAAGATGTAGATCATTGATAAATGTCGAGGAGTTTATAGTTCTTTCAACACCTAGCTCAGGAGTATGTGGTAGCAATTCCAGTTCACTTCCTAAGCCTGCTTGGTGCACTGAATTATGTTGAAGGTCTGGAAAATTTTCAATTGTTGATGGCATATTTGGCGTTGGAAAACTTGCCACGTAAGCAGGAAACTTCATAACATAGATGCGAAGAAGAAAATGTCAGTGCTAAGACAAACTTATTCGGGTCCCATTTTAGTAGATTCCATTCTGAGGAAAGTTACCTCCTTCCCTGACAAGTTGATGTTGAACTCCACTCTCGGATTTACAGCAGCCAGTTTCATTGACAAGAACTGCAAGTGAATTGAGAACCTGTTAGATATGTTTTCAGAACTAATTTATGAAGAAAAATGCTTCAACAAAGCAGGAACCTCTGGTTACCTCAACTTGTCTCTGAAGAGATTGAACATAATTGATAATTTCATCTAGCATTCCTGCCCTTCCGGTTATTTTATTGCACCCAGGGACTAGATCTTGCAGGCATTTCATTTTCTTACTTATCTTTTCCCTCCTGGCCTACAAATTAGGGACAAAAATCAGTCTAGGCCACCAAAATTTGTTGCAAGTGTTGTGATTACATGTATGCATTAATTCTTATAATTGGAAACTTTGCGGCTCACTCTTTCTGCTAAGCTGTGACTGTCAGTGGCCTGGCCACGACGTGCCCGCACATGTATGTAATCTGGCTTTTGGACCACTGAAATCTTCTGATTTTTCTTTGAAGAATCTGCAGTAGTTTCTGTAGTGCTCTTGTGTTTGACTTTGGACTCCACTTCCACTTCACTTCTAGTCCTCTTCTCTTTACATTCTTCTGCTGCAACAGACTAGACACACAAAAATATTCAAAAGCATGTCTGTGACTTACAAATTTCAATCAAAATCTTGCACATCTGCCTTCACAAAATATTAGTTACTTCGTGAAATTTCAAGAACCGATGTTGCAAGTTTCTAGCAATCAGAAATGAAGAAGTTGATGATAATGATTATTTTATTTCAGCGAATTCGTATAGAAAACTTCCTGTTCTTATGTTTCTTCTCTGAGTGCTACTAACTGTTTTAGTCTTCCCCATCGTGTTAACAAGTTCTCATTGCTCTCCTTTAAACGATTTGAAAATTTAGTGAATGAATTTAGAATGAGAAAAACATACCCCTGATTTCCTCTTATTTGAACTGTCACTCTCTGCTCTGGTTTGCATCTGCTCCAAGAAAATCATGGCATTGCCTATCGCCTCTTCTTCCATGTTTGCTGCCTCTACAGCTCCTATCTGGTAACTAGATGTCCTTGATAAGCCACGATCACTCGCAAGAGAATGTAGCGCTCCTTCAGTTTGCATCAACTCCATTTCTTTAGCAAACAAATTCGTGGCAGTTGATGACAAATTGGCATAATTCATCACGTCCCCATTGCCACACGTTTCATGCTTTTTCTTCCAATCAACAGTACCTCCAAGTACTGAAGTGTGATCAAAGATACCTCCAAACTGAGGCAGTAAGCTTGATTCAGAGGAGTTGTTTTGGTTCAAGTAGCCATGCTGTTGCTGGTACAGCCACTTGAGCCTCGCTTGGTATATCTCTTGCACTTTCACGTCCATACAAAAGGCGTGTTTTTGAGACATCATTAGTTCAAGGGATGCAACCGAATGTCCTAAAGACTATACCTTAAACATATCAACATCTCAATCCTCCAACTTTGCTAGTGTGAGGTATACATTATATGCTAGCAAAGTAACAGTTGGCATGTAACCTTCTGTGATCAAAAGTACCGTAGGGTAGTGATAAGAACAGATGAGTCTATCTTAGTCTGAAATAAATGCAAAGATGGCTACGGATACAGATACATTTACAGAGATATGAGAGAAAAAGCATATAGTAGAGAAACAAGAGAACCGAGTAATTCACAAAGGAATGTAGACCATAAACAATAGCAGTGGGCAATGGTCCCCAGCGACATAGAGTGGCATGTGGGAATGTCCGTATGAACAGGAAATGGAGAAGGTTGAACCGGGTTCCGTTGGGATTATAGCCTTTCATGTTCGGTGGAGATACTTTGTTAGGTGTTGCAGTTGCTAAAAGCAAACATTTAAAAGGCCAAACCTTTGAACAACCAAGCCACTCCAATTAATTAACTAAAATCAAATTACATTATCCCCAACCCCAATTAGTTATAGTGTGTCTATAAATGCATGTGGAAATCTGCCTGGCCGTTGTCTTCTTTCTTCTTCTTGAACATAGTAGATGGTTGCGATAAGTTATGGTAGAGTTTTTGTGTAAAAGGCTTGGTTTTGAATCCCTTAAATGGCTAAGCAAAAGGGTAGTATACTGTCACATTTCTTCCCTTTCAAGTTATCCCACAAACATTACGGCTGCGTTTGGATTTGCGATGTGGTGGAGATAAGTACTTATTCACCGCAATTTTCAAACGTAGATACATGTTTGAATCTGCGGTAAATAACCGGAGGTTGGAGAAAAGTACGGTGCCACCGCAGAAATCAATAAGCAGAATGAGAGTTGCGGTGAGAAACTGCTTTTGCGGTAAAAATTTTACTTTTTATTAATAACCATCACTACAAGTATTATTTTCATAATACTCTTAATTAATACGACTAATAATATATTTTTATGAAATATTTTTTTACTAAATTTATTTTATTTTAATTTTTATTTTAATTTAATATTTTATTATTTAAAATTTAAAATTTATATGACTAATAATATATTTTTTAATTATTTATACAATAATTAATATTTTATTAAATCAATGAAATTTTTAGTTATTTTATCTATTTTTTATTTGCTAAACACTTATTTTCACGTTTCAGCAGTTACCAAAACAGCAATTTCAAATACATAAATACTTATCATTTTAGCAGATTATCAACCGTCACTGCTTGCCCAAACTAAGCCTAAGTATGAATCTAATTGTTATTGAAAATTTAAAGATTTTTTAATAAAAGTCAATTATTTTTTATTGTTATATAGAACAACTTAATTTGTGAATAGATAATAGAAATAAAAAGAATTCAATTATTATTTTTTATGTGAAACAAGTCAATTTATAAATTATTAGTAGAGATTAAAAAAAGAATTACTTTTGTCATTCCTAATAATATTATTGTTAATAGTAATAATGAACGTTGTCATGATAGTTCTTTTATAATGTAGTAATCATTTGTTGGTTATATACAATCACCGGCTAAAGAGGAGCTTAAAACAAAAGAGTTGGATCATTTTAAGCAGAAACAGCTTGAATGTTCGCAAACCATACGATTTTCAATCTGGGTTGGCTCGTCAGTCCTCAAGAACCCCAACCCCGATCGGTGGAGACAAAAGATTGTCTGCAACTCATCTCCTACTTATTTCTCTCTCCACAGACTTTACACAAAGGCTGAGCATGAGCTAGATAGAGGTGGAAAGATGAATAAACCGAGTCAGATTACTGAAGATTAGATGACATACATATATATAAATTTACAGCTAGTTATCACAATCTTCACTCTCTCAAATAAAATAAATCCAGAGAAAGAACCAGCAACCAAGACCCCCAATCTGAAACCTTCTCAGAAAAGAGAAGGAACTTCATTCACACACCCTGCATTGCATCGAACCACAAATTTCTCTCGTGTCTTTATCACATATCCCCTGAAAAACACATCTCTTCCTCCATTTTTTTCCGTCAAACCCCATAACTCATTAAACTCCTCTACCACAAAGAATAACATTAAAAGACCAAGATAAATCAAACGTGGCAGCCACAACATAGGTAGAAGAAACAGAGATTGGCCACCAAGACAATGGCCTCAAAAACAGAAACAATCTTGAACATCAAATCATCAATCAACGAAAGCTGCAACGTGTGCCTCTTCCACTTAAAAGCAGACTTCCAAAAACTCCATCGCCATCGCCATGCTCCCTTGAATTTCAACTTCCCGAACATCCACAGCCTCCGCCGCTTCCCACCACTTCCTGACTTGCTCTTCACCCCGCTTTTTCCACTCTCATCTTCCATTTTATTCTCTCACTACTTTTTCGTCTCTCTCTCTCCGTCTGCTTAGATAGACTCAGACAGAGTTGTGGGTTGTTTTAAGGTTCTTTTGCTTTTTTCCCCTTGGACAGCAAGATACGTGCAGGGGTGAATGAGGAAGGGACACAAATTATAAGGCGTATGTGAGGGTAATCTTGTAATTGTCGGTAAATAAAAACTGCTAACGCGTCTTCATGAGTCAAAAGCCAGCGGACGGTGCGGTGTCGTGTTACGTCAACGTGGGGGAGTGGCATTTTATTCGTGGGCTAACTAATTTCACTCTTTTCTTCTTCTTTTTTTTCTTAGCACGTGTCGTCGTGTGAAAATGGTTGGGTCTGGGTCTCTCTAGGCTAGGCACTAAGAAACTTCGAAAAGAATTTTCTTTTTAAAAAATATTTAAATTTCTGGGGAAATTATGTAATATTGTAATTGACTTTGTTCGATGCCTTCTTAGTTCAGATATTTTTCATTGTTTAATTGGCACTTACATCTTTCAGATGATTCCATACATTAGTACCACTAACGGCGGTCCATTTTGTCAACGTGACGGGTAAATTTGATTTTATTATGCTTAAACTTCCTTGGGAGCGAAGGGATTTGAGGCATGCAATAGCCTACCATAGTTCTTATCGAACCAACTGAAGGATGAGCCTGACTAAATTATTAGTTCAAAATTCTTATATAATGTTGGACTTGGTTCAATTTTTATTGGACTTGGAGCTCAGTAACATAAATTTTAAAAAGATCTAATAATACGCAATATTATTCTTAATTAATAAAAAGAGAGAAACAAGATAAAGAAGCTTTAAAATAAGAAAAGGTTCCATCTATGTGGGCAGATCATCTATACCTCTTATTCTGTATCCTCTATCTCCTTTTAATAAGTATTGAATAGGTACAAAATAAAGGATATAGAAGATGCGCAGCGCACCCCATCTATGTTGGACTTGTTGGTGGTCGCATGTTTCTGGATGTTCCACGGTTGGCTAAAGATTAAGGTGGCCCTATTTCTAGTTAACAGAGAAATAAAGTTGAAAAGAGAAATAAATGCGATGATAATATAATGAACTGGTCATTTCTTTCGGAAACAGCTTCAACATATTGCTCAAAGAAATTTCCACAAAACAATATCTGTCATATTGTACCGAATCCATCCTTTCGTATTGGAGTTCCACTTCCGCTCTATGTCTTTGCCTGGTCTTTAAGCTCTCTGGACATCATCATTGACCCATTCTTAATATGTAATGCTTTATAACTTTATTTGAAAGTCGCAATTTCACCAATTTTCAAAGACCCTGGAAGACTGGCCTAAATGCCTAATTCCTCATCATTGACACCCTGTCAACTATATGCTCAACCCATCTTCTCCGTTTGCCTAATGTCATGTTTTACATTAAATCAATGTTTAAAAGAGAAGACATGTCTTGAATGCCGTGTTTCTATAATTCACGAGCTGTATGGTATTTTTGATATTTATCATTATCATTTTATTTGTGCACGGATTTGTTTAATTTGGAGTTAAAGTTTGGGCGTTAATCAACTTTTTCTCATATCTTTTTTTGGAAGTAATTACCAATAACCTTTGATTAAGTGTTATAGTAAACTTAATGAATTGTGAATGCTGGATATTCTTAATTTAATTTAGGAATCGTTTGGTCCTACTTTTATTTTTATGCTATAGTTTTTAGAATCATGTTTGGTTATTAATATTGATGTAGTTATATTTTTATTATTGATGATAATTATGTGTTAAATAAAACTTAAGCAAAAATTATTTTTAATTAATTATTTTTATTTTAATCTCTTATATAATATTTGTTAATAAATTATAAACAAAGTTATTTTATTTTATTAAAGTAAATAATATAAAATTATATTTTATTTTAAATATATTTGAATTATTTAATCAAAATTTATTTGAAATTTAAATATCTTGAAGATATTTTAAATTTAAATATTTTTATTAATAATTAATATTTTATTTCATTATAAAAATTAAAATAATTATTACGTAAAATTAAATTATTTTTAATTTTTGTTAATATTTAATATATCAAATTACTAAATAATATATATTTAGTTGATATTAAATCAAATTATGAAAAATCATTTTTTATAATTTTCATAAAATTTAAAAATAGGAAAAAAATAAACCTAAAAATAGAAATAAAAAATTCAAACAAGTTTTTTATTCGAAAACAAAAACAAAAAGTGAAAAAAAAAAACAATCAGGCATTAATAATTCAGTCAGAACGGTCTGAACCAGTGGTATTTTATCAAGATCGCGTGGCGTGTATACGGAAGAATCATTATTGACACGGCTTTCATTTCACCTTTCAGGAAAGAATATTAGTACATTTAGTGCTTTCCGGAACGCAAGAACTTTCTTCCTTTCATACAGACCTCAAATAAACCCTAATTGCTGTTGACTGTTTAACTATGTTTGGGAATTGCTATAAAACACGACCAACCCTCGTCTCATTAAATAAAATTTAAAATGAAATAAATGATACAAAGAACTCACTTAAGGAGACTACAAACTCATTACATGCTACCCGATGGAAGAACATATCTCCATAATTCATAATTATAATTTCAAGTTCCAGATAACAGAGGGAGTTTTTTTTTCCAAGATTGTAACTCCTCTAACTCTGTCTAAAGTTACCAATCTTTGTTTTAAAGCTAACCTTGTCACCATTGAGAAAATAAGAATGTATCCATCTTATCTCGAGAGATTCCTTTGTCCATAAGAAGCTTCCGCATTCTCTTGGCCAAAAGCATCATTTTGATAGAGTCTATTCTCAGTATCCGTCATCTTTTGAAGTGTACATCTCTAACCATTTAACTTTGGGCTAGGTAGCTTTGTTGTTGGGGTCACTTGACAGAGAAACTTCTTAAATGTCTTCTCCATTGTTTTAATTATATTTCGAGGCATATGTGAGAGCTCCGATGCACGTGAAGCTTACTTAGAATATATATGATGAGCTGCAATCCATCAGCACAACAGAGATTCTTATTGTCCTAATTAACTATCTTTCTCTGTACTGTGTCAAAACGGGGTTGGCACTCTTTAAAAGTTAGCCTTCACCTTGTTGCTGTTTTTTTTATAAAAAAAATGTTACCAAAGGTTAAATAGCGTTTGGTGACTTTTAAGTGAGATCTAGTGGTGGATTGTGTGTTAAAATTCTAAGTTTGCTTAAGTTTTTAGGTTTTAAGCAGCCTGTAATTATTTGAAATAATTTTATTCAAAGTCTCCGGTTTACTTTTGCGAAAACTACAAGTTGATTAAGGCTGCAAATTTGGAAGCTAGTATGTGGAGTTCCATTAGGTGAACTATGCCGTGAGGATTCTGACTCTTGAGGTTGGTGATTGACAAGCTTGGTTTGTTGGTGAAGAGGACAACCACTAAGGCTTGGTTTGGGGAGCGGTAGCAGTTGATAATCTGCTGAAATCAACCTACTAAAATAATAAGTATTTATTGCTGTTTTGGTAACTGCTAAAACGTAAAAATAGGTGTTTGGCAAGTGCGGTTGCAGTTGCTGAAAAGAAATAAAATTACTAAAAAGTCCATTGATTTAACAAACTATTAATTGTTGTATAAATAATTAAAAAATATATTATTAGTCATATAAATTTAAAATTATA
>JAOQMS010000001.1:17590523-17611503 GCA_027563885.1 Erythroxylum longipes | reverse complement strand
ACGCCACCCTCGCGGGGCACGGACTCGGATATCATCAACGATGTCGGGTTCGGGTCTTGCTGGAGTGGGGTGCTACAAGAAAACCTAGGAAATAAGAAAGAACATGAAATGAGCAAGGGAGGGGTGGGGCTTCGGCTGCAAGAATTATGTTATAAGGAAAACGATGTCTTTTGTTATTAAAATAAGCAACGTCATTTTTTACTAATTTTAAATATTACAGCTTAAGACAACAATGACGTCATTTGTTGTTCACAATTGGCGACTATTTAAAAAAATGTCACTAAAGGTTTACCAATTGGTGACGATTTATGGTTATCGTCGCCAACGTAGACACCCTTTAGCGATTATCTCTTGTAATCGTCACTAAATGGATATATCTTTTCATATTTATGATAATTTTTTTATATAACAAATTTTTTGTAATATATCAATCATATAAAATAGTATATAATTTATATATAATAAATATAGTTTTGTGACAACAAATAAAATTGTCAGACCATATATTTTAAAAGAGATTAATAAAAAGTATAAATAAATGTAATATAAATTAATTTTATGTTTTTTGTTTAATAAATTGGAAGAAATGACACTGTTGTTAACTAAATTTATTTTTAGACTTACAATCATTGTTCATAATATTAAATTTGATTTTTAAGAATATGTTATTAATATGTAATATTCATTTCCATTTTTTTACTATATTGCAATTATTTTTAATTATATTGCAATAAATATAATTATATATGGTAATTAATATATTGTTATATGAATGTATAAATAATAATTGTAACTAGTATAATGATTTATGAACGCATAGATAATAGATAAATTTTCTCATATCTTACTTATGTAATATATTGGTCTATTTAATCATAATTATGTATTTATTATATATAATTTGGTATTGTTATAAAAAATTTATATATTCTAAATGGTAATGGGTTGCCATTTGGCAACAATTATCCGAATCGTTGCCTAATGGTATATTTCTTCCGAATTAATCGAAAACGACATTGTTTTGCTTAATAACAAATAATGTCATTTTGCTTGATAACAAACGATGTTTTTCTTAACAATAATTGTTTTCTACTAGGTTATTAACACCAAAATGAAGCTCTCTTCATTTTCGTGTTAGCCTTCATGTTTTTGAAGAGGCGTGTCTCCTCTGTGGTCGTTATCTCCTATGTTGTGGTCGTCACCATCGAACAAGCATCGTATCATGTGTTGGTACTATTCTTCTTTTATATTTTCAAGAGCCCCCCTTTTGTTGTGTTTTATTTTTCTACTACGTTTTGGAGTTTATGTGGATTTTGTGTTCTTCTTATGCTGTATGTTTTTTTTTGTATTTGTGTTTAGAAGATGGTCAATTGTGTTTTTTTGTTGGTTGTATATGGGTTGAAACTTTTTTTCCAACCTTCAATGCTTCTTTAAGGAAAACCTGCTAACTGTTTAATGAAAAGTCTATGAGAGTATTTAACTTTTAGAAGGTATGTTTATGCACTTCATTCCTTTTTCAACATTTAGTCAGTCCTCTTCTCCTATCTTCCTTCTTTTTCTTTCTCTCTCTCTCTCTCTCAACATTCTCCAGATTTGTTTCTTCTTCCTTATCTTTTCCACAAGTTTGATATTATGTATGTAACTTAAGCTCTTGTATTACGTGTTCAATATATAAAAGGTTTTCCTAAGTATTATTCGTCGATCGTATCACGTGTATCTTCAACAAGAGAATTGGTTAAAATCTAACATTAGACTTGAGTTATGTTATTTTTTTTATCATAATAAATAACAAGTTGCTGAGGAAAAAATTGTTTTTAGCGTCATTAAAAAGGAACGACTTTTTTTGTTGTTGTTAGGATTTGTATGGTAAAGTTCTATTTAATTTTGGATTAGTTTATTCCACCCTGAGAATTTATGGGATTTGATTACCAAAAGAATCTAATTAAACATAATGAATTTTATGCTAAATTGACTTTTCAGAATAAAATTGTTAACAATAATTCATTGCAGAATGTCAATGTGGTGACTAGTTTCTGATGGCGGAAATGAGCGCCACTAGGAGGAATGTGACAAAATTCTCCCTGATGAACAAATGGATGAACAATAAATCTTCTTATCAAAGTATAATCACCGCTTGCCGTTAATGGCCGATTTTCTTCTTCAAGGTTCTTAATATCATTTGAATTACCTTTCTTCCTTAATTATCTATATCTCATTTTCTGTTAGGAAGTTATCAGATGAACATTTGATTGTATATACTATGTGTTGTGTATAACTTCCTCACATCTTCAAGAGAGCGTAGATAAAAATAGAAGCGCTGGCAATGTCTCGATGGTCGGTACAAGATTAGGGTAATTGGTTGTTTTGGAATAGTCATCGATTCCAATTACTATGTTTGTTCAATCATATATGCATGTGTTCAAATTTGGATTCGATATCCTATTTGACTTAATTAGCTATTTAAGTTTTGTATTAATTTTTTCTTAGGTAAAATGCATCGTATAGGTGGTTCATCTAATTCAGTGATCCATGTTGCATCTGGAGATTTGTTCACTGTATCTTCTGTTAGTTTAGTTAAAGCCAAGATGTTATTAGAAGAGAATGTCAATAACTCAACACCTAAGGGAAGATCTTTGATTGTTTCAATTGATGTTTTCAAACGTGCAAGGACTCTTTTTGGGAATCCAAACATAAGGAACTCCTTTAACTTTTCTACCGAGTCTCATGTCACTTGGAATCTAAAAAAATAATTATTTCTTTCCTTTTCAATAAAATAAGCATGAAACTTTGTTTATTGTTTTATTTGTAAGAATTGTTAAACTTCTAATTAAAGTTTTGTACTACTTACCATATATCATTATATTGTATCGCTTACCATATTTCAATATTTATATGTATTATTACTTTATTGTTAATAAATATTAATGATTAAGAATAGTAACCAATTTAAATTTATTATATTTTGATCTTATTAATATTAAAATTTTAGGTATATTTATCTTTTTATATCCAAATAATATTTACTTTTCAAATTTTAAATTACATACCATTTTTTTTCAACAATATGTTTAAAACTTTGAAAACATTTTACAATTTTTAGATGTTCCATTATATTTTCATGAAATATTTGTATGAACGAAGGTGTAGCACTATGTACAATAGTCATCATTAAAGAATTATTTGTATATAAATCCATAGATTTAAACAAATTTATAAAGTTTGAATGCATTAGCTATTTAAACAAATTTATAAAGAAAGAAAATGAAAAAATATGAAAAATCAAATAAATGTCAATTATAATTAACCTTAGGATTATTAAGTACACTTATCATTAAAAAATTATCTTGTTAACATTATTATTTTTAAGAATACTATCACACACAAAAATTCATCAAAATTTCCTTAAGACTTAACTAAGATATAAAATCTTTAATATCAACTTTTGGCAACGATTTCTCAATTCGTCGCCAAAAGTCCAACTTTTAGTGACGATTGAGAGAATTGTCACCAAAGGCTCGACTTCTGGCGACGAAATTTTTAAGCCAACACAAAATGTCACTCCTTTTGTGACGATTCACATAAATCGTCACAAAATATATTTCTTTAGAGACAACTAGGTAAAATGTCACAAAAAGTTAGACTTTTGGTGACGAATATAAAAACCGTCGCTAAAAGCTGACTTTTAGCTACGTTTTTAAATCCTCACAAAAAAAATGTAGCTAAAAGTTGTTTTGTTGTAATGATTAAACCAAACACATAGATATCAAATTTAATTATATCAAGAATATAGTAGCACAAAGAGAAATGAATGATGATGATTTATTTTATCATTAAGTATTTGATGCAACATATGTTTAATTGAGTATTAAATATCATATTTCTTGAATGAATTTTAAACAAGAACTCAATTCTAAAAGTACAAGAATGTTTGATTTTGATTTGAGTTTTTAGTTATAGAATGAAAGTTACAATGAGTGTTGAACAATCGTTTCCAGATACAAGCAGTATGTCAAACATAAATGAGATACCTCCCAATATAGGTAATTGCCTCCATTACTTTGTAGAAATAGAGATGATTTAAGTTTTAAGCAGTCATATAAGTGATAAACTAGAGCTCGAGGCTTGAAACACTAATGTTGACGTAAGGTATGCTAAGGATATAAGGGGTTATTAGTAATGACATGACCTAAATAAATGATATGTTTACCCAATCTGTCTAAACATATCAGATGTGAGTTCCGAAAGGTAGAATAAATGAATAAACAAGTGAACTTAAAATAGGTAATAGGTATGCTTGAACTTTCATCTGGACAATATTTAAAGAAAGATATACCCTCTTATAAATGATAATTAATACTGTAACACATAAATCATATATACATGCATTCCTAACTAATATGGATAATAGAAGTCATATCTCACCTTATATTGTATGAGATCCTTTAAGGTTTATGTAAACCTCAAACTAAAATACCTTTCTTACACGAGTTCTATTTAAGAGAATTGAGATAATGGCTGCTATCTTAAAATGTTACTAAAAAAATATAAATGGCTTGACATAATAAGACATTCTAGAAAAGTGGGTTATTTTGATTAAAAGGAATGAAGAATGAGGAAGATCATTGCAAATTTGAGTTTACATGAATATGAATTCATAAGGGTTCACTTTCTATGTAGAAGCTTATATAATGAAAGTGAGATGCTGATTGATGTAATGAATGACTTAAAGTAGAACATATTAAATCTACTCAAGGATCAACTTATTATTCGAGATATATTATATTTCTAACTGAAGTTTGACAATGTGCTCTTATAGTATATTGGTCTTAGGGGTATTAGATAAGTGTGAAAACTACAAAATCATTTTCTTTTCGTTATATTAACTTTATTAGGTGTAAGTATGGGATAATGGATAAATGTAAATAATAAGTTAATAGGTTAATTTAAAATATTAACTATCTAACTCATCAAATCATCATACCCTAAAAACAAATATGAAATATGACTTTCTAGAAAGATAAGAGGTCTAAGAAAGAGGAGAAATAAAATAAAATAAAAACAAGTTGAAGGGATTCTACAGGTCTTTTTGTTATGTAAATTATAACACAAATGTTTGTTAAAATAATGGATGATACAAGTATTTTTTATATACTATCGTACTATTTTTGTTTGAAATCAACACTAATCTTATACATCAACAACAACAACACTCAACTAGAAGTCTCATTGATACGCAAGATCTGAAAAAATTATATATATATATAGGGTAAGATTACGTATATACATATATTAAAATAAAGATAATAATAACAATAAAATAAATAAATAAATAACTACATATACATAAAAATATAAAAATAAGTAATACAATAAATGCATAATAAGGCAAAGATTAAAAATAAAAGATAAAATAAGTAATAAATAAACAAATAAGAAAGAAGATAAGTAAATAAATAAAACAAATAAGTCATTACAAAAAAATGTTTAGGCTGAGTAAGGAAATACTTAGGCCAAATAACTAAGAGGAATATAATACATATTAAATGTTTAGACCAGAGGTTTGAGTTTCGTACTGTACCAACCAGTACCAGACCGAAGGTATCGTACAGACCAGAAAATTGTACAAAACTTACCTCATCGGTACTGGTCGTGAATACCAGTCAATATCGGCGATTTCGGGTGGTACCAGCCAGTATTGAAAATACCGGTCGAATACCGGCCAGTGCCGTAAACTTTAAAATTCTGAAAGACCTTTTTGGAAAAAAAACCTAACAATCTCTCTCCTTCTCCTCTCTACCCACCCAGATTCATCTCCACGCTCTCAACTCTCTCTCCTCATCGCTACCTACGCCAGTCACCATTTTCATGCAACACCAAAAGAAAATATTACAAAGGAAGACAAAAAGAAAAAATTGCAGAGCAACACTCAGGTTTATCTCCACTCTTCAAAAGAACGACAGTCAAAGGAAGACAAAGAAGAGAGTTTATTTCTAAAATAACAAACAAAATAAACAATATTTCACACTAAAAAGGCAAAACAAAAGTAGAAACCTAGAAACAAGAAGAAGAACGTAAAAACTGAAACGATGTAGAGTGGAGGTGAGTTTTAGTTTTTTAGAAGAGAGAAATGGTGGAGTTTTTGAGAAATGAGAATTGAACAATCTTGAGAAATGAGGATTGAGCAATTTGATAGAGAAATGATGTGATTACAGTTTGTATGAAAAGAAGAAATTACAAGAAAGAACAGTCAATTTTTTCAAATACCAAAAAGAAAAGAGTCAAAGACAGTCAATTTTTTCAAATTGGTAATTGGCTATTTCTTCTTCTATTTTTCAAATAAGTAATTATAGTGTATTTTTTTATTATGTTTATTGGTATTATTTTATATATCTAAGAGAGGGCTTACTATTTACTCTTGTATGAATTATTTTAATTTATGAATTGAGATTTATATTTATGAGTTATTTTAAATTAATTATAATATATAATTTTTAAAAACATGATTGATATAAAATTATAAATTATACAGTATAATATATTGAAGGACTATTTTGTAATTTTAAAAAAATTTAGGGGCTATTTTATAAATTTTAAAAATTATCCGAAATGGCACTCGATATTAATCGATAGTGATACAGTACTGTATCAGAATCAAATCTGAAATTAATACCGGTAACGTATTCATAACATTGGTTTAGACTAAAAGTAAGTCATAAAATTCAAAGAAAAAATGTTTAAAAATCCAATAAACAAGAGAAAATCTTTATATGATCCTTTACATACGCTAAAATTTTCTAAACTAAAAATTAGGTATAGATAAATCAAATTACGGTGATATACTCATATAAAGATTTAGATAAATCATAACTGTAAGGTAGTACCGACACATAGTACTGCCATAGATATTTAAAAAAAAAGAAGGAAGCAAGTTGTCTACGACAACTTGCATGCAAGCTGTTACAGTGGACAACTTACATGTAAGCTGTATGCATGCAAGGTGAGCCACAGCTGTGGCGGCAAAGAAAGAGGAGGTGGAGGGTCTATATAAAGACCCTCCCACTCTTTCATAATGAGGAACATATATATATGTTTGTGGTAATATTTTAAAGTCTTGTGAGATAGTGATTTTGGGTATTTTTTTAGGAAACGTTTTTCCTAAAAAAGTGAGTGACAAAATAGTGAGGATATTATCCTAGGGAAAGTAAATTTGGGAAACATCTTGTGTGTGAGTGCCACTATTTTGTTGTATTTTTTTACTCTTTGTACTGCCATTTTCATTAGTGGAAGTTTTATTCGGAGTTTGGCCAGTGGATGTAGCCTATATTAGAGAATGAACCACGTTAAATTTCTGCGTGTTATTTTCATTCGTATCTTGCCTTTGGGATTTAATTAGTCAATTTTCCCAACAAGTGTTATCAAAGCCAAGTTTCATACGTACGGGTATTATTCATATGTACGTAAAGATGGAGGCAAAAATAAGCAAGATGATTAGCCTAAATGGCTCCAACTATCATATATGGAAGAACAAGACGAAAGATCTTTTGTTCGTCACAAAATTGCATTTACTGGTTTTTACCACTAAAAAATTCGAAAATAAATCGGACGAGGAGTGGGCGTTTGAGCATGAGCAGGTATGTAGTTTTATTCGACAATTTGTTGAAGATAATGTGTATAATCATATTTGTAACGAGACTCACGCATGGACATTGTGGGAGAAGCTCGAGGAGTTGTATGCCTAAAAAATTGGTAACAATAAATTATTTTATCTGACAAAATTAGTACAGATAAAATATCAAGAAAGTAACTCTGTAGCAGATCACTTGAATGAAGTTCAGGGGATCGTGGATCAATTATTAGGAATAGGCATAAAGTTCGATGATGAAGTACTTGCCCTTTTCATGCTTACCTCTTTGGGAGACTTTGAGGATTTCAATCACCAATTCTGCAATTGATGATGTTGTTAATATGGAATCTGTAAAAAGTGGAATTCTGAATGAAGAGATAAGACGGAGATCACAGAGTTCGGCCTCTTCACCACAGCAAATCTAGAGTTCCAAATTTCAGAGATAAGAACAGATGAAAATCAAATAAATATGCAAACGTTGAGTGTCATCACTGCAAAAAGAAGGGTCATATTAAAAGGTTCTGTCAAAAGTTCAAAAAAGAAAAGAACAAAAGCAAAGAAGTCAAGAAAGATGATAGCAGTGATGATGAGCACGCATCGACGGCTACCACCATTGATGACTTTCACATTGTCTCACATGATAATGATGTGAATAGTGCATCCTGTGAGTTTAACTGGATAGGTGACGGTGGTGTAACTATTCACTCCACATCACATAAAGAACTCTTCTCATCATATACAGAAGGAGATTTTGGTGTTGTTAAAATGGAAAATAGCGGTTTAGCCTAAATCACCAAAAAAGGTGATATTTACTTGAAGACAGACAATGGCATGAGACTGTATCTAAAAGATGTCAGACATATTCCTGATCTTCGCCTAAATCTGATCTCGGTTGGCATACTTGATGATGAAGGTTTTTGTAGCACTTTTAAAGATGGCAAATGGAAACTTACTAAAGGCTCCTTGGTAATCGCCAAAGGTAAGAAGTGCTCAAAGTTGTATGTGATACAAGCAAAGGTCTCCAATGATGTTGTGAATTCAGTGGAGAAAGATGATGCAATTGAATTGTGGCACAGAAGACTCGGTCATATGAGCGAGAAAGGGATGACTCAATTGGTGAAAAAGAATGCATTATTTGGAGTTGACCAGATATATTTAAAGAAGTGTGCTGATTGTTTTGCAGGAAAGCAAAATAGAGTTGCCTTTAAAAGTTTCCCTCCTTCTAGAATGAAAAATGTGTTGGATTTGGTACACTCAGATTTATATGGGTCAATGCCAAATTCACTAGGTGGTGCTCAATACTTTGTCACTTTCATTGATGATCATTCTAGAAAGACGTGAGTGTACACATTGAAGACTAAAGAAAAAATGCTAGATGTTTTCAAAAAAATTCATGCCTCAATTGAAAAACAAACTGGGAAGAAGTTGAAATGTATTCGAACAGACAATAGTGGAGAGTACACTAGACCATTTGACGTTTATTGCAAAGAGCATGATATTCGACATTAGACTACTCCTCAGAGCATGGTATTCGACATCAGACTACTCCTCCTAAGACACCGCAGTTGAATGGTTTAATTGAGAGGATAAGCAGGACTTTGATGGAGAGAGTTAGATGCCTACTCTCACATGCAAAGTTGCCTAAAACATTTTGAGGTGAGGCTTTATTCACTGCATTTCATGTATTAAATCGCTCACCATGCATTCCTTTACATTATGATATTCCAGAGAAAGTATGGTCAGGAAAGGATGTTTCCTATGATCATCTAAAAGTTTTTGGTTGCAAAGCTTATGTTTATATTCCTAAAGATGAGATATTCAAGTTTGACGTAAAGACTTACCAGTGCATATTTAATTGTTATGGAGAAGATCAATTCAGTTATCATTTTTATGATCCAATCCAGAAGAAGTTAATTCGGAGTCATGATGCTATATTTGTCGAAGATCAAACCATTGAAGATCTCGACAAAGTGAAAATGTATGCTCCAAGAGCTAATGATGACCTAGTGGATTTAGAGTTAACTCCTCCAAAAACGATTCCAAGACAATTTGGAGATGAAATTAAAAGACACCACCGGATTGTAGCTGATGATGATGCTCCCATTCAAAATCAATCAGGTGAAGATTTTGGTGACGATGATGTCCAGAATCAACCACTAGCACCAGAGACTGCTCAGGTCCAAATAAAGAGATCTACGCGAGTAAGACAAGCCACAACTAGATACTCCAGTGATTAGTATATGTTACTTACTAATGGGGGAGAACCTAAGAATTTTCAAAAGGCTATGATAGATGAACATAAGATGAATTGGTTTGAAGCTATGCAAGATGAGATGAAGTCCTTGCATGAGAATAAAACTTTTGAGTTGGTGAAGTTTTCAAAAGGCAAGAACGCTTTGAAAAATAAGTGGTTGTTCAAGATTAAGCATGTTGAACACAATCCTCATCCAAGATTTAAAGCTAGATTGGTTGTTAAAGGATTCAACCAAAGAAAAGGTATTGATTTTGATGAGATATTTTCACTAGTTGTTAAAATGACATTCATCCATACAGTGCTATGTTTAGCAGCTCTAGACTTAGAAATCGAGCAATTGGATGTCAAGACAGCTTTGCTTCATGGAGATTTGGAAGAAGAGATATATATGGAGCAGCCAGAGGGTTTTAAAGAAAAAGGGAAAGAGGACTACATGTGTAGTTTGATGAAAAGTCTTTATGGTTTAAAACAGGCACCGAGACAGTGGTATAAGAAGTTTGAAACAATTATGGGAGAGCAAGACTATAAGAAAACTACTTCAGATCACCGTGTTTTTGTACAGAAATTCTTTGGTGATGATTTCATTATCCTTTTACTTTATGTTGGTGATATGTTGATTGTTGGCCAAAATATCAACAGAATTAATAGTTTGAAGAAGCAGTTAAGCAAGTCTTTTGCCATGAAAGACTTGGGGTCAGCAAAACATATTCTTGGCATGACAATTATCAGAGACAAGGGCACCAAGAAATTATGATTATCATAAGAGAAGTACATTGAGAAAGTACTTCAAAGGTTCAACATGGATAAAGCTAAAGAGGTTAGTTATCCTCTTGCTAATCACTTTAGCTTGAATACTAAGCAATGTCCTTCGACAAATGAAGAGAAGGAAAAGATGATAAAAGTCCCCAATGCTTCTGCAGTTGGAAGTTTGATGTACGCTATGGTATGAACACGACCAGATATTGCACACGTAGTTAGAGTAGTGAGTAGATTGCTTTCAAATCCTAGTAAGAAACATTGGGATGCTGTGAAGTAGATTATCAGATATCTACGTGGTACTTCCAAAATATGCTTACGTTTTGGAACTAGCAAGCCTGTATTAGTTGATTACACAGATGCATACATGGCTAGCGATGTTAACTCGAGAAAATCTATTTCAGGTTACCTAATTATCTTTGTAGGGGGAGCCATATCATGGCAATCAAAATTGCATAAATGTGTTGCTCTATCCACCACTGAAGCAGAATTTATTACTACAACTGAAGCATGCAAGGAGCTCCTATAAATGAAGAAGTTCTTAGATGAACTTGGTTTTCAACAAGATAGATATCAACTATTTTGTAACAACCAGAGTGCTATTCACCTTGGGAAAAATTCCTCATTCCATTCAAGATCAAGGCATATTGATGTGAGATATCATTGGATCAGAGAGGTGTTAGAGAAGAAGCTATTACAGCTTGAGAAGATTCATACGGATGAGAATGGATCAGATATGATTACAAAAGTTCTATCCAAGGAAAATTTTGAGTTCTGTCGATCATCTGCAGGAATGACAGTAAATACCACATAGTCAGTAGGGGGAGAATTGTAAGGCAATACCGACACATGGTACTGCCATAGATGTTAAAAAAAAGAGAGGAAGGAAGCAAGTTGTCGTAAGTTGTCGTAAATAGGTTGCATGCAAGCTGTATGCATGCAAAGTGAGCCACAGTTGTGGCGGCAAAGAAAGAGGCGGTGTAGGTCTATATAAAGACCCTCCCCCTCTTTCATAACGAGGAACATATACATATATGTGTGGTAGTATTTTAAAGTCTTGTGGGATAGTGATTTTGAGTATTTTTTTTTTAGGAAACGTTTTTCCTAAAAAGGTGAGTGACAAAATAATGAAGATATTATCCTAGGGATAATAAATTTGATAAACATCTTGTGTGTGAGTGTCACTATTTTGTTATATTATTTTTTCTCTCTATACTTACTATTTTCATTAATAGAAGTTTTATTCGAAGTTTAGCACATGAACATAACCTAAATTAGAGGGTAAACTACGTTAAATTTTTGCATGTTATTTTTTTACTTATTTTTCCTTTGAAATTTAATTAGTCAAATTTTCCAACAATAACTAATTAAATGATTTGATCAAAGTACGATTACATGACAATATATATATTTTTAACGTTGCCCTCGAGAAGTATACTGTACTTGGGTCACTTACATGACAAGTAGATTCAATTTGCATGATTGTTGATCGGACGATAAGAAAAATCTGTTACATATATTTGTGTGAGCTAAGATTTCATACAACGTGATAATAAATCATAAGTAGTTAATCGAAACAGTGAATCTTATCCGTAGTACGCAGAAAATAAAATGGAAAGTCGTTGCACTGTCACTTCACGACTGTAGTAGAATGGACACTCATAAGTGTAACGTAACCAAGACGGCTAGATGAAAAATATACTATTCAAATAAATTGTGTTCGAAATAGAAATTCTGCAGTATCAATATCAAAACTTGACAATTCAAATTAAAAGTTCGGGATGGTAATTTTCAACACCACGCCTGAACACTTTGTTTTCAATAGCGAAATAGATATGTAAGTTGGCTTCAATACAGATTGATCGTCAAATAGAGAAAGTTTGAGTTTGTCACTTTCTCCGATTGAACTCCTCCTTATATACTTGTTTTGAATCCTACTTAATGGAGATACAGTCCTTCTCCCACCACTAGTTTAAATCTCTAATAATATTATTTCTTTAATTGTGATTGATTTAAGCTTGTTTGAAAGTTAGTTTGATGATCGAATGAGTGTTTTATAAAAACTAGAGTTACAATAATTATCTAAATAATTTCTAGATATACATAATAGTTCGTATTAATTATGAATTTTTACTAAAATAGCATATTCTTAATTCAAACTCTAATAATTAAAGATAAGTATATGTGATTGGAACTTTAATTGTTTTAGGAAAATGATGGCGTGTTTTATATGAATAAGATACCCTTAGCATAGAGACGAAAGGATAGTTCGAGTGTTTCGATTCATTTACCTTCATTCGTCAGTTTTATGCACTGTTAATAGTTGATATCATCAACAGTCTCATGTCGCCACCTGGAAGGACATGTTATTAATTGTGATGTTACATATTACTAATTCTTTGAAAAAATTAATTATTAGTCTATTTCTATACCAAGCCTACTTACCAGTTATATCATCCATCGATGAAGCCTGCCATTGAATATGTCGTTTAGGGCGCATTAAGCTTGAGAGAAAAAGTCGATCATAGGAGACTAAATTTGTATCATCATCAAAAACAACCCCATATCCAATTTCTTAGTGAACTCATCCCCACACACGAAAGTTTTCTGATATGCCCTTCTCCATCTCATTAATCCAGCTTCCTTTCTGCTGCCATGTCTACCTAATTTTGTTTGGCCAAAAGTCGTATGACAAGGTTGAGTAACATCGAAATAAGTGAAGAGGAAAAGGAGATGGGGATGTTCGACGACTTTTGTTGGATTACAGGAAGAAGAGGAGACAACAACTTTGGAGAAAAAAGTAAGTTTTCATTTTATGTTTTTCTTTTGATAAATTTCCTCATATCACATAAATATTTATTTGTTAATGACTTCTGCTAATGTGGTGTGCAACGTTAGTATTATTTATTAAAGAATTAACGAGTTAGTTTTATAGCAAATGAAAAGTTCTAATACTTTATCGTTATTTTTAATAGTTCTAACTAATATTATAAAATTAATTAAAGTTTATTATTTAAACATAATTTACCTTAAATAATGCTCTTAATGACTGCTTTTTTGTTAAAAACCTTTTTTCGTACTCTTATAAACCAAAGGGATAATCGATCTAATTTTTTAAGTTTTTTTTTAACTCAGTATCTAAACTTTTACATTTTCAATTGAGTTACCAATCATTTAAAAGTTTAACATTTCAAAATGTTAATTTTATTAATAACTTGTTAATTTCACTAACAAAATCTTTGTTGTTTATGACATATATATAAATGTCCACATAGAAAAATAGTAGTCATGATTAGACTGTAGCAGGAAACTTTTTAAGTAGACACTTACATATTATGAATAACAAAATGTTTTTTAGTCAAATAAGCAAATTATTAACAAAACTAACATTTTAAATTCAATTATTAAGGTTTTTAAAAATTGGTTACTCCGATGAAAAATTTAAGTATTGAATTGAAAAAATCCTAACAGGTTAGAACATTTTAGAATTAGTTATCCATAAATCAAACAATACTAGATTATCTTCTATGATTATTTTGTTATTGTTAACATTTTTTATTAGAGTAGCAATAATTCTTTTTAAATTAATTTAATCAACAAAAGATTTATTTAGATATAATCCCCTTTCAACATTTTATGCATTCAAGTAATTATCTAAATTAGTACTAATTTTAACAAAATTTATCCTTTCATTAATACTATTTTAAATTAGTTATATCATCTCCTCTATATAAGCTTATCTAAAATCTAGTTACATATTAATCATTAGTCAATATTTATACATTTCAATGACAATAGGATATTATTTATAATAAATGATCTTATTTGTTGGTTAATTGATTTTAAAAAATTTAAATTTCAACATAATATCATTTTGAAATTATGAATGAAGGACAAATATAATATACAAAAAATAATTTTATAAAATATAATGATTGAAAAAGTCGGACATAATCCAATGTAGTTAGATCTAGATATAGTATCTCCATTAAAGACCTGGTGATATTCTTGAGAAAGTACACACCATTGGAAAATGGAAACGTAAAAAGAAAGAAGATGAGGAGCTTACGTCAGAGGCTACATTGTTTGATGTACAAACGTTTTTAAATGCCTGACATCCAACACAGACTTCAAAAGTTGAAAAGTTCCCTCATTCATAAATGTGTGTGTTCATTCACCGTATGGCATTGGCAAAACATGATCAATCTGATTCGTGTCCACCTGTAATTGTATATGGCGTATACAAGTTCCAGGACTTGTTCATTCAAGAACAGACAAAATTTCACTTTCCAAATTCAATTTCCTGTGCCAAACTATAATAAAATATCACGACATAAAGAAAAAACAACAAATTATGCTTTGGAATGCCAAAAAACAAAAAATCTAAAAAGAATGTGAAAAATCATTACTTGGATGTGGAGGTGGAGCCTGTTCCTGGAAAAAATCCAGTATCTGGTTTGCTCATTCTCGGTAAAATATGAACGGCGACCGCTTCGAGTCCTGGCGGAGTTTCAATTACTCTCATCCTCACAGGCTTCGACACCATATCCACCACCACTATCCCATCATCACTGCCGCCACATAGGACACAAACTCTTCCGCCTCCTGCAGCAATCTGCTGAGCTCCTCTGAGTCTCTCAGACTTTATTATATTCTCCCATTTGTCCCTTTCAGGATCATACGTTCTCAGAGCACCTTTTCTTTCGTCAACCACATACATCACCTCCTCGTTCATGGTTGCCACCGGTCCTTTCCAGCCGGCGAGCATCCCCTTCGGCATGTTCTCCCAATCCTCTTTCTGGGTATCATACACAATCCCTTCTTTTGCTGCATCACCTTTCATGTTCACCATGCACAGCTTTCCTCTCCACCCCACTGCGTCCACAGCGTCTCTGCTAAATCTTCCATCTTTAAGCGCTTTAACCTTCTCCCATTTCCATGAACACCCAGAAAAAGAATTATTGGTATCGGAACTCTCTTTCTGGTTCTGAGTCGCAGGATCTTTATTTATTCTTTGTGGCTCCCACTTCTCGACTGACTTGGCAACGTCAGTAGAGAAGTGGGATCCGATACCGCTAGCAACGTACACAATACCGTGGGTTGTTCCAGCGGCGCACCACCGTCTAGGGGTGTCAAGAGGTGGCCCGAAGGACCACTTGCGAGAGATTGGATTAAAAACAAGAGGACGAGACAAGGCGGGATTGAAATTGTCGGTGGTAGCAGCAAGGAGGACGAGGCGGCCGGAGACTGAGACGGATTGGATGGGGAGGTGACGGGAGATGAAGGAAGGGTGACGTAGCAGGAAGCGGAGAGGAGGGTCGGCGGGCGGCGGAGGGAGACAATCCCATCTGGAGGAGATGGGATCGTATGTAAAGAAATGGATAGAACTTGCATGATTATTGTTATGATGCGTGTTGGTTGATGATAGAATAGTGTAAAGAGACAAAAAGGGAGGGAAATCAGGTGAGTAAATGAGGCGGCGCCATGAGTGACAGACAGAGAAAAGCAAAGAAGGTGGCACTAGGGAGAGACACAGCTGCGCTAAATGGTCAGGCAAGCCTGGTATGATAGGTTGTTCATGGCGGACATGGTGGTTGTTGGGGTGGTTATTGGTCTGCTTTGGTCGTTTAAGTGGGTGTTTGTGACTGGCCTCTGAGTTAGAGGCCTGGATTGGATTGGCCGCCATAAGCCTGTGGAGGATTTGAGGCACTTGGAATGCTAGAGACGAAGGGTTTGTTCTTTCCTTCGTTGGATTCGGGTTTTTGAGAAAAGGTAAAACGCATGGAGTGAGTAAACTTCCCTTTGAAGACAAGTCGTCCTTCTGTTAGACAACTGCGCAATTTTTAATAGTGTCAGATACCGACTCAGATAAGTGCATTTCCCTACTTTTTGCAAAGCATTTATGAAACTGTTCTCTACTTAGTACTTCACCCCATGTGCAAATTCACACGACTTTTTACCTGTACATATGTGAGAAAAGCAATCGGCTCTTGCAATCTATCAGAAGACAGAGAGACCAACAACATTGTGCTTCTTGCCACCTTTTAGACCAGCCTACGCCCACTGTCTCCCTTGGAACATTAAATGCTAATAACTTTTCCCAAGTAGCTGACGGAGTACCTTTTAATCCTTACATCACACGATTTTGTTCAACCACTAAATTTTGGCATAGCATGGTTACGACAAGAACTACCAAATGGCAACTTTTTGTTTGTTCTTCTTATATAAAATTGATTTGGCCGGCATCTTCAGTCGTTAAACGATTATCTTAGCCGGCTCTTCAACACATCTTTTTATTTTCCAACCTTTGACCCTCAACTTTGTATATCCATTTAAACCCTGTATGAGTTATTATCATGTAATCAAAACCTTAAATTTGTCTAGTCTCATCATCTATCAATATAAAAACTGCCGCCCCCTCCGGGATGGACCAGCTGGGGTGGCTTTCACTCCTAAACGGTGGTTCAAGCTGCTGTCACTTATTAATATTAATTAGTTTGATTTTATAATTTTATTGTAAATTATTAATTTATACATAATTTACAATAAAATTATGTTTTATTGTTTTATTTCCTTTTACGAATTAGTATAAAGAATAGCTGATCCCATGTACAGTAGGTTGCGTCGTTCACCTTACGTACAATAAGGATATCTCATCACTATTTTTATTATTTTGTTTTACCAACTGGAATAACCAAGAGCTGAATAACCAAGAGCTAAACCCTTTCATTCACATACATATATAAAGGATTTCTCATTACACTTATATGAAAAAGGAAGCTTCAAAAATTTTAAATAATACTATTTAATTATTAGCCTGAAGCATGAGCTTGATATGTTTAAGGATTTCTCTAAAGCCAAGAGAGACTTAGAGAAGAGCGGTAAAGGTGGAGCATTGAAGCACAAAGTTAATAAGAAAATGAAAGAAGTCATAGACCAACCTGATATGAAGGAGAAGAGGGAGGCACTAAAGGATGAAGTTGAAAAGTTAAGGGCTTCTAATAATGGAGGTAAAGGAGATCATTCTCAAGTTAAAGAAAGATATAGATTTGGGACTTGAAAACTATCTTAAGACCATGGGTTTTAGATGTTGAGGTTGTGAGACATACAAAAGATTTCAACAAGCAGGCCTCAAGTCCCGAGTTAGAGGATAAGTTGGAAACATTGAAGGGAGAAACTTTCGACAAAATCGAAGCTGTAATCAACAAAAAATAAAATCGAGGCTTTGGAATAACTGCTATGAACTCATAGGATAGTTGAAGACAAAGCACGAGCAGTTGAAGTCAGAGATTGCAGAAATGAAACCGTGGAAGATCCGGATAAAACCTTATCAATTGTTCAAAGTCATCCTTTGAAACCTTGACATAAGATAGATAAACATGGATTGACTTTTCTTCTTCACCGTTACTTCCTATTTGCATCATTAAATATATTCATGCAAAGTTGCAAACACATTGCTAGGAAGGAAGACCACAATCCATGACCCAGAAAAAAGGCGGAATAATCAAGGGAGTCGTATGGCAAAGGGTAAACGCGGGGCATGCATGAAATGACAAATGACAAGTTACGGTGAGAAAAGGTTCTTCTAGATCCTATTTCGGATAACTAATTCCTATTTATTTTATTAATTCTCATCTTTAGAACACCGTAAGGGAAACAGCTCAACACAACGTAAAGGCATTAATATTGGACTTTAGCAATCAATGGCATTATTAGACATTGATTGCTATCGGGAAACCTAGATAACGTAAATTGAATGCGGAAAGTTAAGAGATCACAGACGTGATGTTTGCAGCCAGGCCAGGTATTCACTCGGTGCTTATTCATTATTCCCATCGTCCATTTCCTTTCTTTCCGTTTTGGTTTATACGTGAATTCTCTGAAGAAATACCCTTTGATCAACTTATCACCATCTTTTGATTAGGGGTCCATACGTTTTTGTTTCGTTGCTTTGTCTTGTGAGGCGAAATACGTTAATTAGTCTTTTTGTCTTTCTTTTCAATTTTGATGTGCGATAGCTTGGATTCCGACCGGGAATTACTCGATAATAAGAAGAAGAGAAGAAGAGGAAGGTTCAAGGAGTTGCTTGGTGATGGCAAATTGGCAATAATGGTAGCATGGAAGACAACAGATTCAATGGTGGAGTGGGGATAGGGTTATTAATACACAGACCTGCGGGTCACCGAAACACGCACTCTGACAACGCAGAATACGTAACTTCACGTGTCCTTCGTTTAGCTAAATCTAATCCCCTATACACTTTTCTTTTAAAATGTTAGGGATATTTTATGTGAATATTTCATTTAAATGAGAGAAATAATAGAGAGAGAGAGAGAGAGAGAAGAAATAATTCTTAATAGTAGGTACTTCCTTATTGTTAGATTAAGAATAAAATGGCTAAAAGATGGAGATAAAAACACTAGCTAGCTTCTTTCGTAAATCTATACTATCTAGGAGAAAACATAATCGAATTGCTTTTATCTAGAAAGATGATGGACAAATAATAAAATTGCTCTCAAATCTTTAATTTCTAAGCAAATCATTAATAAGGAGGCGGAATTCTTATTCAATCCATTTAGTGCGACAAATGTGGGGAAAATCTTAAATCTAATAAAGTTTCTGGCTCTAATGGATTCAATACTCTTTTCTTTCTGTAAGTCTTAGCCACATACCAAAAATGTAGTCATTGATATTATGTTAGAGTTCTTTAGTCGTGGAAAAATGCTAGGAGAACTTAAACCAGACTTTTATAATTCTCATTCTTAATTAAGTCTCCAAACTCTTCCTCCTTAAAGCAGTTCAATGTTACAAATAAAGAATCACCGTGCAAAAACAAGTGCAAAGGAAGGAATACTATTTTGTCTACATTTCTACTATTTATTCAGTAGCCAACATGCCTTTAGATAAGGCATCAGATCACCTGTGCCACTAATGGTGGTCATACTCTATGCTAGAATTAAAACGTCGATGTTTTAATTCGTTTTAATTAAACCAAGTATTCAACACCTCAGCTTATCTTGAGCCAAGCCGATTTGTTGTCTTCCTTTGATTTTGCTTCCCGCCTCAAACTCCTTCCTTCTCCTTTTGGATTAATTCATGGAACATCTTAGATCGAGCTTTGGGATTCTTAAAGGCTGAGGTATGCTCTGTCAATCTCTCGCTTTCGTTTCTTCCATGAATCTCGCATACCTTTTCTCTCCCACTCTCTCGCTTTCGTTTCTTCCATGAATCTCGCATACCTTTTCTCTCCTACTCTCTCGCTTTCATTTGTTCCACTCTAATTTCCTATGCAGATATGGTTTGTGTATCTGAGAGATATCTGAATATGAGGAATAGTATAATTTTTACTCTTTAGTAGTGTGTGCTCCAAAAAAGAAAGGTTTGTACACTATCCTACACCCGAAGACTAAACCAGACTAAATTAGATGCCATTCTGCTGCTACATGGTTACTTGGTTATTAAATTCTTTTTGACTTTGTTTACTAGTAAAGCTAAATTCAATCATTTATTCATTAGCATTTGCTGCCTACTGTTTGCTGGAATATAATTCATTTAGGTCTGGGAAAGATACGAATGTTTTATAGAAGAAGGTTAAAGATTATATTTTGAAGGTTTTTATTGATACTAAACTCAGAGAAGTCGTTCTCAATTTGTGCACGTGTTGGTTGCTATTAGGTTAACTGTACCATAATTGTGATGATGACATTTTTGATTTAGTAGAGTTGACTTTTAATTTACAAGTTTAAGGATAGAAATTAGAGAAGCTTTTGAAAAAGATAATCACATATAGATTATAAGAATATAATGATCATGTAGATATAGAAGTGCAAACAATATGGGTATTTCATTCCATGTTCTAAGGTTAGTTTATTTAATACCATCTGTGATGCACATTCTAGAGTCCTTGATGCTGGCAAGTCAACTTAGACAAGAAATTACTTGTTGTTCTCCTGATTTCAACATCTCAAGCTCATTGGTTGGTTTTGTAGTTAAATTCCTCTTTACTTTATAATTCATGATAGATCTTGCACTTCATGGTTAACGTAATTCACCTTCTATTATTAGATTTTGAAGGCAATAACAACACCTAGATGTTGTGAAAATTTTTCTTTGGAGCGGTTGGAATTGTTTGGAGATTTAGTACTAAAGTATGCAGTAAGTTGCCATATGTTTCTGAACTATCCCCGAAAATATGAAGGCCAGTTATCTTATCGGCGCTCATTGGCTGTTTGTAATTCATACATAAATTAGGCATAGGTCTTGGCATATAGGTACTCAATATCACATTTGATATCATATTGGCTAACCAATTGGTACTTCTATGAAAACTTGTGTATCCTGACACT
>JAOQMS010000001.1:17552740-17581098 GCA_027563885.1 Erythroxylum longipes | reverse complement strand
TGAACGAAGAATCTTTTTCACCTTCTCGCTATCCGTCATGTGCTTTCCAAGGTTGCCTAATCCATTGATAATTTCTATAAAACGATCAAGCGTAGTGGAAATAGACTCACCTTCCTTCATGATAAACATTTCATAGTCATGGAGAAGCATGTTGATCTTTATTTCTCGAACTTGGTTGGTTCCTTCGTGAGTAATGTGTAGTCTTTCCCACATTTCTTGAGCGCTAGTGCATGAGTTCACCTGATTTCTCTCCTCAACGGTGAGAGTGCAATATATCAACTTCATGGCTTTTGCGTTGATGAAGGCTTTCTTCCAATCATTGTCATCATATTCCAACTCTGTCTTTAACTCGCCATTTTTATTCAAAGGAACGTGTGGACCAAAGATTATGATCTTCCAATACTCCACTCCCTCACTCATGATGTGATACTTCATAGGATTTTTCCAAGAAGAGTATTTAGTACCATTAAAAAGAGGAGGGCGATTATTTGTGTTACCTTCTTTCGCTATGTTGTTGTGTGTCAAGTTTAGTGCCATCCCTGGATTTTTATAGGTAGTCTGCTCTGATACCAATTGAAAACGATCTAGAAGGGGGGGGGTTGAATAGATCTTTTAAATTTTTTGTGAAGTGCTACAAAATAGAGAATTAAAACACATAAGGCAAGCAAAAACAAATCGAAATATAAAAGAGTAGAGAAAAGAGGAAAACACAATATTTATAGAGGTTCGGTGCAAAGACCTACGTCCTCTACCTAAGCTCCCACTTAGGATTTTGTCAAAGCTCTTTACTGCACACTTTTTAGTTTAGTGTGAACTCTTCCAATCAACTTGACTTCCGGCTCAAGCTACACCTTGCAAATGATTTGTTTTCTCGGCACAAATCCTACCTCCCAAGTGATTCTTCTCTAATCACTCAACTCACGGTAATAATAGGATAGTAATGAAGTAATAAAGCTCAGTACAGCTGAAGACAATCAGAATATCCTATGTAAGCAATAGGAGAGCAATGAGAGGATATGAGAGGATAATTTTTCACTATAGCAAGTATGCTTCTTTTAGAACTTGTGTAATCAATCCTCTGAAGTGAAGACCTCTATTTACAGACTTCAAGACGTTCCTGGACGCTCCTAGTCATTGTAGAACGCTCCTAGCAGTTGTAGAAAGATTTGCTCCCATTTGAATTCGTTTGACAAATTCAAAGTCTGTTCAGCTGTAACTGATAGTCGACTAGTCGGTATGTAACAGTCGACCAATACGTCATAGTCAACTTGTCTTCCAAGTGTTAGTCGACTAGCACACTCTTTTTATATGAATCTTCAGCTCCGCACTTCAAATAGTCGACTTATAACATGATAGTCGACTTTTCTAGTTCTCCAACTAATAGATCTCATTGATTCTCCAATCTTTGACTGTTGAGATACATATTTAAAATCCTCATGCAAGATCTTCACATGAAATTCACGTTTTTAATTCTAATTCTCATTTAGTCGACTAGTGTAATTTTTCAAAATAGGTGCTTCATCTTTGACTATCATTAGTCAATTCTCCATTAGCACAAATAGTTGACTTGTGCAAGTTTCAGTCGACCACTGTTCCATTTTATTAACATCCTGAAATTATTTCTTAACCATTTGTTTAAGTTTTATTATTATCAAAACATAAAAGGATTTAATTTGTCAACCTCCATTGGTCCAACATTTATATTGGTGAATAATGAAAAAATATAGTGGTTTTGTTATTAGTTAGGGATGAATTCAATTTGCATATGAAGTGTTCGACGAAATGTCTCTTAGGGATATTTTGGACTATTTTGCTAGATATTGGTGAGACTTGGTTAATTGCTATTTGGTTTTTTGAATTATTTGGTCTTTTGGAGAACTTTTTTGAATTATTTGGTTTGTTAGTACTAAATTTGATAATTTTAAAGTTATGGGAGTTGTTGCTTTAAAATGTGTTCTTAGATTTTGCAATATTAGTGGGTGAGGTGTCTTAGCTTCACTTTTAACATGTTTCTTTTATTTGCTAGTGAACTTAGTGATTTAAGACATTAACAACCTACTAACAAATTGTATTCATGTCCATCAAGTCTCTAAATACCTTTATGTAACTCATTTCACAAAAAGATTTTCAATATAGAAAAAGTTGGAGCATTACTTAAGCTTTTATCTATAAAAACTTAAACATAAGGAAATCAACAAGGATGAGTTAAATTGTGCAAGTTCAATTATTATGTAATGTATGCTACTTTCATTTATTACTCTATATATTGTCCTAAAAGAAAATTTTTCTTATCTCAATTCTATACATAACACACAAGAACTGAATGTCATAAATTTTCTTTGTTACCTTAACTTTCCAAGTCTCATTCAAGCATTGCTAATTGTATGATTAACCTAGATGAACATTTAATTTTAATTTATGTTAAAAGCCTTTTAGTTTAAGGTTCTTTATTTCTTCTAATGGCTTAATTGATTCGAACTAAGGCCAGTTTCACAATCGGTTCACTAACTTTCATCATTCATCGTCTGTCATCTTCAATTGTTTGTCCATCCTGGCAAGTCGTCAAACTTTTGTTTGATTTTTATGTTCTGCTTGAATAGAGAAGAATTTGTGTGAATGGAAGGAGAGCCTAGGTTTTGTATGTGAACTTGTATTGATTAATTGAAAACTATTAACATCAGAAATTCACATACAATTATAGATGATTTGAGGTATAATAAACCCCCTAGTATCGTATATAGGCTGGAAACCCAAGATGTACCTCCCATGAGACCTATTGGTGAAATATTCCATAAGCCTAGGAGTCACAACGAGAAGACCTCATATGGTTTAATAATGCTACATACTATAGTGTTTGTTTGAATGCAAACTTACTATATGAACTTGTATTGATTAATCAAGAACTAGCAACTTGTATTGATTTATCATTATGTTATATAGAACAAGGGTTGAATTTAGTAATTCAGTTATTTACTTTTAATTGTAAAGGTATGACTAAAGATTGTGAGTTGCAACGAACTAATGTTGCAATGAACAACAAGTTGCCTGTACATATTGATACCTTGCAAGGTGGTTTTGTAGATAAGATTCAATCAGTAAAATTGTCTAGTGAGTTAGGGGTAATTGCCATAATTGAATTGTCTTGCCTTAAGCATATCAAGAAGTTGTAGGAAGACAATTTGCTAGAAAATGTCTTGGATGAAGTTTCGATAAATTTTCAATTTATTTAATTATATGCAGTATTGTTTTACTTATTTAAAGATTAATTACACTTTTACTTGTTATTCACAGATGAAGTTCAATATTATCGATATCGACAACCCTGATGTTTCAAACTGTGTGACTTCACTGTTGAAATAAAGGACCATGAATCATCATTATCGACTACATCAATATTTCAAATCTTTTTTTTTGGATAAGGAAGCAAGGAGACATGTTCTTGAAAGGATGTTTCCAAACGATTGGAGCAATATATGTGATTATTAGGCCTCTTCCAACGTTAAAGTTTGTTTTCTTTCTCTTCACAATTGCTTCCATTAATTTTGTTACATAATTTAATGATTATTTCTTTTTTTATTTAGGAAAAGTGTGAGAAGCCCAAGGTTAACAGAGAAAAAATGAACACTACTCAAAACTAAGGCTCCAAATCATTTGTTGTCCTGCAAAATGAATATGTAAGTTGTTTGTTTACAAGTTATAATTATATCAGTAAATACAATATTATTTATTATTTGTTGTATTTTTCATAAAATAGAGTCAGAAGGAACTACATAGAGAACAATGTGACAAAATCATACTCTACAAACTGACACATTATAAAGAAGGTGAAGGCTGAAGTTCTGAAGAAGTGCACGATAATTATGTAAGTATAAAAATTTGTTTAAAATTTAAGTTTATTTATTTATGTAGTACTAACTAATAATATTGGAATTGAATATTGATTTTGTTTTTTAAATTTTAGAATAAGATGTAGGAGTTGTTGCAAACATTAATGTCTGACAGAAATGAGCCAAATGTAGATGACATTTGTAACAAAGTACTTAGTACACAATCCGACTACATCAAAGATCTTGAGTTTCGACCTAAGTCAACTGCTTCGTCCTCATCAAGACTACAATATATTCAACATCTTGAAAAGGACAACCAATCATTTAAGGCTAAATTAGAATGTAATGAAAAAAATTGGCCAAGCTTGAAAAGTACTTCAAAGAATTATTGGCCCGAATTATGTAAACTGTAAAGGTGAAAACAAGTCCTGTTCGTTAAACTAATATTTGTATTTTTTTATTTTGTATATAAGTATGTTTGGAATTGTAATTAACATCTTGCACACTATCAAATTTAATAATATTTTATTTTCAATATACAATGCTTATAATTTTCAATTATTTTTTTATATTTTTGCATAATAAATCATACAACAAAAAAAATCTAAATTTTACATATAATAATATGGATTTAAAATGTCACCAATAGTTATAATTTACATATAATACTTAGTTATAATGTATATTAAAAGCCTCAATCTTTCATAACCTAAAAGGCAAAGTGGTATTAATTATTACTTTGTAAACGAAGGAATTGGTATTGAAGACAACATAATAAATGTCATAGCGGGGCTTGACGTGAGCTAAGTCCCAGGTTCAATTCTATGTTGTGTTGCTACAGTCTTCGTAAGAGCCTGGGACAGCAGGAGTTTTATCCGCTAAAGATGTTGCTCGTTGGGCCCTCCGCTGGGGGCGTTGCTCGTTGGGCCCTCCTGTTGGAGGTGTTGCCAGTTGGTCCCCCATTGCAAGCGAGATGTTGCCCGCTAAGCTCCCCAGAAGGAGTTTCCCTCGTAGTCCAAAAAAAAAGTTTATAAAAAATTATTAAACTAACATAAAATTTGAAAAGAAAATAAAAATGATGCATTATTTATTTTTCCAATTGACTTAAAGAAAGCATGCCCTAACAAGAGAATCATTTCAGGTCCCATCCCATTTTATGTGCCTAAAACTGTGAAAGTTGAAAGCCTTTGAAACAAGAAACTTCCTAGAAAAATAAGGTATATTCATTCAATGTTTTGCATTTAATTGAAAAATATCATTTTTAGAATTAAAAGCAATGCCATTTGTTACAATAATTCTAACAAAAGACGGATTTAGTTGATTGAATGACTTCATCTTTTGATCTTTGACACTCTATTAATGACCTTCGTTCACCTTTTCAACAATTTTTAACATCTCTTTTTCACATAAAAATCACATGTCTGCTAGTTAGAAGTAAAGTTGCATGCTACTATACCTTTTCAATGTCTCTGCAAGATTTCCATCAAATATTATTGTTCAATTTGAGACCATCAAAACCATGATCTCAAGTTTAAAAAATATATATTAAATTGATCAAATTTTAAATTAAACTTCAATTATGTGCAATCATATGCTCATCCCAATCAAATTTATTAGCAACCCTATGTACGGTTGAATTTATCCTAAATAAAGAAGAGCCAACTTGGCCAAGCCAACTCCTCCACTTGGTTTGGTTCCTTTTACAAGCTTTCCGTTAAATGGGTTGGGACCTAGTAAACCATGGATGCCAACTTCGGTTAAAATGAAGTGTTAAGACTGGCTCGTCTGATGTTGCCAGATGATAGAAGCCTTAGATTCACAAACATGGGCTCCTCCAAATTGGCTTTTGTTAATAATTGGATTGGTCCCTATGTCTAGGTTTCGCAACTGCCCTGACAACGACATGACTTATCTGGTCCAACTAGCACATGCGACCTCAAAAACCGTACTTGTTTTCCAAGAACAGCAATACTAGGAAATCTCTGCTAAAATCAGGACTTCAAATTTGTTCAATTAGTTCCATACCTGGACTTTGTTACCGAACAGTCGAACACAGACGTATCCACAAGTCATCCTCTTCGACGTCGTTCAAAGGATGCGGATAATGAGTGAAATATTGAGATGAAGGAAAACGAATTGCTGTTGTTCCTGGAAAGTCAATGTGGAATGGCAAACGGTTTTAATGATTTCAACATTGTCTACAAGCCACAAACACATTGAATTGAGGAAACGGACATTAGTAACAACTTCGATGTCCAATCATCAACTCACTATAACACCACTTTATTTGACACTAAATCACACATCCATTTAATAATACCCAACCAAATTCCCAACATCCAAATGATTAGGCGTACACATCCACATCGTACTTTCAGTGTTTGTCATATGTTTTTCCGGTTCATAGCAAAGACGTCTAGACACACATTAACAATATAGAAAATTTGCAAATTGCAGACTGTTCTATCGAACTGCATCAAGCAGAAGAGGATCGTTGGTGATGAGAATACTTTAGTTTTCAGAGCTGTAAAATGCCTCACTTGCTGATGAGTTCTCTCTCTCATGACGCTCCATCTCCTCATATGCCCATTCAAGACCGTCGCAATAATGGAGTGGAGGATTAAATCGGCTATCATTTATGTCATCTGGCAGGAATGCCCCATTCTCTATGAGGAACTTGATTGCCTCTCTCTTCCTTTCTTTTGCAGCAATATGAAGAGGTGTCCCTGGGTAAAAGAGACAGATATGAGGACCATTGTTGGCTTATGAAACAAGGGAGAAATGAGGGAACTTTAAAATGCTTACTACCCAGCAGAAAGACACTTACAACCACATGCGCCCCAAGTTCTAGCATCAATATTAGCACCACGCTCAAGCAGTTCATCCATAACCTCAACATGGCCACCCTCAGCGGCAAGATGAAGAGGGGTCACCCCTTTAGATTTGGGGCCCCATGCTCCCACATTGACATCCATTCCTTCATTCAGTAGCCGCTTCACCTGGTGAGAGAAAGCACCTTAAATCAGCATACTTTACTCATCATAAAACACTTGTGGTTGGCACCAGGAGATCTATATGCCTTCCTTTAATTCCTTTGAGATATTAATCAAATATACCCAAGTGGGAACATAAATGATTGCTTAAACAAATAACTAAAAGAAAAAAGTAAAGAATGATTAATCCAGCAAAAATAACAAAAAAAGTCCAAGAACAACTATGGAATGCTTTTCTCAATATATTTGAATTGCAAGATGGGAATCTTAGTTGGACTTGCATTTTAGCTTGGGTTAACAAGTTGAAATGGGCTGGTAGAGAAGACCAGGGAATATTCCAAATCAGTTTTGCAATGCTTGTGCACTACATTTGGCGAATGAAGAATACTAAAATCTTTGGGAAAGCTGAGGAGTACAAAGAATTTAGTTGGATCCAATTTTGGATTAAACTAAGGATGGCTACCATGATCAATGCTAATCAACTACTCATCTCCAGTCACATTAAAAGGCAACTAAGCATCTAGATTTGGTTGTTCTAAGACTTTGTGTATTTCCTTGTTTACATTATGTACTGTCTTCTTTACTTAATTTGTAAGCACTCCAGACTCAAGAGTTGTAACCCCATACACTTTGTAATTTCGACCTTTTGAATAATTTATTACTAACTTTAAAAAAAAAATCGCTCTTGTATGAAGATACCCTAGTTCATAAATCAGTTCCAGATATCTCGAAGAATCAATGTAGCTTAACCTATGTAATCTTAAATGATAATGTCACAGCAAATGCAGCCACAAACATTGAACATGGAGGAAACGCAAACAAAGAACAAATAAAAAGAAAACTAATCAATGGAAATAGTGTAAAGTGGAGTCCACTTCAAACTCTCAAAGTTCACCACCGACATCGCCTAAAACTCTTCACTATAAACTCATTTCTGTTAACAAGATTGGTAGATCATACTGGGCGATAAAAGTGAAAGTTAGCACCAGATAGATTGTATTTCAATCCAATGCTATTTCCTCAAATTTCAAGACAAATGATCCACCCCTTCTCTAGCACGTATATCCATCATTCATTGAAGCCTCAGACTTTGACATTGGTAATCGCTCAATTTAAAATCAGCAGTCAGCACAAATGTCCATGATTTACCGAAGCCTCCAACTTTGATATTAAGTAATCCCTCAATCTAACACCAATAAACCAAAACCCCATCCAAACCCCGAACATGATCTGCTCCTAGAAAAACAGTATTAATTTCACACTGACCCCAAACTTATCCACTGGAAAAGTTTCGTATTTGATTATGCAGTCACCAATAACAACCCATTACAATCTTTATCGTATATCAAGTAAAGTAGCAAAGAGGAAGGAAATCAGAATAAAACTCCAAAAGACAAACAAAAAACAAGAATCATGCCAATCAAACAATTGAATTCATCACCACCGCCAACAACAAAAAATTAGCTTACCTCTTTGAGATCACCTTTTCTAGCACCGACATGAAGCAGAGTCCAGCCTCTATCATCCCTATCTACCCCTGCGCCAAAATACCGTCTTCTTGACAAACTACGCCTCAGCGGTGCCTCAACCGCAACCGAACCCGATCTTTCTTCAATCATAATCTTCCGTACGCTCCAGTCAATCAAGTAATCAAACGCGTAGAGTTACTAAATGATTCAGCTTCAAAACAAGCTCGAAGAAATCAAGATCAAACGAGTGAAGGCAACAGCAGATTTACATGTTCTTCAAGGGAAAAACAAAAAAACAAAAAAAGGACAAGGAATTTAGCGAGAGGCCAAGGAGTGATGAGCGATGCAATAGGGAGCGAACGGATTCAAACCGGGTCCGAAAACGCGAAGATTCTCAAAGATAATAATGGAAACAACGAAGGGTGAAGAGATTATAAACATAGTTTCTTTTCTAAATAAAATTGGAAAGGGGTTCTCAAAGGATGGAATTTGGAGGGAACATAGATAGGCTAGGGTTTGTAATCCGATTTGTTATGGGAAGACGAAACTCTAATTTCACAGGGAAAAGAGGAATACGAACAACAGTTACATCAAACTTGAAGCGATAAAAAGGAATCGGAGAGGTACACTACACGTACGCTTGTCGTTTCGATATAAGTCTTGTTTGGACTTTGGAATTTGTTCATTTGTGATTTTTTCTAAAATTGTCTTGTCATTTCTACACAAATTCTCTAGGCAATTGCCTTTTTTAACCTATCTAGAAATTTTTTTATGACAAAAGATGCAACACTTATTTTGAATATGTATTAAATAATTGGTAATTGTTATATTATATAAAGCGGTTAAGTTGAAAAAAAATATTATCCATATAATATGAATAAGATTTAAATTTTAGTCAAGTTTTTTTTTTTGAAAAGTTAAAAAAGAATTGATTGAATAATGGCAGAAATGTACAACAGAAGGGCACAAGGTCTAAAAACCATGTGCGTCAAAGTGGGACAAAACGATGGCGTAAAGTCATAACAAAACAATGGCCTATTTCTACACATAAAGCGTAGCATTTAACAATTAGGACAAACCGAACAACCCCTCTCACGATCTAGAATCCGCTCTTCTCAATTAGGTAAAGCAAGAGGGTGGCTTTGGCAAGGAGGTGAGGAGTTCCCAAATTATCGTCCCAGAGATCATCTTTAGCGCAGCTACTTCCCAGCACAGGTAACAAATCCGACTACTGGATTTAGAAGCCCTTTCTCGGCTAGACGTAACACCTTGTTTCATACTCAACAGGAATCGGTGATCTTCACAACAAGAGATGCAAATAGTCCATAGAGAAGGTCGATGAGGCCGGTCTATAACCCAGGTAAGATGAAACTTGAGAGAGCCCTTTTTGCTAGGAAGGGTTTCCCCGTTGTTAATAATTTGCGTCCTTCAGGTTAAGGTGTGCAACTGCAGTCTCTACCAGGAAGAAGCTCTTAGAACCGTCTTTGCCAAGGTTAGCAAGACTGTTCCTTGCTCCTAAACTATTTCCTCTTAAAAGACTATTAACATCTTCTTTAAGATATTATTAATAAGGTCAAGTTGTATTGATAATGTTTCCATTTTTTATATTTTGTTTTTATTTTCATTTTCAGAAAAAAAAAATGTTTATTTGAGTGGTTTCTACTTTCTATTTTAGTTTTTGTTCACTATTTATATTTTTTCATAATCTAATTTATTATCAACTAAGTATATATTATTTAATTATTTAAATTTAATAAAATTATGAACAATTTAATTTATTATACATTTAATTTATTAAATTTGATTATTAATAGAAATTACAAATAATTTAACTTTACTTACTTATTTTATTTAATTTTTAATAAATTAGATAATTATTAATAAATTACATTAAATTTAAAATATCTTTAAAATATTTAATAATTAAAATATATTAAAAATAAATATCAATTTATAAACAAAAATATGTAATTATCATCTATGATACATTGGCATTAATTACCAAATAAAATTTTATTTTTATTTAAAAGAACAAACATAAATTGAGAAGATAAAAATTTAAAAATCATATCAGAAAAATATAAGTGAAATCAAATATTTCTCTAAAGTTGATAAAAATGATAAAAACTAGAAGTCCACTATTTTTTTTTTGAAAGAACTTGTTGGAATTTATTAATCATCCAAGCTTAAAAAAGAAGATACAAAGGGAGGAAAGCTATGGAACCACTCTCCCACATTCGACAATGACCGAGATGCCTGAGCTAACCCATGAGCAACCTCATTTGACGAACGATAAACATGACTAAACTTGAGTTCACAACCAAGTTGTGAGAAAATTTGACGAATAGAACGAACTACGTCACCAAACACCGAAACACACATAGGATCCTTATCTTGTAACACATTAATCATTATTAAACTATCACTCTCAACAATAATCCGACTCCAACCTTTTCCTTCCACCCAACTCAAGGCCTCTTTCATCGCCATAGCTTCAGCTTCCACTGGCCTTAAATGAGCCTCCAGTTTGCCCACCTTAACACCCAAAACCCTTGCATCACTATCCCTCACTACTGCTCCATACCCTGCACTTGAACCACCAACAAAACCTGCAACATCAACGTTTAATTTAACCCAACCAATATTCGGTTGCTGCCATTTCACTACTGCAGCAGAACCTCTATCCTGAACAGTATTAGCCTTCAGCCACTCCGTTAGAAATCTAGACGCCTTCAGCTAAATTGCAAGCGGCAACGAGAATTTCTGCTTCCATATCACGTCATTCCTAGAGCTCTATATCTGCCAACAAATAGTTAGTGCCACAGTAGCATCTTTATCATTAAAGATGGCAAAAATTTTCCCCAACCTTTCTTGGAAAGAAGATACCACAGGTGAGTACCAACCAAAAAAAGACGCCTGCCAAGTTTGCTTAGCAATGGGGCAATTAACCAACAAGTGTAAGATATTCTCTTCAGATTGACTACATAACGGGCATAACAAAGGCACTTCGACTCGTTTCCTTTTCAACTGGTCACGGGTTGGTAGGATACCATTGCTTGCTCTCCAAGCGAAATTTAAAACCTGCAGAGGCATTTTAATCTTCCATAACCGAGACCACACCCTAGCCACATTCGAATGCACTGCAATTGCAGATCTCTCTATAAGAACCTTATAGGCAGATTTCATTGTATAATGTCCTTTATCCTCAACTCTCCATATAACCTCATCAATAGCCCCAGAAATCAATGGAATTTTCAAGATTAAATCAGAATCACGAGCATTAAAAATACCTCTAATGAGCTGCAAGTTCCACCTTTCATTAATAATCAAATCCTGAACATAATTAACACCAAAGTCTAGATCAAAAGGTGTTGTAATGAAAGGATTATCCGCATCTCTCAACCAAGGTTCTGTCCATTAAGCAATCCGGTCACCTCTTCCAACCTTCCAACAGAACCCTCTTCTAATAACCTTCTGACTTTCCCTAACACTCCTCCAAAGATAACTTGGATTACTACTCAAAGGAGCCACCAAAAAATCAAAATTAGTGTAATATCTAGCTTTCAACACTCGTGCCACCAAAGAGTCAGGTTCCTTCACCAATTTCCATCCAATTTTCCCAAGAAGAGAAATATTAAATTCCCGTAATTGCTTAAAAGCTAAACCCCTCGCATTCTTATCCCGACAAAGACACTCCCAACTCATCAAATGAATACCATGATTGTTCTCCGAAATACCCCACCAAAAACGACACATTATTTTCTCCAACTCCTCACATAGAGACTTCGGAAATAAGAAAAGCATCATAATATAATTCAGTATTGCTTGGAGCACTGTTTTCAAGAGAATTTCCTTTCCGGCCTTAGACAACTTCTTTACCTTCCAGGAATTAAGTTTCTTCCAGACACGATCTTTAATGTACCCAAAAACTTCTTTTTTATTCCTGCTAATAGCCATCGGAAGACCCAAATACGTACCAAGATCATCATGTTCCTCAACATTCAATAAAGAACATATATCCCTTCGAATAGATGACCCGGTATTCAGACTAAAATAAATCAAAGATTTGGTAATATTAATTGCTCGCCCTGATGCAAATTCATACTCCTGTAGCAAGGATCGGATAATCTGAGCTTCACCCAAAGTAGCTTTAAAGAACAACACACTATCATCGGCAAAAAATAAATGTGACACAGTTGGTGCTCTCCCAGTCACTTTAATCCCATGAATAGCACCAGAATTCTCTCTTGCCTGAATAAGCTGAGATAATGCTTCAGCACAAATTATGAATAAGTACGGGCTCAAAGGGTCTCCTTGACGTAAACCTCTCCCTGGAACAATTGGCCCAATAAGTCTTCCTTACTACAATACAATATAGGATACCGATGAAACACAGGAATAAATCAGATTGATCCATTTTGCTTCAAACCCCATTTTCCCCATGATAGCTTTCAGAAAACCCCATTCGAGCCTGTCATAAGCCTTCCTAATGTCAATCTTTAATGCAGCAAAACCAACTTGACCGTACCTCCTGGCCCTTAAATAATGAAGAGTTTCGAAAGCAACAATCGAATTATCCTGAATATGCCTTCCAAACACAAAAGCACTTTAGGTGGGAGATATAATCTTAGAAAGGACAATTTTCAATCTATTCGCATACATCTTGGAGATTATCTTATAAAGCACTTGACACAAAGCAATCGGGCGAAGATTTGCCATACATTCTGGAACTTGTTTTTTTGGAATTAAAACTAGCAATGTTTCATTTAACTCAGAAGGAAAAGTACCTGAGTTAGCACATTCAAGACAAAATGTCGTGACATTAGGTCCAATCAAGTTCCAAAATTGTTGATAGAATCCTGGATTTAAACCATCACTCCTAGGAGACTTGTCACTCCCTATTGCAAACACAGCCTGCCTCACATCCTCTGCTGAAAAAGGTTCCTAAAGAGTTTGGTTATCCTCATCAGAAATACAACGAGGAACTAAATTAAGGATGTTGTCTGGAGAGCATGCCTGTGTCGAATAAAGATTGCGAAAATAATTCGAAATGACTTCACTCAAACTCGTATCCCAATTCTTCCAATCACCATTCTCATCTTTCAATTGCTCAATACAAAGTTCCTCCTTTGTCTTGCTGAAGCTTTAGAATGAAAGTAACGTGTGTTGCGATTACCACCCTGCAACCAAGCCTCCTTTGCCCTTTGTTTCCAAAATAGTTCCCACTGCACATAAATTTTTGCTAGTCTTTCTTTTGCCTACAGGTAATTACATCGATCAGAATGAGATCTTTGGCCTCTCAAAAGTCTCAGCTTCTGCCTACATTCATCCATCTCCACTTTAAATTTATTTCAGTATCCCTTCCCCCACTCATTGAGAGCTCTACTACAAACTGCAATCTCATCCAAGAAACTAGCTCCACTATGAAGCCTCCAACAATCCTCAATTACCTGACGGCACTCTGGCTCCCTAGACCAGTGATTTTCATACCGAAATAAATGCACCATTGGCCTTGGAACATAAACTTGCAGCTGAACAAAAATGGGAAGATGATCAGATGTAGTTAAATCAAGAACTACCCCTTTAGACAACCGAAACATATTCCTCCACCCTTCAGATACAAGCACACGGTCTAATTTAGCTTCCACATGATTCTCTCCAATTCGCCCATTATCCCATATGAATTGATATCCATCCAGTTTCAAATCTGTAAGATCGGCCCTACTAACAGCACTTTGGAAACCATGAATTAAACTGACAGGCTGTGGAAGACCACCGCGTTTCTCAGAATTAAAAAGAATATCATTAAAGTCTCCAACGCAAGCCCATAGAAGAGATGATACCGAAGCAAGAACTCCCAACAATTCCCACGTTTCATGTCTTCTATTTCTGCTAGCTTGCCCATAAAAACCTGTTAACCGCCAAGGTTTAAGGCCCTGTATGTCAACTTCCACATCAATAAAATGGAACGAAGTACCTAAAATAGTTACATTATTAACCCCTTTCTAAAGAAAAGCCAACCCCCCACTGTGACTGTTGCTATCAACAGAATAAAAGTCATTATAGCCTAATAAATCCTTTATTACATTAATTTTATTAGAATTACAAATAGTTTCAACAAGGAAAATAAAATTAGGATGCCTCTCACGAACTAACTGCAACAAATTCTGAACTGCCTTGGTGTTGCAGAGCCCACGACAGTTCCAGCTTAGCAGACTCATTTCTGTCGGCGAGTCCGTGTACCAGAACCCTGTTTTTTGGATCTTTCAAAGGTCCATTTTTTGTAACATCATTACTACTCAAGTCCGTTGCCACATCCTGGGCCTTAGAAACCTTCTCCTCTTGGCCCTTTCTTCTTCTCTTCGTGTCATTCAACAAAATTCCCTCGCTGCTATTCAAATTTGAATTGATATTATCTGCTGCAGTATTTCCTTCCTTATCAACTCCCACATTGTCGCCTAAACTCCCTCCGTTATCAACTCCTTGTTTTGAATGCTACCTCGAAAAAGTAGGAGACCGCATCCCATACATTGTGGACTTTCCAAAAACATTATGCCTTGCCACCGAACTCCAACCATCGGTAACTCTACCTCCACCAGCAGTACCACTACCACCATTCAAGCCATCTCTGTCAAAAAATGCCTCATCACGCAGCCATCTAGAACCCGTTATAACTTGTGATTTTCTCGAGGAAGCTCTCAAATGGGGGCCAAATCTTCTCTTCATCGAAGCATCTTCATTTAAAACTGGTAAAGGACAAAACTTCTCACTGTGTCCAATGATCCCACAGATAAAGCAAAATCCAGGTATACGTTCATACATGAGATTAACCCAGAACCAATCAGCATCATCCTCCATCCTCAATTTCAAAGTGTCACGAATTGGCTTGTTAATGTCCCATTTGACCCAAACCCTAAAATAATCTCGCTTCTTCGGCAGGTTCTCGAGATCAGTCTTCACAAAAGTCCCCAAATCATTCGCTAACCTTTGAAGGACATGCTCAGACCTATAACCTGGATGCAACCCATACAGCTGAATCCACATATAGAAACTGTCCAAAGGTACCTTATAAGGATGAGAGAAACCTTCCATTATATCCAGAATAAGAATTTGGTTATTGAACATCCAAGGACACATATCAATAACCCTCTCCATATCAATCTTATGATAGAATTGGAACGTGTATATTCCACCTTCGAACTCCTTGATTAGCATCCGCATAACAGGTTTCATCAATGATGCCAATGTGAGTTTCATGGCCGTAAAGTTGATAGGTCTTTCAGATAGAAATCGCCTGACTAAACACAAACTAGGGTTAACATCCTCCTCCTCCTCCCTACTGATCTCATCCATTTTGAACACAATACCTTCGTCACTGTCATCATCAACAGACAGATTTGCCATATCGACTGAAATATTATCAGAATCCATAGTGAAAGATCAGGGAAAAACTTGCCAGGAAGCAAGACGAAAACTCCTCAACAGAGAGGAGACCTTGCTTAACATCCTCAAATTTTTTTTCCACTATTTAAAAGAACTATTTTGTTTTATGAATTGAAACCAATGAATTTATTGATTAAAATAATATTATTTATCAAATTGGTTCAAATGGATAGAATTTCATTTATGACCCTATATTTAACTTTAAGGGAATGTTTGGTTAATGGGTTTGGGAAGATATCAATGGGTAAAAAATGAAAAACAACTGCTTGCTAATATATTATCATTAAATGAACAATATTTCTACATCCGAATTTAGGTCATTACTCTATACCCCCTGATTGTGAAAGGAATGAAAGTCATTTCCATATTACACGTTAGTATCACAGGCCTGACAGATTGTAGTCATGGCTATGAGAAGAGTGTCACAGGTCACGCCCGTGATACTTCTTCTTCTTTTTGCTATTTTTAGCAATTAAATATAGTTAATTAAAATATAATTAATTAATTAATTAATTATAATTTAATTTAATTGATTATTTTTCTCTTTTATAGTAATTAAATATAATTAATTAAAATATATTAAAATTTGACGTAAACGAATTTTTATTTCTTTTTTTAGCAAAACAATATTATGATTCAACTATATTTTCAAGACATTATTTGCCTGTCGATACAAGTAAATGCTAAAACCTTTTTTTTTCAAGAGTTATTGGAAAATAAATGTTACAATATACTTGATTTTACACATTCTGTCATTTATGTTCATAAATTAAATATAGTTAATTAAAATATATTGAAATTTGATATAAAACAAAATATTAACAAATTTTTATTTCTCAAAATTTCTAACAAACCAACCAAATAGTAATAGTAATCATTCCTCCGTCTTAACCACCCATCGTAATTATAATAATTATATTTATTCTATTTATTCACTGTATTATTCCTATATTATTATCATTGCTACATTTGAACCAAGCACCCCTCAATTATCTAACCTCATAATTTCATATTACTCTAAAACTGACAACAGCTTCTTCTGCTATGCTTCAGTAGAAATCTTTTTTCTTTTTTCTTTTTTTTTCTGAAACTGAACAATAACAGATAAAGGCGTGTCCTTTTTACAAGTACAAGAATTTCTTCAAGAACACTTCTTTTTTAGGACCTGCAAACGTAAGCATAAATATAGTGTTTTTTCCCCAAACTTCCGTGCCTGTCAATGTAGCTAAAATAGGTCCTTCCCCTAAAGGAAAAGGAACCCATACGAATTTGTATTTCCTTCTGTGCTCACTTTTGTTTAGAAATCGAAGTATTAAAAGCTCAATTTTTTGGAAGAATCGATAATGGGAAACCGATAATCTCAGATGGTATTGTCATGGATGAATTTATGCAGAAGGGTGGTCAGTAAGGCATCCCTCCTCTCAGCTCTGCTCTCTTCTCTTATCCTCCTTTGTTCTTCTCTCTCCCTCCAAGCCTGCTCAATCATTAGTCTCTCCCTCTCAAGCTTCTCCATTGACTGTCTCCATTCCTGTTCGAACAATTGTCGTTCCTGAGCCCGCCTTTCCATCATCTCCGACCACTGCATTTCCATCCTTTGCTGCTGCTGAAGAAAGTCCTTGAGCATTTCTTGTATTCCGGTTATAGAGTTTGCATTTGCTCCTTTTCCAGATCTCTCTAGCGTTATTCTTTCACCATTCCTCTTTCTAGAACAGCTCCTGGGTTGCTTCTCCTCCTCACTGTCATCATTATCATCAATATCATCTGAAAATTCGGCAGATGATCTATCTTCACTCGTTCTCTTTATCCTTTTCCTTGTATTGGTAGAACCGGACTCGGATTCAAGAAGTAGTCGTTGCATGCTCCTTGTTCTTTCAGTAAATACTGCTTGCAGTTCCTCAAAGAACGGACATTCCCTGCTATTCTCAGGATCAGATGTTTCCTTCCCCTGTTGAATTGAAAATAGAAAAGCATGGAACAAATATAAAAATGTAGATGTATATTGGAGAACTGCACTTCTAAAATAAAACTCACCCAACCTATTTAAGAAAAAGTACACCCTCACAAGAGTTCGAAATGTTAGGATACGAAAAAACTGATTCAGGTATAGTAGTTTTTGCACATTGTCATCAACTCTATCAATTCATCTATACCTCTAAACTTTCCTACTTTTAGGCACAATTTACGAAGCTAGTGAAGAATTAGAACCGATTCTAATCAGTTACATAACGTAGAAAAAGATAATATATGCACAGTAGAAGAGGTAACCAAACCAAACCAAACCAAAGATACCCAAATTTCCGCCTAAGCAGGGTATGGGGAGAGTAAGATGTACGCAGTCATGCCCGCATCTCCGATGGAGATACAGAGACTGTTTCCTGATAGACCCCCAACTAAGGTAAGAGCAAAAACAAATAACAAACAAACCAACACAAACAAACACAAACAGACACACACAAGCAACAAAAACAAACACAGGAACCAACCCAACAAACAGATCATACTAATGCAAGTACATCACTGTATAAGTATAACAATATATGTATATGCATGGAGACTATAACCTATAGAATGCACATGAAACTGAAAATATATACATACATGAAGATGTAAATATGTGAGCAGGCATAAGCAGAGATAAATAAAAATTCAGGTATTTGTAAGATGAAAGAAAGTACATATCTCCTAACATCAGAGGGGGGGCCTGGCACCAAAAATTCATGTGGTTCAAAACAGATCACTAACTGGGAAGTGAGTATTAGAGTCAACAATACAAAATAACAACCTTTTTGAAGTGACACTGAGAAAACAAGGAAGCCATTAGAGCAAATCAGGCGGGTTTCCAGTACCTAGCATGTTTGAAATGGAGGGGTAAACACAAGGTGCAGGCTCACATTAGAGAGGTTAGAGAAGGTGTAGTAGAAACCTGAAAGGGAAGTCTTGCTAAAATATGTTGGTAAATGGTAATGCCTCAACTTTATATAGTGGGTGTTGGATTGCTCATTCACGTAATGCATACCCAACAAGAAAATTTCCATCAAAATCCTCTATACATTTAATCACTTACCAGTAGATGTAACTCATATAGGACAACTGCATCACCTAAATTCGGAAATTGGACAATTCATATCTAATTTTCTTTTCTTTCATAGTTTCAAGATGTTTAAAATCAACTTGCTATTTCAGATTCATATGATCAAAAAGATGCTGAACTGTATGTGCTCAAAACTCATATACGAGGGAAAATCGGCTTATCTACACTCTTCACAGTAGCTTGACTGTTACAGAATTTACAGGATCACCAATTTCTCGTTCTCTAATGAAATAGAAAATGAAAGAATATAGTAATTATTGCAAGAAGTCAAGTCATTAGATATTTGAATATTCAATCAAGCTACTAGAAAAGGATTTAAAACAAAAGTCTGATCATCAAAGATGCAAAAAGATGCAAACCCTCTTCTTTCGTCATTGCAGTCATTAAGGATTCCATCGAGTCTTCTAAGTCCTAAGTCCAACCTTACTGTTATTCTTGATCAAATTGACATTAATGCGTTCTCAATCTAGTAATTCTACAAACTTAGCCTTGTTTATCAACTAAGTACTACTTCTTTCTGATATCTTAATTCTGCATGCTTCAATCATATGAGTTCTATACCTTTATTGTTCAAAAATAAACACATAGTTTTCCATGCACCCATTACACATATCTAATCTTAAGTTAGTAAATAGCTCTTTTATTCTAAAATTGTCACTTAATCTAACCTTTGTTTACCAATTATGTGATCTTAGACTTGTTTCATTTTCAAGTCATAGTTATCATGTGCAGGATCCAAAGAAGGGTTAGTTCCTTGGAAACAGGACATAAGGAATGATACTTGTTTGAATTTACATCACTACTTTTACCCATGAGTCAATCTAGTTGTGGTGCCACTGTTATACCTCGAGCTTGGCACTACTATCTTAGCCATACTTCTTTTCAGTTTTCAGTGGATTGTTAGGATTTCTTAAAATAAAATGCTGATGGTTTATCTTGTCAATTAGCCAAATATCATACCTTACCTTTTAATAATAACAACTATATGTCATCTACCCCTTTTGATTTAATCTACTATGATATTTAGGGTCCATGGGAAGTTCAAAATATTTTGTAATCTTTGTCAATAATTTTGCTTGATATACATAGATTTATTTGATGTAAAAAAAATTGTGATTTGCAAGATTTGGAGGGATATGTTAGAGTTAAAGGACTTTAAATTGAGTTGAACTAAGACTGTCTATATATAATGTAACTTTTCGAGCCATAGGGTGGCTACCGATGTGAAGGTAAAGATTGGTTCAGAAATTATACTATAAAAGGAGTGTTTTAAGTTTCTAAGATCTAGCATCTAGAGCAATTGAAAGATTGATGAAGACAAGATCTATCATCCAGTGCATTAGGAGTTTTATGTGATAATAAGATACTACTCAAACTTAAACATAAATTTTATCGTTTAATGACTAGGTCGTCCATGTTCTATAGGGCGGAGTATTGGCCCATCAAATACATGCATAATCATAAGCTAATGGTAGCAGAAATGAGTTTGCTCTATTGGATGTGCAACCTTACTAAGAGAGATCAGGTCAAGAATGTAATGATAAATGACAAATTAAATGTGACTAATATTATTGAAAAATTAAGATAGACAAGGCTTAATTAGTTTTGATATGTTAAGAGGAAATACTTAGACATTCCAGTGAGAAATGCGAGAAAATTGGATTTAGAGACCGTAAGAGGAAAAAAAAAAAGGCCTAAGAAGAATTGAGGAAGGTGATCACAAATGATATGACTCTACTAAAACTTACAGAGGATATAATTCTCAATAGAAACTTTAGCGTGCCAGGATATGGATAAAGGATCTCTCATAAAGAGATCCTTGTAGTTCTTATATTTAGCCTAAATATTTAAATATGTAGTACTTAGCTCTTAATGATTTAACCTAAACATTTCCTTGTTTAATCTAAATATTTATTTATCTTCTTTATTGTGTGTGTATTTATTTACTTTATTTAACTCTTTACCTTATCTTATTTTTATTAAATTATTTAGTTTATTACTTATTACTTATTTCATATTTTTATTTATTTATTTTATTATTATCTTTTATGTTTATATTTATTTATTTTCAATTACTATTTTTATTATTTTAATATGTATATGCACATATATATTTTTAAAAAGAAAATATTATCTCTAAGGATAAAGTTTCGTATTATTATCCCTTTTTAGACCTTAATTATCAGCAAAAATTTTAACAGTTATTGTTGTTGTTGATAGATTATTGCATTAGGTTCCAGCAACTCAAATTGGCAAGTGGAAGCCTGACAGAAATTGACCACGCTGCCATATAACACTCGAAGGAAACAGCTTTCCATAATTGAATTAAAATAAAAAGACAAAAAGACAGGACCTTCAGCAAATCCAACTTCAAGTGCTTTGATAGATGGAAACTATGTTCAATGATCATAGCAAAAAAGATCTGGGGTACCTTATAACGGTTGACAAGGTTCTTCCATTTGCATTTACACTGATCAGGGGTTCGGAAGTAGCCTTTTTCCATCATCTTGGAGCTGACAACCTCCCAAAGCGTTTTGTTCCTCTTTGAGACACTAAAATCCTTCTCCAACTCTGCTCTGATGGCAATTAACTCTCTGGTTTCCTGTTGTCCCCACTGTGGCTGTTGTTGCTGAGACTGAGTGCCCCGGCCCTTGGTTGCAGACGGAGATATCTCAGGACTGAGCATCATCGTTATCTGCCCCAAGGCATCGTCCTCGTCTCCGGCGCCGCCGCTGAACATGGGAACAAGTGGTTAATCGGGACAAGTAATTACAGGAGACTCTGTTTTGGGGCTTGGGTGGGGTCTGTTGGTTAGGTTCTTTTACGAAAGAGAATGCGTTTTCGTGTCAAGCAAGAATGCGTTCACACGCTAATTGACGTTGGTAGAGCCCACTGGACTGTGGGCAGTGATCGCTTTCAGACAACGTAACTCTTTAAGGTTTAACTTGTCTACTTTCCTTAGCTGGTACCATTGAAGATAAAGTGTTCACACTTAAAATTTATTAAAATATATTCGAATGATATAAATTTTATTTATTTTAAAAATAAATTGTCATTTTAAATTATTAATAGATCATATTTTAGTGTTTATTAATTTATTTTAATATATGTGTGATATTATTTATTAGCAATTTATGTTAAGATAATTAAAAATGAATATAGTAAAAATAAATTTAATATAATAGGATACTTTAAATAATTAGAATAATATATTTTTAGAATAAATAAAATTATTTAAAAATTTTGTATTTGTGTAACTATGAATCAGGCGTACTTTGAAAGTGTTGGTTTATATCTTACAGTCAATTAGTTGATAGTAATTTAGTGATATAATTTTTTAAATGCATTATTTATTTTATAAATATTCATATGTATATGATAAATTATATAGGATAAATTTATATTAAAAATAAAACTATGATGAGATGATAGTTATAAGATTCATATTGCATTGATGCATTATACTTAAATTATTTTTAATCATTATTCAATTAAGAATGGACAATAATAGAACGTAAAAAGACTATCATACGTATGTCTTTTTCTTGTGAAAGAAGCAGTAGATTTTATAGACTAAAGTACGAAGATATTTAAACAAATATATCTTATTAGAGAACAAGTTTATTGAATTGACCTATACGATAATTCCATTTGAAATATTACTTCTATGTATATGAAAATTCTTCTTATGATGATTGAATAAATGATCTTTTTATTTGAGATATTCAAAGTATCTCATATAAGGATCGAGATGTTTTAATACTACTTATTATTTATTTTAGTCAAGATTAGCTCAATTAATAGTCAATAGATATAATATGAACTATATAGACGTAGTTAAGTGATCAATATAAGATTTATTACCCTTAGTAATTTAGGAGTATGTTCTTTTTTTTTAATTGTAGATATAATTTGTGTGTAATTTTAAATTTTGAAATAATATAAGAAAACCAAATCTCATATGAGTATAAATACACACTACAAATTATTTGAAAAAAATGAAAACATTGTTTATGAGTACTTCCCCAAATGATGAAAGAGCAATGACCAATAATCATCCACAAATAAGAAATATATTTAGTAAATATTTTATATTTTCTATTTGTGCTGTTTAAAATACTTTCAAGAAACCCCTTTTATATATTAATTTTGAGGTCTACACTATGATTTATTATATTTTATAGGTTAATCATAATGATAACCTTTATGCTTGAACTCATCCTGATCTAAAGTCAACAAGTTCATCCTAATTTGATTTGATTTTAAGTCTTTCTTCTTTTTTCTGATATCTTGGGCAGAGTTTGATTAGGACTCTATGACTTGATCTAGCCAAAACTCAAATATATAAAGTATAAATGGTCATTTGATAAAATGAAAACATTTGCAAATAACATTAATTGTTTTTAAAATTAGACTCGGCTCATATTGAATCGAGTTTCGAACTGCTCATACCTTATCAAGCAAGAGCTTGTTGTTACGTAACCGTATACGTGCAGTTGCATTCCATTGCAACATGTCGTGTATGATATCAAGTTGTTATTTCTGTTTTTCAATATGTAGCTGATTCCTTTATATTCTTTTTGTACTTTTTTATTCTTTGCTAGGTGTAAAGTTTTCATTTGTCTTCGTGTAACAAATTTGTTTATAAAAGGAAATCTAGCCTCTCAATGCATTTAGGCAGTGACGCCATTCTTCTGCTCTGTTTCTTTAGTAGTCTAACTTGGTATCAGAGCCAATTTGGCTTACGCCTCATTCGATCCATATGGCTTATCACAGTAACTCTGGTGATTCATCATCTCTACCATCGTAACCATCAGTTACCTCTAGTACAGGTAATTAAAATTCAAGATCCTCTTATTCTCTGAGCAATTCTTTTAATTTGGTAGCACCAATCAAGTTGGATAGGAACAACTACTTGTTATGAAAATCTATGATTCTTCCAGTAATCAAAGGCAACATAATGGAAGGTTTTATTAGTGGATCTAAGCCTTGTCCCAAAGAATTCATTGAGAGTGAATTTGGAGCAATCCATAATCCAGAGTTTGAAGAATGGCATATAGCAAACCAGTTACTCCTTGGTTGGCTATATAGTTCAATTTCTCTTGACATAACTACACAAACGATCAATTATACAACAAGCAAAGAACTATGGGACTCAGCATAGGATCTCACAAGAGCTCATACTCGAGCCAAAATTGCCTTCTACAAAGGAGAACTCCAACGAACACATAAGGGCTTAAAAAAATGGAAGAACATCTGAAAACCATAAAATCATTAGTAGATAATCTGCAATTGGCAGGAAGTTCTCTCTCCCTATCTGATTTGTATACCTAAGTTTTAACAAGATTAGATTCTGAGTACACTCCTATAATATTGCAATTAGCTGAGAAAGAAAACTTATCTTGGATTGAATTTCAAACAACCTTGTTGACCTTTAAAAGTAGATTGGAACAATTGCATAGCGTTCAATCTATGAGTATTAATCAAGTTTTTATCAATGGACCTACCAGTCAACAAGATAATAAATCAAATAACTCCTCCTTTTATTCTGGTAAAACCAGAGGAAGTTGACGTGGTTCTTCTAAAAGAGGATGCTTCCCAGCTAGAGGAAGGTATGGAAGTTAGAACTCCAAACCAATATGTCAAGTTTGCGAGAAGATTGGCCACATTACGGCCATATGTTACTATCGGTTTGATCATGCTTATATGGGTAGCACTCCAACTCAGAATCAAACCACCAATCAACATTCCTCATATCCATATTCCACTTACATTGCCATATCAGAAGTCACTGCTGATACTACATGGTATGTTGACAGTGGAGCCAGTCACCATGTCACTAATAATCCAAATTCTCACTCAAGTGACCAAATATGTTGGTAAAAATAAATTGGTGGTTGGCAATGGTAATTCACTTTTTATCTCTAGCATTGGTTCTGCTACATTACCATCTTGTTTTTCTAAACCAATACACCTGAAAAATGTTCTTCACACACCTGGAATCACCAAAACTCTTTTAAATGTATCTAAACTTACTTCTGACAACGATCTGTTTCTTGAATTTTACCCTTCTTTTTTTCTTGTCAAGGACAAACAAACAGGGACAGTTCTTCTTGAAGGGATACTTAAAGAGGGGCTCTATCAACTTGACACCAAAACTGGTACACCATCCTATCATAATTAGCCACATGCATTTACTGTTGAAGTTCCAACCTCTACTAAGCTTAATTCTTAAACAGATTGGCACCGTATTCTGGGTCATCTATCTTACAAAACCTTGTCCAAAGTCTTACAGTTTTGTATTATTAAAATTCCTGTCAATGAAATACATAGTATATGTTCATCTTGTCAATATGGAAAGTCTCACAAATTACCTTTTCTTCTTTAATTTCATGAGCTTCACAGCCACTTAAACTTGTGCACACTGAATTATGGGGTCCTGCCCCAATTCCTTCTTCTCATGGCTTTCGATACAATATTTTATTTCTTGATGATTATAGTCGCTTTATGTGGATCTACCTGCTTAAGAATAAGAGTGATGCATTGTCAGCCTTCATTCAATTTAAAACTATGATTGAAAAACAGTTAAATTTTCCCATTAAAATACTCCAAAGTGATTCAGGTGGCGAGTTTGTTTCATCTGACTTTTTCCTTAAATAACATGGGATACTTCATCGCTTCTCTTGCCCTTATACATTAGCCAAAAATGGTAGAGTCGAACGCAGGCATCATCATGTTACTGAAACTGGCTTAACTCTTTTAGCTCAAGCATAGATGTCACTTAATTTTTGGTGGGAAGCCTTTCAAACTACCTTTTATCTTATAAATCGCCTTCCTACACCTATTCTTTAAGATACTTCACCTTTTTTTTACTCTTTTTCACAAACATCTTGACTACACTTTCCTTCACCATTTCGGTTGTGCTTATTATCCTTGCCTCACTCCATATAACCAACATAAGCTTCGGTTTCACTCTGTTCAATGTCTTTTTCTAGGCTATAGTGATTGTTATAAAGGCTATCGTTGTCTTTCTCCTCAAGGACGCCTTTATTATTCCCGTCATGTAGTTTTTGATCATCACACCTTTCCTTATTGCACACTTTTCTGCTCTCCATCTTTAGCAAATGTATCACCACTACTGTATTACCACTTCACATTCTTCCTACTAAACCTCCATCATTGGTGTCAACTGATCGTGTCTCATCTTTAAGCTCTCTTGTAGATGAATAGTCTTAACTCTCATCTCTTATCAGGTATGAATCTTCATCATCAGAATTTATTCCTATTGCATCCTCACCACATGTTCCTTCAACATCTTTGCATCCTATGATCACTAGAAGCAAAGTTGGTAGCTTCAAGCCCAAGGTTCCTTTCATTGGTCTCACCACCACCTCATCTATAAGTGCCTCTACCATTGTTCCAACCACTATAGCTTAAGCTCTTACTATTGCTCATTGGAAGAAGGCTATGGAAGATGAATTCCAAGCATTGGCTCATAATCACACTTGGTCTCTGGTTCCAACACATTCTTCTATGAATATTGTTGGTTCTCGTTGGGTTTTTTGTATAAAGTATAACCCTGACGGATCTCTCCAACGTTACAAGGCTCGTATCGTGGCCAATGGCTTTCATCAAACCCGGTGTGGATTTCTTTGACACCTTTAGCCCAATTATCAAGCCTGCTACAGTTCGGATCATCTTATCTATCGCTGCTTCTCTCAGTTGGCCAATGCACCAAATTGACGTTAACAATGCTTTTCTCAACGAAGTTCTTTCTGAGGCTGTTTTTATGTCCCAACCTGATGGATTTGTGGATCCTGCTTATCCTACTTATGTTTGCCAGCTTCACAAGGCTATCTATGGTCTCAAGCAAGCTCCTCATGCTTGGTTTGAGCAGCTTCGATTTACGCTTATATCATGGGGGTTTCATCACAGCAAAGTTGACACCTCGTTGTTCTTGTTCTTCTTACATCAACCTCATAAAATCATTTTCATTCTCATCTACGTTGATGATATTATAGTGGCAGCCAATAATTCTGCTTATTTAACATATTTCACTAACAAGTTACATCGTGTCTTTGCCTTAAAGGATCTTGGACCTCTCCATTTCTTTCTTGGTGTTTAGGTTCATCGTGACAGTACTGGCTTTCATCTTTCTCAATCTAAGTATGTTGAAGATCTTCTCCATAGATTCAACATGTTTCATGTTTCTTTATGTCCCACTCTATTAACAATTGGTCACACTTTATCTGCAACTGATGGAGAACCTTTGGCTACCCCAACACTTTTTCGTAGTGCTCTTGGTGCTCTACAATATCTCACTTATACCCGACCTGATTTAAGCTTTGTTGTTAACAGATTAAGTCAGTTTCCCCAAGCTCCTACGACATCACATTGGAAGGCTCTTAAACGATTGTTTCGTTACCTTAGTGGCACTTTAGAGTTAGGTCTTCATCTAAAATGCAGCTCTCATCTTGCACTCTCTAGTTTCTCGGATGCTGACTGGGCTTCATAGTCCGATGATCGAAAATCAATTGGTGGTCATTGTGTTTATCTTGGAGATTCCTTAATTACTTGGTCTTCTCACAAATAACATGTGGTAGCTCGTTCCAGCACAGAATTTGAATATCGTGCACTTTCTAATCTTGTTGCTGAAGTTCTTTGGATTCAGTCTCTTCTTCATAAAATTCGTTTTCCTTTATGCCACTACCCTATTCTCTGGTGTGACAATCTCAGCATTGGTGCTCTTGCATGCAATCCTGTATTTCATGCCCGATCCAAGCATATAGAATTTGATGTACATTTTATACGTGATCGGATCCTTTCTAAGGAAATTGAAGTTCGTTATGTGCCTTCAGTCGACCAAATTGCTGATTGCCTCACCAAATCTCTTTCTCACTCTCAGTTTCGAGCCTTCCGTGATAAACTCAGTGTATGTCTTCCACCCTCTCGTTTGTGGGAGGATGTTACGTAACCTTATATGTGCAGTTGCATTCCATCGTAGCATGTTGTGCATGATATCACGTTGTTATTTCTGTTTTTCAATATGTAACAGATTCCTTTATATTCTTTTTGTATTTTTTTATTCTTTGCCAGGTGTAAAGTTTTTATTTGTCTTCCTATAACAAATCTGTTTATAAAAGGAAATCTAGCCTCTCACTACATTTAAACAGTGACGCCGTTCTTCTGCTTCGTTTCTTCAGCAGTCTTAACTCTTGCCTTATAATTGTTTAAATTCTTTAATTTCTAATTGTTTTTTAGAAATTAAATTCAATTAGAAATAATAATAGAAATGAGTTAGAGTACATCAAAGGATAACCCAACTATAACCCAAATGAGTAAATGATGTCGTACAAACCAATAAACACCCTACTCTAACCATAAAGACCATACGGTGCTGCATCCAAGCAAAACAAGATGAGATTGTTTAACCATTAGGGTAAAACGAATTCGTTCTTTCTGTTGGACCAATGGTGGTTGACAAATAAAATCCTTCTATGTTTTGATAATAATAAAATGTATAGAATTGGTTAAG
>JAOQMS010000001.1:17522259-17552640 GCA_027563885.1 Erythroxylum longipes | reverse complement strand
AATCCTAAGTGGGAGCTTAGGTAGAGGACGTAGGTCTTAGCACCGAACCTCTATAAAAACAGTGTTTGCCTTTCTTCTCTACTTTGTTTACATTTCAATTTTGATTATTTATTTTGTGTGTTCTAATTCTTTGTTTTTGTAACACTTTACGAAAAAGATTAAAAGATCTATTCAACCCCCCCTTCTAGATCGTTTTCACTTTCATTCGAAGACGTTGGAAAGTTCTTGATTTGGGAAGAGGACGAAGATGATGGAGAGTCTTTAGCTCGATCTATGCGGCTTATCTTTTCAGAATGGGTCAACGCTGTGTGTGGGAGAACTCAAACAGAGGTAACCTAGTTTTCTGCAAGTTTGTGATATCAATTGCGGTTAGGGCATAAAGTTTCCCCTTTTCAACAGACTTTGCATTGGGGTCTTCCTTGAAGCTCAGATCCACCGCCCACCTAGGTAAGCCGACTCTATCTGATGCTTTCCTTTGTAAGTAATGATTTACACAATAAAATGTCGACCTGTCGATTTTCAGGGACCAAAGGTCAACAAATAAAATCTGCAAGCAAACACCACCATGAAGAGACAGATCTGAGAAGCCACTTCATTTACATAGGTAAGCATCGTTACATGTGGCTTACTATGGGCATTTTCACAATCAAAACCTGTTGCTGCTGATGCACTCGTCTCACTTAGATGAATACTCTTGGAATTTTAAAGAAAAATGATAGGAAAAGTGAGCAAAAAAAATTGACGTATTTCTATGTGGTATTTCAATTTATTCTATCTGATCATGCCTTTATATAGGCTTACAGATAACTGAAAATCGAAGAAAATCTTCAATAAAATTAAATATTTTGGCCATAAAATCAGAAACTACCCTACCAGAATTTGCAAGACTAAAACAACTTAAAGACTAATTCAAACTTTGAATCAACTTCCAACAAATACTCTCGTGGCCGTGGCTCAGGGGAAAAGCTCACAGAACCAGCAGAATCAGGAGAGTTATTAACTGTCAATAGACATTTTCAAGACGTCTCATTTTGCTTACTAATATACACCAAACTTGAAGAGAAGGTCATAAGAAAGATTGAATCAGCCCATCGAGCTTCCATTACCAACTTTTCCAACTTTAACATGCTAAATTTCATGCCAAACTTGGGAAACATTGGGGCATAAAGATGCAGCAACTGTGTATTTGAAATGAAGCCATGGATTAATGTTTTTCTCGGGCTTTGCTGCTACTGAGATTTATATGACTCTATTGGGAAAGATCCTTTATTGGAAATCCGGAGACTTATTTTGTTAAGTAAAAGAATTTAGTTTATTATAATATTTATTAATTCAAAAAATAATTAAAATAATAATTTTATTAATTATAATATTTAAAAAATATGATTAAATTCACAACATTGTGACGCATATATGATACGATTTATCTATTTTAAAAATAAATATTATTATTTTTACATTTTAATAGTGATGTGATAAATGATTGATACTGATAATTATCTATTAAATTTTTATTATAAAACATTAAAAATTAATTTGAACAAAGTAAAATATTAAAGTTATTTTTATCCTGAACTTCTTACAAATACAATTCATTAACAAATATAGTCAATGTATCAACTGCATAAGACTTTTAGGTCTACAAAATGTCATAATATATGTAGATTCTTTCTGTAACTTAAGGGTATGTTTAGTTGAGGGTTTATTAATAGAATAAGATCAAATGTAATATTATTCTATCGTTTAAAATGAAAATTTATAATATAATATAATGGAATGTGATAGAAGAGGGGTATGTAGTATTACATCTCATTCCATCCTAAACAGTAAAAATGAATCACTTCCGAATTTAGGATGGAGTGTAAAATTATAAATAACTTTACACTATATTACATTATAAACCCTTCATCTAAACAATATTTCACTTATTACATTATGAACCATTTCATCCTTCCCAAACAATAATTTTCTAATATTACATATATTTACGTTGCATTCTATTACAAATAATTCAATTCCATTTCATTCTATTACATAACATTTCATTAAAAACTTTACGTTCGGCCAAATATAACATAATACTTGAAAGTTCACAACTTTGCTCACCCTCAGTAAATCAATAAATATATCGGTTAAAAACGTAAACACGTTACTATTTGTCCTAATAAAGACTGCAAAGACTAGATAGCACATTTCGCACAACACAAATGTAATCGGATCAAGCACGGTGATTACGCGTAACATCTGAAAAGGCCACTAATTTAAATGCTATAATAAGAGAAATAATCAATTGCACAGTTTTCTCTCAAAAAGTTATTTTCTCACAGAACATAATGATCAACAGGAAGCAATTTACATTATTTAAACATAAGATGAAGAGGAAAGGAAAGAGACAAAGAAAAACTATGTCGTTTTAAGTCGTTGCTTGAACCCAGAATACTGATCCAAGCTGACCATCACAGACACCAACTCTGCTGGAGAAGACGGGAATCTATTGAGTTTAAAAGTAGACAGTCGTAAAACTTGTAAAGAATAAACACATGCAGGTACAGGATAGGAAATACGAACAGAAGAATACACACTAGACTTTGATATTGACATTAACTATAGACAGGAAACAAAACCTTAATATACTAGCAAAAAGGGGCCTTTATAATAAAGCAGCTATTGGAGCCAAAAATCACAAAATGGAGTGCTTGTGAGGAAGAGGGCCATGTACAATTTCTCTAGGTGCATAATGAAACATCAAGACTTAGAGGTTGCTTCAATCATTTCATTTGCTGGCATTTTTCCCTGCTTTTCTTCAATAATAGGTGCTCTTTCCAGCTTTTCTTCACTAGTAGGTGCTTTTTCTAGCTTTTCTTCACTAGTAGGTGCCTTTTCCAGCTTTTCTATATAAGCAGAGGGAAACCATCCAGTATGCCCTTTACATTCTCCTTTGGACCACCCTGTAGGAGCCACCTAGTGAAATTAGGAAACAAAATGGAGGGCGACAAAGCGTTAGGAGAAAGGACAAGGAAACAATAAAACTTGAAATTTCAATTGGTATGGCGGAATGGCCATGTCACTTGTTTTACACTCTAACCGGTGCCAAGATATCTTACTTTGGGAGGGATTTAAAAGAAGCAAGTTAACAACAAAAGAAAGTTCATTTCAGATGAATACAATCATTAAGAACAAGAAACTAGATTTATTCCGTAAGAATATATTTAATAGCTCGTATTTCAAGACAGATATCAAAGCAACACAACCACTAAACCACAAACATCTGGAGTAAATTTTAAAGCTGAAAGTGAGCAAAATTTAACACAAGGAAACTAAATCCTCCCAATAAGAGCCTTAAGGTCTATCAGATCATTTTGTGGACAGAGTCAGAAATTTGCTTAATAATTAATATGTACCTTCTGAATACACTATATAGATTTTTTTTTGAGAATTGAATACAATATATAGTTAAAGACTCGTAGACTGGAATTTGGTGTTAATAATCAAGGTTTTCATATTCAGTTTGGGAGGTTGACCTGGCCAGGGCAATGAGTCATTCTGTCCAATCAAAATAGACAATTGCATGACTTTAACCTTATTAAGAGAACTACAACTATCTTCCTTACCCGCGATAATAACAATCCTTGTAAGTAAAACTCACAATATATCCACTCTCAGTCACCTTTTTAAGTTCACTGGAAACTTATGTGAAGAGTAAAAGGAAAAAAGGAATACATTGAGCAAGCTAAATATCCAGATTTGGCAGTACAACACAAGGTATGCAAATTTAAAGGTATAAAAACTTGAAGACAATGATTACATAAAATCTGAAAAACTAAAATGTTCTTCTGTTTTTGAATTACTTAACCTACAACCTAGGTAAATGAAATTATTATTCATTGGAGGAGATACCTGCGAAACCACAACATAGTCATCAACAGAGAGGCTCAACTCCCCTTCACCTTGAGCATCAAAGGGGTGTATAACCTGCATATTTAATAAAGAGAAAACAAGAATAACAAAAGATAGCAAATTAATCTACAAAGAACATATAAACGAGCACCTTGTCCTAATGAATTACTACTTTCACACATAAAAAGAAAGCTCTGAAAAATGTATTATTAGATAGCTTCTCTTTTTTCCTTCCATTACATCTGCCTAGCATAATTTGCATAGCTTCTCTTTTTTCCTTCCATTACATCTGCCTAGCATAATTTGCGCAACAAAGGATTTACATTCAACCTTTAAGCACACTGACTTTAACATCGAAAAACCTCGAAGAAACACTACACTGCTGAAGTTTCATGGGCAATGCACTAATTATTACAGTGCAAGTCAGAGTACGAGATCCCAATATTCAAGTCAATGAAAATATTTCAATGTTTTTAGAACTGGCCAAGAGGATTAACTTGAGGGCAACAGGTCAGGGGCAAAGGATCAAACTGTAATTGGACCAGTGTCAATCCATATTTTCATAAATGGTATAGAATTTAAATATATTATGAGAACTAAAGAATCCAAAAAACATATGTTGGTTTAATGTCAAATGGTGGAAAATTAGAAGGATGGGAGTTGGGAGCATGCTTTTATTAAATGGAAGGTTGATCGTTGACTAGCTATTGACTAGTCAGCAACCATCAGGTCACTGAGTCCCATTCAACCAGGGAAAAATAGCTAAACCCCTGGATTCTAGATGGGCTGGATTTAGTGTCATAACTGGACTGGTCAGTCATCAAGTCCGCGAGCTTTTTAGTAGGAACAGCTTGGCCATTTTGGTTCTGAAAACCAACATATTAAGAAATAACCCTGTGTTGAGTAATGAAATCCTAAGAGGGATCTTAAATAGTCCTTTTTGTACTTTCGGAATAATTGAAGGGGAGAGGATGGTGTTCGAAGAAATATAAGACTTACTTTTGCAAAGAAAACATCGTATTTTCCATTACTAGTTACTCGATCATTTGAAGTAGAATCTTCAGGTGCTGCTAAGACATTCATAGCTTTCTCTGTGGTCACTGATTGTGATGAAGACTCATTTAATTGCTCCTCTAGAATCATCTAATCTCAATAACATAAAACATCATTGAAATCATCATAATCTTTCTCGAATGAAAATAAACCATAGTGAATGTGACACTATGGATCCAAAACAGTGTATGCTACAATACTTTCACATTATTGTAATAATCATAATCTTTCTTGCATGAAAATAAAACCTTACTGAATGTGACATTATTTATCTAAAACAGTGTATGCTACAATGCTTGTACAGTCGAAGTGTACAGATACACACACCTCATCATATAACTTATCCAAGATAGCAAGAACATGTTGATGATAACACCTCTCCGCATCTACCTGAAAAAAGGTTTAATTTCAATTCAGGTTTTCAAGAAATTGATAAATTCAATGAATAAATATAAACTAGTAGCTAAAGCAAATATAAACAAGAAGCAAGACTTTTGGATTATAGAATCTGTCTTCTATCATCACATAACCTCAGTGGAGTCAAAAACTTCCTCATCAAGGTAATAAGCAATAAGTTTAAGGCGCATCGCTAGGACAATCAACCATAAAACACAACTTTAAATCCCTTTTAACTCCAAAGAGAAGTTGAAAGATCACAGGTTTTTGCCCATTTCATAAAATTACAATTGGATGATCTTAATAGTAAACACTGAACAATTACGCAGATCTAAAGAACATGCCAACATTGAATACCAAAGATTATTAGCATCAACTTCAACCAAAATGATGTTTTCACTGTACTACTTAATCAGAAACAAGGTCCAACAGATAACTCAAAATACAAATGAAAATTGGGACCCAAATCGACTGGTTCATAATAGTTCACCAAATGCTACAGTATCTCATACAAAAGGGTAACATGCAACACCAACAAGCAAATAAATGAATTCTTAGTTGACCTGATGACAAAAAGAATAAGCTGAACCCAACATCAAAACCTATAAAGAAAATAAATTTCACTTTTTCCCAACAGACTCATGAGGTAAAAATGTCTGGTGAAAAATTTTTAAAGTGAAGAATGGCATGTTATACCATAGTAAATAACCGTTGTGTAGTTATCCGTTGCTGCTGATCTTCAACTGCCAACATTGCAGCAGTTGCTTCTCTTCCAAGTGCCATCATTGTAGATTTCAGATCATTCAACCTTGTTTCTGCACCTCGAAGCCTGGTGCAATTCTCTGCAGTTATATCTGAATCTCGGGTCTTTGATCTAAGCCTCAATACCTCAGCTGCCTGACAGAAGCAAAAATACAATGATTCTACTTTTGGAATTTTGCAAGGCCATAGGTGCCTATTGCACACAAGAAGGTACCTGTGCTTCAACCTCTTGGCGAAGTTTGTCATAACGGTGTGTCAAGTGGCGAGCATCCTCCAAAGGGGCTCCTGTTATCAATGCTCGAAGTGGCTCAGAAACCTAAATATTGAAGAAATCCTGTGACAATTAGAAGATGAAAGAAAGGAAACAACCTTCTGATCTTTGAAGGTAGCTTATTTTGAGAATTCAGACGCGTCAATTCAAGTACACATGCATTGTACAGGGCTGAGTCCTTTTAGTTCTTATGATAGCAACAACCCTAGTGGCAAGAGATAGAGGATGACCATGAGGATAGAAAAACAAAGAAAGAGGGGAAAAAAAAAGAAATATTAAGAACTGCTACTGCAAAGTACACCACTTATAGCACATCATAAATGTGACCCAGTTGTGGTTGACAATGCTTTCTTCCGAAACTTCCCTTACAAGCTTTGACTTCATAACAAGGACAAAATCCATTTAGTATGCTTCACCAAGTATGGGGAATACATATCTATTCTAAATTGACATTTTGAAGCTCCCTATAAAATGGAATAATGTTTTTTATCTTAAAAGCAACATTAACTAAGCATAAAGATGTAAATTCATCATTTGCACTCATATATTCATATAGCAAGAATCTCGTTGCCACATTTATAAGGTAGTTGTAAGTAAACCTCAATTGCATATTTAATCTCGTTGCCACATTTATAAGGTAGTTGTAAGTAAACCTCAATTGCATATTTGACTTCTATTCATCACACAATCAATAACAACAACGAATTTAGCCGCATGAGCACATTGATATGATTACCTGATCGCCTAAAATGCCAAGAAAAGTTTCGCTCTCATTTTCCATTAAATTATGAGAGGTACCAAATTGCAGAATGGCTCTTGCAACATGAGTATTCACACTTTGGTTATCATCTCCATATTTGCAACAATCCTCAGCCAACTTTCTTGCTAAAAGAAAATAAATAAAGTAAGCTTCATCTATCAGCCTAATAAAGGCATTACAACACACGAGCATTATGATACCTACCTATTTCCATTTGCTTTGAGCTTGTAGATACAAAACTGCCAATACAACGGACGATATTCCTTTGATAATGCTGAGAAATTTCAAGATTCCAACCAAATTAAACAACTACTTGACATGCTAATGCATTTCACCAGTTCAGGATCACGCAAATTGAATAAAAACTAATGCATGGTGATACCTTAGCAGCTCTAGTGGAACTATAGAGACTTTGAAGTTGCTGATAACACTGAAATTCAGCTTCGTCAATAATAACATCTTCATGACCGAAATGACGCAAATGTTTCAATATTGCCTGCAAATTAACAATCATCTGAACATTAGCATGTACGTATCCTACCTTGGTTCATCAAGATTTAAAAGAACACAAAGATAGGCTTCAAAGTTCCATGGAAATCAACGAGATAGCAAGCATGAAAAGGAAAAATTTAGAGCTAAGAATTGAGGGAAAAAGTAGAAAAAAGGGTCTGACTTGCTGTTGCTTAGCAACTTGCTCGCGGAGCTTGGTGGCTTGCTTCTTAATGGCATCCATATTCGAAGATTAACAACCAGAAACTTGTCTAGAGCTCGTTTCCAAAAAAAGGGCCACGGATCTAGCGATTCCAAGAAGCGCCAACGTCATAGACGGTTTGGTTTTTTACAGTAACCGAAAGGTAAGAGTAAGGTAAAGAATGTGAAGTGGTCCGGTCGAGAATTTTAGAGGAAAGTGCCTTGACTTTTGTTTCCGACGCTGCACGTGCTCCTTTGTACCAACTGTCGTTTTACTGTTTGTACATGAGTCCCACTTTTATGCAATTAATATCATATAATTTTTTAATATAATTGATATTATTAATTAATGTTTAAAAACATTTTAGATAATATTAATTGTATAATTGAATTTTACAAATAAATTTTTATAATTTCTAAAATACAGCATTGAGCTTAAATTAAATATAGATGTTTATATATTAACCAATGATTAAAAAACTCTTAGACTGATCTAATTGTAAAAATTTTGAACCGTTTGATTTTACGATATGGTTTTCAAATTTTTGGTCCAATTTATTTGATAACTCATATCTTAAATTCTTTAATCTTATAGTTAATTTTACGAGGATCTAATAATAGTTGGACCTTTTAAATCTTAGATCTCTTATCTTACTATTTAACTTTATCAAGTTAACGTTTGTATAGAAAACTTAAAATTTCAAAATATGAAAATAACTATTTTTGTGTTGAGTTTGTCATTTATCACAATTTGCCTTAATAATTGGATTCAAGAGGATATGGCCGTGAAAATTGAAATATGTGAACGTGAACAACCGCTTTATCCTTTGGTTCAATTTTCTTTTGATTTGATTGCAGGCTTAACTTATTCTCGTAATTGATAATTGTGTAATATTTTTTATCAATTATAATAATAAAGTTCATTATAATTGATCGTTAATTTTTTTAATATAAATAATCTAATGTTAAAATTAGTCTTTAAGTTGTTTGGTATAAAGACTGAAAAATGTATAATGCATATAGGGATGTCAATGGATCGAGTTAGCCCAAGCAGAGTTATGGCAGGCCGAGATGGGCCACGGGCCTGTCTATATTTTTTTAATTAAAAATACAAAACGATGTCGTTTTGAACAAAACGGTGCCATTTTGGATAAAATAGGAGGGTCACGGGCCAAGCAGGGCCAGCCTATGCCCGTCAAAGGTGGGCCAAAAACAGACTAGGTCGGGCTGAGCCAAAATTACCATCTCTAAATGCATATATTTTAAATTTTATTTTGTATAAAATATAACGTGATTAGAGGTCTAAATAATCTCTATAAATATATCCTTATAATAAAGATAAAAAATTGTATCAAAAATAAAATGTTAAGAAAAATTGTGACTAATAAATTATTAAAAGATTTAAATAGAATTTTTATTTGTTTTGGATTCAATTTAAAGTACAAGTTTTAAATTAAATGAATTTTGAGTTAAGCTCGTGTTTAAAAAAACTGGAAAGTGTTGTTATGCAATATTTGAGACATCATTTTTTTTTAAAACCTACTCCCAATTTGTTTGCTTCCCTATTTACGAATGTTGTCTTTCGTTCTTGACGATACAATACTCTCTTGTGAAGAGTGACTTTGGAGTGTTGTTATCTCTTGCGATTGGGAGTGTCATTGTTGCTCATTTTTAGGAGGTGAGTTCATATATCCCTTAAGTCATCTCTTTGAGAAATAATTCAGTGTTGTTAAGTTTAGTTGTTTGATCTTCCGCAGATCTTCTCATTTTTCTATTCAATTTCAAGCAATTCTAATTCTTTTTAATAACATATTTTGCTTTCTTCCTATCGAAGCATCAATTGTAAAGGTGGAGGTGGAAGATCAAATTCTTTCCAATAAATAGTGATTTTTTGTTATTGAATTAGTTATTTGTTTCGCTTCCTTTCAAATCACTTTTTGTTTCAATTCTGGCAATTATATCAATTGAATCACTGTTCAACTTAAGTTTCACTCTTGTATAAGTTTTGCTCTTAAATTCAATTGTCTTGATCTATTGTACTTGTTATTTTCTAGAAATATCTTTTTTTTATTATTAAACCTCTATAATATAACTCTCCTTGTATGTATGAAAAGGCATCATAAATCTCTGCAATTAACTCTTCCTCCTGATGACTAGTTACAAATTGTTGAATAAATCATTCAAATGTACTTTTTATATGAAGATGCTAAAATGATCTCTTAAATCTTCCTTTGTAATTTGGTTTACAGAATATGGAGAGAATGTAACAATAGGATATTCTCAAATTAGGATGCAACTTTTTATCTATATAATTAATCAAGGTTGCAGTTCATTGTTAATAGCTATTAGAGACTATCTTTCATCTCTAGACAACTCTAAACCTTTTACATATAAGGCAATGTAAGCAAAATTGTATATGCTAGCTTGTGAGTCAATGGGTGGGATTAAGTTCAGTACTTAATTGAATTTCTCACTACATATGCTTTCCACTATCCATTACTCTATGGTTTACCCCTTTTTAAAGGATGTTTCATGACTTTTTTCAATGATGGTTGTTAATTCTTTTTTAAAAAATATAATGCTTTTGTTATTCTCGCTACTCCAGCCAGGCTTTCAATTTTCCTTATTAGTGCTTCGATTTGATATAAGGAGTTTGTGCCTTTTCCCTACTTGATTTCTAACAAGCTCCACTTATTCCAATAATTAGAACAGGGGGTGAATGCTTTCTAGCGAGCAAGGATAAAAAGGAGATAGTTATTCATCATCATCTCCTTAATTGGCTATAAGGTGGCTTCCAAAGTCTTGATATTCAAATTATAGTAGGTTAATTAAAGAGTTAAAATGACGAGGATTTCAACTATGTATCTATTAAATTACATATTTTGTTATCTTTATATTAAATTATGGTACTTTGTTATATCAAATTCTATAACTTATTTCGGTTTATTTTCCTTTTTGCTATTTCGATTTATTTTCCTTCTTGCTTCAAGCGTTGAGGCCTTGTTCTATAAATAAGTTGTGGTAATAAAATCCTTAGAAAGAGCATATTATGGATTTGGTTTGATGAGCTACTTACATTTTTTATTTGTTGGAAATTAAAAATAAAATTCTTTGTAATGCCAAAGTTAGTAAATTTTAAGTTTCATTATGGTGGGGTATTGGAAAGAAATAAAAGTAAAAAATATGTTAGAGGCAAGATCAAACGGAAGAAGGATATTGATGTTAACAAACTTAGTATATTAGTACTAAAATGAGAATCAAAAGATAAAAGACATAAAGTTGTACCTTTGTTTTTACAAATTTCCACAAGAGTCAATGAGAGGTTTGAAAGTGTTGAGCTTATATCATGATAAGGACATACTGTCAATGCTTCGACACATTGAAGAAATTAAAGAACTACAATGCTAAAATTTATTATGAGCATGGTTATGATAATCCTGCAATTAATGGTGAAGAAATTGATTCTGATGTCGACAATGAAGAGCGGTTATTCCAAGTTTAGGTGGAACAAGATGATGAAAGATTTTAGTGTTATGGAAATGACTGAATCTAAAAATGATAGAAGCGATGATGAAATTTATGCAACTGATGATGAAGAATATGTTACTTCAAGACCTAATGAGAAGAAATATCGGAAGAAGGTAGGTAGTGGATTTAAATGTGATGGTGTTATAAATGGGGTTGGAAGCAATGGAAATTATTCGAACGATTCACAAAGAGAAGTAAAAAGTTCACAAGGGCGGTGTAGTGAGTATAAGGACAGTGATGTTGAAGTTCAATCACCAGGATATAGTGATGATGGTGGGTGCAAAACCTCTGACATGAGGAAGAAATATGTTGTTTTTAATCCAAAAGTGGACATGAAAGATTTCCAGTTTAAAGTTGGCATGAAGTTTAAGGGTGAGGTTTAGTTTAAGCAGGCAATCTGAAAACATAAAAGATTTTCAGTTTAAAGTTGGCATAAAGTTTAAGGGTGAGGTTCGGTTTAGGGAGGCAATATGAAATTATGCAGTTACAAATGGATATGATGTTTTAGCGACAAGATCTGGTGTGAGAATATAAGTTGTTTATGATTCACACTATCCTTTTAGGGTTTATGCTGGTTGAATTGGAAATGAAAAAACCTTTACAGTAAAGATATTTGAAAACAAGCATACTTGTAAGAAAGTCCAAAAAAGCAAGTAAGCTAGTTATAAGTGGATAGCAAATCAATTTTTACACAAACTTTACAGGAACATGAATTGGCCAGTTAGCAAGATGATTGATGACCTTTAAAGGAAGTATATATTGCAATTGAAATAGGAAACTAGCATGATGCAATGAGGATCAACAGAAGGGCATTATATAAAAATGTGGTCTTATGAACAAGAATTGTGGAGGGTCAATAAAAAGGCCAATTTATCATCCAAAATGAACTTGATAAAAAGTTTGGAAAGCTAATGTTTAAGAGGTTTTACGTGGGTTTTAGTGCATTGAAGTATGGTTTCTTTAGTGGTTGTCAAAAAATAATAAGGCTAGATGAATGTTTCCTTAAGACGTTTCTTGAAGGATGCTTCGTTAGCTGCAGTTAGATGTGATAGAAACAATAAGATGTACCTTATATATTGGGCTATGGTTAAGGGAGAGAAATATCAATCTTAACATTGATTTTTAAGTCTTCTTGGTGATGATCTAAACATCAGTGTGAATTCACAGACTTTTAGAAGCCTTGATTTCCTTATTGGTAGATTAGCATTACCAGTGCGTCAATAGGCAAAGAATGACACAAACCAAAAAATATAGCTACCAAAATCAAAGCGTATTTAAATATTGATAATACTAACTTAAATGAACAAAAGCAACATGTTTCAACTATTACAAATTTCCTATGTTCGCAATGAGTTTAGGCAAAAGACTAAGAATATAAGAACTAGGACCATCACATGGTCAAGCAACAATAAGTGATCTCTCATAATCAGATACAATGAGAACATATCATGTACATAATAAGGGTCCATCATATGTAATTCCTTCCTATTATGTTTTACTCTTTCACATAGTGCTACATTATAGGTTCATATTAAAAAACATCATATGCCCATGTCTATAGTCCATGAAACCTACAAAATAAAATTAAAAACATCATATCAAACTTATATCAACAATGTATATTGTGGATAAAAGTCTTAACACAATGTATAGAAGATGTCTAATAAAATTTTGTATAACAACAAAACCTCAACTCTTTTACCAAGGCTACATTACTTACAAGACTCCTATAATTTAAATGATCATTATTCAGTTCTATAACATTAATATCATGTAAGCTACAATTGAAATATTCATAATTCGTTAACAAAAAAATCAGGCCAATACTCACATCTGTATTGTTACATTGATAAAAATATTGACCAATATTAAGCTTAACATTTGATATCTACAGCTTCATCTTGTTATTAAAATTGGGATAATCAATATAGGAAATATGAACAATTACTCAAGATAACAATATCAATGTTATATACTAAATATAATAACAAAAAAATACTAATCTCATTTTACCATTGAACATAATTCTTTCTCTTGGCAAAATTAAAATTATTTCTTTTTAGCTTTTACTAAATTGTTGAAACAATAATAAATTGCATTTTTGAATCCATTAACAATAGGTTTACACTCTTCCTATGTCAAGTATATATTAGATGTAGTTGGAATAAAAGCCACGCATATTTTACTTGCATCCATTTTTTTGGCAATGCTCACAATGGTCAAGCATGATTAACAAAAATCCATATAACTACTACAATACTTATTGGAAGGCTAACAATAAAATAATTGCTTATGACAAACAATGGATAGGTTTAGAAAACAAACCAATACTATAATTATATACTAAGTTTTCCAATTAACCAATAGGGTAATCTTATTAGGCAACTCTTAGCATGACTTGGAAGTGTAAAGCTACGTTGATACACATGGTAAAATAATCAATAGCAAATAAAATGAGTATATGACCATTTGATGTAAGTGGATTAATTAGACCAATAACATCAATTTCCTATATTGAAAACTTTAGCTATGAAACCATGCTATGTAAGGATGAAGTTGGGTAGATATTACACCATCATGCATTCTCATCAATGAATTCAAACCTAAAAGCCTTATAATCATCATTGATAACACCCTTCCTTTAACCTAATTTTGAGTTATGAAGATGTTGGATTTTAAAAAATATATTGGAATGGATCTATCCTTGGGATAAACCTCAATCTTCAGATAGTGTAAGTTAGAACATAACAAGATCATTTAATGAATAAATATCTTGATTCACATTCATTGAACTTCTTACTTAGATAATAAATGAAAATTTCCTTTCTCTAGTTTCATAATGTTTGTACAAAACTGCAAAAGCCACTAATAAATGGATTTATCTAAAAGATGAAGCAAGCTCATAATGGTTGCAAGAGTGAATTTAGCTAAAATTGGAAGATTTGCTCACAGCGGTTCAACTATTATAAGTAGATGTCAGAAATGGAAAAAAAGAAAAGTGATCATGTCTCTACCTCTACTATGGACACTTTGATATGAAGGAATAAACTAGATTATTGGAAAGAGTTGAAGCTAGTTGAAATTGCATAGAAGGATGAGAAGATCAATGAAAGATCAAATAACCAAGTTCAATAACATTGAATTATGTCTCAAACACATTAACCTAGGGTTAGCTCACCTAAAAAAATGTGTGACAATGACACTCCTAATCACAAGAGACAATGACTCTCCAATCACAGGAGATGGTAACTCTCCTAATCGTAAAAGACACTCCCAATCTAAGAGAGTATTGTACTATTAAGAATAAAAGACGACAGCTGTAAATGGGGAAGCAAACAAATTGGGAATATGTTTTAATTTTGTTATTTATTTATTTATTTTTAAATAAATAAGTTGAAAAATAGGGACATGAGTTAGACACATGGCTTGTCAAAAAATCAGAAATGGTTTTCCACATTAACAACATTAACAAGAAATTTAGCATATGGTTTTTTGGTAATAATTTGAAAGTTGATGTATTTTAGCATCGCTCTTTAAAGTTCAGGCTAGTATTGCAAAATTGATTAAAGTTTGCAATTTTTTATAATTAACCCTTTTGACAATTATATTAATTGTTTTGTTGGTTGATAGACAAGAATCAAACGTAAAGTGCCATGACTAGAAATAAAGTCAAATTGAGTATGTACATAACCAAATTTTACAAATTAAGGACTAAGAGCTTGTTACCTTACAAGGCTCATTAAAGCCTATAGATCTTTATAAGAAGAATGATAATTTGGGGGAGGATGCATATAAACCTTTTACGATAAATCAATATGGAGAAAAGTATCTTTGACATCCATCTAGAAAAGTTGTCATTTCCAAACTACAATAATAGCTAATAGACTATGAAAAAAGGTTAATCGAGCCGCTAAAGTAAAAGCTTCTTCACAATGCATGCCATACTTTTGAGTATATATCCTTTGACTACTAAACGAACTTTGTAACATTCAACAGAGCCCATTATGATGATTTTTAATTTTTTAATTTGCAGCCAATAGTTGTCTTCTTATAAGATCATCTATATCTCCAACTTGTGTTTTCTCTAAGGCCAAAAGTTCTTCAATCATAACTTGCCACCAAAGAGGGTCAATATGCACCTTATGATAAGAGTAAGGTTCGTAGAAAGTTGCAATAGCATAATAACAGTGGAAATTAGTAATATGATAAGGAGTTCATCTTATTTAAGTGTAACCATAAAAAGAAATGACATAATCCAGTGAAGATATATTTGCAAGATCAACAACTGGTGCAGATTCAATAGGAGCATGTTGATTAAGGCTAATATCAAGTGCATCAAAGTTACTTATATCGAAACGTAAAAATAACTAAATTAAGGAGTCAGTAAAAAACAAATAGTGACAAAGTGGTGAAATTTGTAAATAAAAGAGAACATGGCATTTTCCTATAAGGTAACATGACGAGAAATACATAATTTATTAGAGATAGGATTTTAACAACAATAACCAATTAAACAGCATAGGCAAGCACGAGGTTCTAGTTTTGTGTCTTCATAGGGTTATAAAAGAACAAAGGAACGTATGATTGAATAAGTAGGAGGCTTACCAAGTAACTTTTCATAAGGAAATAAATTATAAAGTACCAAGGTTGGAATTCGATTTATAATGTAGATGATATTAAGAGCTGCTTCTACCTAACTTTTATTTGGATGTAAAAAGCAAAAAGTAGAGCATGAGCAGAATCAAGAATATGATGATGTTTTCATTCAACTCATCAAGACAAGTGTTGAGACAAGTGTTGGTGAATGCAAGAGTTTAATATTAATAGTCATATGATTGCATATACAAAGCCATGAAGTCAATGAAAATTACTCGTTGTGATAAACATGGTAGTACAGGAATTTAAAGAGAACTTATTTTGACAGCATTAGTAACAGAGGAAGATTCAAACTTTGATGTAGAGGTAGAAGAAACACATGTTTGAGTAGTGCTTCATGATCACTCATAATAGTAAAATTATGTTCACGTTTTAGATTATAAATAGTAATCTTGAAATGATAACAGTATGTAAATCCAATTATTTGATATTTAATTGATGAACTCTTATATGTCTTTTACATATTCATAATCAACAAATTGAATATGATTAGATGTAATAGAGATATCATTGAATCATGTGATGGTCTAATAATTTTTATTTATTTCAAATTTTAAGACCATTCATAAATTTTATATCAAATTCAATGATCTCTTTAGTTCACTTATTAATTGGACTCAAAACTATTGTATGGACCATCCAGAACAGAGTTCCATTCAATTGAACCTAAAAATTGGAATAAGCGACATATGATAAACAATACGTGGCTAGAAATTGCTCAAGCGGATGTCCACATCAAGATAAGAACAGAAGTCACCAACTAAAATAGAAAGGTGCCAACTGTTACACCTCTGTTGTAATAGTGAAATAATGCAGGCATTGGCAAGACTTGACTAGTGTTTGACATGCGAAACAAAAGAACAAGGCAAAGATTTACGCTGAGGCAAGGAGGAAAATGAGCAATGCCAAGCGTTAGCATGCATTGGTACGCATTAGCGAAAATTTTCGACGAGATGCAAGATTCGGATACAAGACCAAAAGAAGGCTTGAGATGGACTTCGAGTGGAAGGTTAGCTAGATCACACACATGATGAGAATATGTGAGAGTTCTAAGGTTACTTAGCTAGTAGATTAAGCATGGTGCGAGTTTTGGGAGAGTTTCAGACCTTGTTCGAGATGACTTGGCTAAAGCTAAGTTTTTGAGGGACAAAGAATTTAGTATGTGCTCAAGTGGACGGACCATGGTTAATGGAGTTGGACTGAGTAAGCATTGGATGTACCAATGTGCAATTGGCTTGGATGACTCGTCATCAACGGATAGAGATGAGGAGATCTTGGATGATGTGGCAGAAAAGATCACAGTGAATGGGCATCAGCTTTAAGAGATAAAGATTATGTGGAAGGATCATTTGAAGATAGAAGAGATCTTCGTAGATATGGATAATCATTCCTAGATAATGTAATAGTTTATCTTGTTATTGTGATGTAGCTTAATCCTATTAGATAGAGTCCTAATTGGATGAGGATGTCATCTATTAGTTAGTTTGATGTAATTTGATAAGGATAAGTTATGATAAGATTGTGATCTTAGCCAGTAGAGTTCTATTAGGATTCTAATTTAGTCATCTAAAGATGCTTATAAATAGCTCATTTGAGTCTTGCTCTCATAATCAAGAGGAGACTGTTGTGAGACATAGAGATTGAGAGAGTATTCCTTTGTATACTTTGAGGAAGTAATGAAGTTTGGCTTTTAAGTTGTATCTCTTTCTTGTTCTTATTGTTGCCTTTACTACTATAGTGCTTCCGTAATTTTCTTGTGAGTGTGAGAGTTAAATACTGTGAGGGTCGTGAGGTATTTGAGAACTAGATTATTGGTTAACAATCACGTGGGAAAGTTGAGTCTTGCTTAGAAGGAACTAAGTAAGATTGCCATGCAAAGGAGTAGGCGCGTCTTGTAAATAAGTTTAGTGTCGAAGGAAAGCCTTTGTAACTATTGTATAGACCATCTAGAATAGAGTTCGATTCAATTGAACCTAAAAATTGGAATAAGTGACATATGATAAACAATACGCGACTAGAAATTGCTCAAGCGGATGCCCATTCCAAGATGAGAATAGAAGTTACCAGCTAAAATAGAAAGGTGCCAACAATGACCCAAATGGCAGAAACAGTTGTGGAAATTGCGTTAGCAAAAAGATTAACAATTGACAGTTGGAGCGGCTGGGAGAAAATTGATAGGCGGAGCGTTGACAATTGGGCAACAAATCACCCGTTTTCATTATTTTCTATCATATTTTTGTAGCATCCATTCATCTAATAAATAAGACTCACAAAAAATGAATTGATAGATGCCCATAGAATAGGGTACGAACAGAGTAATAAGAACAGATAATTTGAACCTTGACAATTGTAGTGCGCCACAACGATTTATGATTGATTGGTGATTTATGAGAGGCACGGGTTGAGTGATAGAGGATTTGTAACACACGACATCTAACTTGGAGAAGCTAAGTGAATGCTTAACGGAGGAGTGGTAGGCGATGACAGTGAAAGCAATAAGTTAATTGCAATTTTTTGATATTATTACTTTAATTAACAAAGTTTTCTTTTATTTATACATTTTTAATTAATATTTTAATACTAAAAGTAAAATATGTAAGATAATTATTGTACACTTAAATTATGATGAGATCATAATTATAAAATTTGTTTTGTATTTATATCATCATCATCATCACCCAGTTTGGAATCTCGCAATAACGCGAGGTCTGGGGAGGTCTGATAGTACGCAGCCTTACCCCTACATAGTAGAGAGGCTGTTTCCGATAGACCCACAGGCACATGAGATAATAATGAAAAGAGATGGAAATAAAAAGATAATGAGAAGGATATACCTGATATGTAGCCCAGTTCTGCAAGCCTTCTTGATAGGCAAGAATGGACACATCGCTGCTTTACTCCTGTCAGACTAGACTTACGTATGTTGCACCCCTGAGGGAATGGTAAAGTTATGGTTACCGGCATCCGTTCTGGGCTTTTTCCCTACCCCTGAATACACTTAAATTATGATGAGATCACAATTACAAAATTCGTTTTGTATTTATATCATCATCATCATCACCCAGTTTGGAATCTCGCAATAACGCGAGGTCTGGGGAGGTCTGATAGTACGCAGCCTTACCCCTACATAGTAGAGAGGCTGTTTCCGATAGACCCACAGGCACATGAGATAATAATGAAAAGAGATGGAAATAAAAAGATAATGAGAAGGATATACCTGATATGTAGCCCAGTTCTGCAAGCCTTCTTGATAGGCAAGAATGGACACATCGCTGCTTTACTCCTGTCAGACTAGACTTACGTGTGTTGCACCCCTGAGGGAATGGTAAAGTTATGGTTACCGGCATCCGTTCTGGGCTTTTGCCCTACCCCTGAATGTAAAAGACTAGAAGTATGACAGAAGGACTGGACTACCACACGCCACTAGACAAGACATAAAAGGCTATTTGCGATGTTGAAACACTGTTCGCGTGGTACCAGTAACAACTCCTGATATACTTTCAACCTGCCATTGGGGGACTTCAAAGGGTTTCTCGCACTTTTATCTTATTCCGCCAGAATTGTCTACTTCTGGCCGCTTCCGTGGTGAGGGCTAATTCTGTCATATCTTTCTTGACCTCTTCCCTCCAATTCTTGTATGGTATGCCTCGTCTCCTCCTATATCCACTAAGGAGAATTTGTTCGCATCTTCTGACCGGCGCATCAGAGGTTTTTTTGGTCACATGCCCAAACCACCTAAGCCTGGTCTCATGCAACTTGTCGGCAGTATTGGCCACTTGAAGTCTGTCCCTAACAACCCGATTACGTACCTTATCTCGTCTGGTAAGGTCACATATTCATCGAAGCATACGCATCTCTGCTACCAATAGTTGTCTTATATGTCGACATTTGGCAGGCCAACATTCTACCCCATATAACATGGTAGGCCTAATTACCATTTTGTAAAACTTGCCTTTAAGCTTTAAAGGAATCTTTTTATCACATAAGACCCTTGAGGCGCTTCGCCATTTGCCCCACCCAGATCTGATGCGATGGACTATATCCTCATCGACATTACCATCACTCTGGATGATGGACCTGAGGTATTTAAAACTCTGGGTTTGTGGAATGACGTCAGGCCCAATAGCTACTGCAGCTTCATGGGTCGTTTGGGATCCCGAAAAGTTGCATTCAAAATACTCCGTCTTAGTCCTACTCAGGCTAAAACCTTTCGACTCTAACGCTTTCGTCCAGCATTCTAATTTAGACTGGACCCCTGCCCTAGCAGCATTCTAATTTATATATTATTCTTAAATTGTTCCTAATTAAAATTTTATCAAGAAGAAAAATTAATAAAATAGTAAAACGAGCACAAGTTATGTTTCTTTTTTATCAAGAAAATAATTGATCTCATAAATTAAAGTATTAAAATACTTAAACAAACATGCGAGTACTTATTAGAGAATAAATTCACTGAAATGATCTGATTCTAAAGATCTTAAATGGAATATTACTTATGTGTTTGTAGATTTTTTCATTATGATGGTTGTATAATTAATCTTTAGATTTGATATTACCAAGGTATCTCATTTGAGAATTACTATGTTTTGATACTACTTATAGCCTATCCTATTTAAGGTTAGGGGTGACAATGGGACTAATCAGGCCAAGCTTAGGCCCAAGCAGTCGTAATCTTGATTCGATCCAACTCGGTTAATTTTTATTTTAAAATTAAAAAATGACATTTTTATTTTTAAATTAAAAAATAAAAAAATGATGTCATTTTTCATAAAATGATTTCATTTTCCTTATAGATTTCAAGGTCGAGGCCCACCTAGAGGCTCAGTCAAATTAGGCCTGACTTCGGGTTAGGCCGAGTTGTACTGGGTCAGGCCCGAACCTGATTACGAAACCTGTTTAGGGTAGCTTAATAGGTAGTACTTAGATATAGCATAACCCATATGAAGATAATTGAATAAGTCAATAAATGATTCGTTGTTCAAAAATAAGTAAAAAAATGTTCCATTGTTCTTGATTAGTAGTGATTTAAAGAATTCTCTAACTAAAGTGTATTGACATTTAAAAAGATATTTTCAACTATCAATTATGAATCAACTACTAATTAGCAAGAATGAACTTGATTAGATTTAATAAGAGTAGACACTATATCTATACTCTATATCCGATTGGAAAATTGAATGACAAAAATATTAAATTATACATTATAACCATGCATGGATAGGTTGAGTCAAATCTTCGACCTTCCTAATATTTAGTTAGTCAAGACAAGTTATTAGACGTCAATCTTGATCTATAATTATAAATTGTCTAGCTAGAAAATTAAATACAAATTAAGAGAATTATTAATTATCCAATTTTAATTATGAATTAGAATTAGAATTAGAATTTATAATTATTGTCAACATATCCGCAACCTAATGAGTCATAAATGAAAATAGTTCAAAAGAGAACAAATTAATTTAATCAAGTTAGACTTAAATGTGAAATTTAAGAAACTTCATAGATCAAATATCAGATGTTTAACTCTGATTATAATTTAATTTAATTTTAATAAAAATAACCCTTATACTTGTTTTCTATTTATAGGAATAAGCATTTGAGCTAGCACTCCTACTTATTTCCTTTAAAAAGTTAAGTTTTTTTTCATATTCGGTAAATAATGTTAGAGGTTGGACATTTGGATAACTCGTGGTTGACACCTCGAAAAGGTTTCAGCAAGAAATTTGAATTAGATACGATTCTTGCATTTTATGATTTGTATTTTTTAAGTTATTCAATTATTAAGATCTGATCAAAAATATTGTTAAAAAATTAAATTTTTTGCTACACTCGTGATTTAATCACAGTTGGTTTCCCAATAAATACCTTCGCCGAGGATCTCTAAGGAAACAGTCTCTGTATCTCTATCGGAGATGCGGGCATGATTGCGTACATCTTACCCTCCTCATACCTTGCTTAGGCGAAAATTTGGATATGTTTGGTTTGATTTGGTTTCCCAATAAATAGCTGCTACTCATTGCTAGCAATGGGCAGTGGCTAGTTGATGACAAAGGGAAAATAATTTTGCTTCACAAATGGGTAACTACATATTAAAAAATTACCCATAGATAAGATATATAACAGATAACGCAGATTGTTTGTTGAGATAGACCAAATCAAAGAAGCAGATGTGGATATAGATGAAATAGAGAAGCATGTAGTGAAAAAATTAGTGGTAGAATAACTCTGATACCATGATGGTTGAAACAAAAATATTAGAATGTTTATTTTAATTGAATTGTATTATAAAGAGATACAACATATTTTATAAACGAGGTTAGGATATATACAAGAAAATATATGAGATGTATAAGACATGGAAGAAATCTGGTTATAATTTCAAGTAATCTTAACAATTGAAAACTGTTCAATCTTTCACCAAAAGTAGCCCGATTATGAACTCATTGTCTTCATGTTTCATAAAATTGGATGTCCATTAAACTTCAATATGTTAAGACTTGGTGAAATTTATATTAGTAAGCATATATGGTAAAATTGTTTATTTAGAATAATATAGATATGTAAACAAAAATAGTTAACTTTTAAAGAATGTCTTCTAATTATCTAAAATAAGTAGTGTCTTCTAATGAGAAAAACTCTTCATTCCTAGAGGACGTAGTGGTGGATATTATGGTAAAACTTCCTGTAAAATCCTTGAAATGATTCAGGTCCACATACTAGACTTAAAGCTTTATAATCCAAGACCCTTCTACTCAAAATCATTTAGTCCTCCATCAAAAATAGCCTAATGAGGATCTCAATCTCACCCTTTTCTTGATACCTCACAATAATAAATCTACACATCACTTGAATAAGTTGAGAAAAGAATGTATATGCATGACATAGGATTAGGTGTTAGTTTATGCTATGTAACTAATCAATTTGTTGTAGTTCAATGACATAATTATTTATAGCTATTCTTTATCTTATACATATTTAGATATATATGATAAAGTTTATAGGATAAATATACATCGCAAATAAAATTATAACGATATCATAATTATGAGATTCATATTGCATTTTTGTATTATCCCTAAATTGTTTTTAATCATTGTTCTACTAAAATTGGACATTAATAAAATGTAAAAACATTAATACACATTATGTTTTTCCTTATGAACGAAGTAGTCAATCTCGTAGACTAAAGTATGAAGATACTTAAGTAAACGTGTGAGTACTTGTTAGAGAACAAGTTTACTAAATTGACCCCCTATAAGAATTCCATTTTGAACACTACTTGTATGTCTATAGAAATTCTCATTGTGATGATTATATAAGTGATACATTGATTTGAGATCTCCAAACTGTCTCATATAAAGATTGTTATATTTTAATACTACTTATTAATATTCTAGTCAAGAGTAGCTCAATCAGTAGTAATTGGATATAGTATGACCTATATGAAGGTAGCTGAGTGGTCAATATAGGATTCTTTACCCTAAAGTAATTAGGGAGAATGTTTTGTTGTTCTCGATTAGTATTGATTTGAAAAATCCTTGACCAAGGTGGAATGACATTTTGAAAATAGTTTTTAAATATCATCAATCGAATCAATTACTAGAGAATTAACATGATTACACTCAAATAGAGTAACAATAATTCCATGCTCTATGTCTAATCGGAACATTATATGATGAAAACATTAAATTATACAAAAAATAATGTATGAAAAGATTAGTCAAAGCCACTTTGACATTCCTAAATATTGGATGGTCATGACATGTTGCTAGATGTCAATCTTGATATATAGATATAAATGATTTAATTAGAAAATTAAAGATAAATTAAAAGAGTTTAATATATTTAATCCTAAATCTGATATAGGGTTATAATTTATATCTATTATAAACATATATAGGAACCTAATAGGTTATACACAAAGAACAAATTGAAGTGAGAAAAGATATTTTAATCAAGTTGGACTTGTGTATAAAGTTTGATAAACTTTATGAACAAATATGAGATATTTAATAAATAATGATTAGTATAAGATATTAGATCTTATTTGGATAGAATTGGTTTTTACTTAGAATTAATTATAATTCTAATTAAATTTTAATTAAAATTAGAATTTAATTTATAACTTTAACTAAATTATTAAAATGTCCAAAACCTATTATAAATAAGTGTAGAAGATGTTATATGGATACTGTTAGAGGTCGACTATTTGTGCAGCTTCGGTGGTTGAGATAAGTTAATTTTTTTTTAAAATTGAGGGAAATGACAAGAAAAAGATCAAATTTTAGAATAAAGTACAAATTAAGATTTATGCTTTATTATGCTTTATATATTAATAATTTTAGATAATTTAAAATAATCTTAACTTTTGGGAAATCAAAACAAAAAAATTCGTGTTTATTATATTGTTCACAAGAACATATACCACTTCGATTTTTCAACATTGGTAACTAAATCAACCACACATATTGGGTCTATGTAATGGGGCGCTTTATTATCAAAGCTATAAAGCTTTGTCTACTAACCATTTATGGTTATGGAATCCTACTACTAGAGAGATTATCATCTTCCAACTTCTGGACCTCTTTATGGTAAGTTACATAGTTTTTGCTATGTTTAGATGCCACATGATTTCTCAACATTGTGAACTAAATCAACCAAGGATATTGAGTCCATGTAATGCTATGCTTTAATGTCAAAGATATAGAGATTTGGCTCCTAACCGTTTGTGGTTATGGAATCCTACTACTAGAGAGATTTAAGCATCTTCCTCTTTTATACCTCAATAAAGTTTTAAAATAATATGTAGGAATTCGCAAATCCGCCAGACGTAGAGGATGTAGGGCTTTGAACCCAAATACATTACCCACAATTGAAGTAAACATATTAGTAACAAAACCTTCTTCAAAAAGGTTTAAAGGGTAAGCTACATAAGCAATATATTGATTTTCTTCTCCATTGTGAACCAATGTTAGGTTATTTACACAGAAGAATGGAAAAACTTATGGAAAATCGAACAATTATACAATATTTACCTTACGTAACACGTTGGGATTATTTAGCTACTATGTTTACAGAAGCAAATAATAGGATCCCCCTTTTTCTTTTCGTCCCCATATCGCCACGGGAGAGGGACATGGGGATAATCTTTCCAAACGGGAGCTTTTTAAAAGGTCCCATGTACAAAATCAAAGAGTTACGTTGACATGAAATGGATATATCTATAGATCCCTAACTTATATTTATGGGATGATAAAATATGACAAAATCTTTACAAGGCTTTAGAAAGCCCATTTTATGAAATATATAAGGAATTAAAAAAAGTACGGCTGCTTTATTTATCACCAAATAGAAATTAATCCTTGTTCTTCCGTTAGTTCCTAGTTCTTCTCTTCATCACGCGAGGTAAAGCAGTTTGGTAGCTCGCAAGGCTCATAACCTTGAGGTCACGGGTTCAAATCCCGTCTCTGCAACATTCTTTTTTTACAAAAAAAAAAGTTGTCCCTATTCATTTTAACTGTTAATTAAGATAGTGGAATCATGCGGGCATTGGTGAGACTTGACCAACATTTGACACACGAAACAACAGAACAAGGCAAAGACTTGCGAGGAAGCAAGGACGAAAAGGGGCAATGTATTGGTATGCATTGTTACACATTAGCAAAAATCTTCGACGAAATGTAAGATTCATATATGAGACCAAAAGAAGGCTTGAAATGGAAATCATATGGAAGGTTAGCTGAATCACGAGTATGACGGTGGCATGCAAGAGTTCCAAGGTAAATTAGCAAGTTAGATCAAGCATGGTACAAGTTTTCATAGAGTTTTAGACCTTGTACTAGTTTACTTAGCTATGGATGGGTTCTTGATGGACTAGGGACTTAGTGTGTGCTCGAATAAATGGACCATAATTAATGGAGTCGGCATGGGAAAGCATTGGACAGACCACTGTGCTATTGGTTTGGATGACTCATTAGCAACGGATAGAGATGAGGAGATCTTGGATGATATGGTGGATAAGATCACAGTGGATGAATATCTGCTCTAAGAGATAAAGATCATGTGGAAGGATCATCTAAAAATAGAGGAGATCTTCGTGGATATGGATAGATCATTTCTAAATAGATCTAATCTTTTATCTTATTATTATGATGTAACTTAATCATATTGTATAGAATCCTAATTGGATGGAGATGTCATTCTATTGTTTAGGGTGATGTAATATGATTTGGATAAGATAAGATGCGATTTTAGCTAGTGGAGTTCTATTAAAATTCTAACTTGGTCACCTAGAAGTGCTTACAAATAGCTCATTTGAGTTTTTCTCTTCTTAGAGAGAGAGGGAGATTGAGAGAGCATTCTTTTTATACTTTGAAGGAAGTAATAAATGTTGCCTTTTGGCTATATCTTTTTCTTGTTCTTATTGTTGACATAAATAGTTAGTTCTTTTATAGTTTTCTTGCAAGGTTGTGAAAGTGAAACACTACAAGGTAGTGAGGCATTCAAGAATAAGTAGGTTGATTAACGGTCGTGAGGAAAGACTGAGTCTTGCTTTAACAGACTTAAGTGAGATTGTCATGCAAAGGGGTTGGTGCAACTAGCAAATAAGTTGGTACTTGAAGGAAAGCCTTTATAGCAATAGGTTATATGGTTTTCTCTATATTGTTCAGATCTCGCCTAATTTTTCAACATTGGGAACTAAATCGACACACATATTGAGTACATGTGATGGTGTGATTTATTATCAGCAACAGATATTGAATCCATGTAATGGTGTGCTTTATTGTTAGAGCTATGGAGATTTGAGTCCTAACCGTTTATGATTATAGAATCCTACTGCTAGAGAGATTTAAACATCTTCTAGCTTCTGAACCTTGCTATCGTAAGTTACATGGTTTTTGCTGTGATGTTTAGATCTTGCCCAATTTTCCAACATTAGGAACTAAATTAGTCAAGCATATTGAGGCATATAATGGTATGCTTTATTATCAAAGCAATAAATATTTGGCACCTAACCATTCTTGGTTATTGAATCCTGCTACTAGAGAGATTTAAGCATCTTACAACTTTTGGACCTAAGTTTTACAATGGTCTACTTAGGCAATGAACTTATACTGCAAGTTACGCCTATTCCTTTGCATGACAATCTCACTTAGGTCTGTTTAAGTGAGACTTGGCTTTCTCATATGATCGTTGACCAATAAAATCTTATTCTCAAATACCTTATGACTCTTATAGTGTTTAGCTCTCGTACTCTTGCAAGAATACTACATAAACGATAGATAATTAAAGGCAACAATAAAGATAAAAGAGATTCACTAAAAGTTAACCTTTATTAGTTCTCCAAAAGTATACAAAGGAATGTTCTCTTTTAGTGTGTTCCCCTCCCACTTACCTATATTAAAGAGCAAGACTCAATACGTGATCCTAATTGAAATGAACTAACTAGATCATATCTATCCTTTGTTACATCATACTAATCAACTAGAGGACACGCTCATCCAAATAAGACTTTATGTGATAAGATTTAGCTATTATAACTAGCAAGATAAGATATTACATTTAATTAGGAAAGATAAAAAGAACTCTACTATTTTCACATAAATCTCTCGTATTGTCTTTATCTTTTAGAGCTTATGTATATCTACTATGATCTACATCTTTCAAGATATCCCTTTGATCTCTATCTATTGACGATGAGCATACAAGTCCAAAGCTTTTCATAATATACTGTGCTTACCTATATCAAGTCTATTAATCATAGTTTGTATAATTGAGCACATATTAAGTCCTTGAAGTACTCACTGCCTCCTTCACGTATGTGAGCTAACCTTTAATTCAAAGCCAATCCAAGCTATCTTTTAGTCTCACATTCGAAGTTTTCATCTCGTCGAAGATGTGTTTCTATACGGAGCCTATCACTGGATCCTGGGCTGTGAAGAAGAAGGTCATGTCATCCTCTATTTTGATGTCACTGCTCAGAAACTCTTAAAAATTATATCTATTCCACAAGAATTGAGGACTTCAACCATCGGAGGAGGGGTGCCACAGCTGGAACAGTATCATAACCAGTCTCTGGCAATTAGTTTGAGAATTGCTATTCCATGTGTGGGTTATGTAAGATTATGGGCTAGAGGAGTCTCGGACAAAACTAGGAGTAGCTGCACCAATTTTATGGGTTTTTGAATAATGGTGCGGTGCTCGTGCTCTGCAACTTCAGTGACAAGGAATTGATGTTGCATCACCTTCATACTACAGAACTGAAGGCAGTTCAAATTCATTCAGGAATATCTGATATCATCATACTATCCGAGACCTGATTTCGGTTGGTGGAAGATAAGAACATGAAGAACAGATTACTGAGTGTTCCAGTAAAGTTGTCTTAGTTTTTCCTGGGATTGTTTCAGCTGGTATTTTTTCAAAGCCTTACTTGATTTTATATGAATGCAAATAACAAGATAGGAACTTCACGAGCAAGAAACGATAGTGTCTTCTTATTCAATTACAACATAACAATGCAATTTTTGTATGTTCAGATTGAATTATATTCACACTATTATAAGAATCAATCCTATCATGTGCGTTCATGAATATATGGAGTAGTGGTTGTTATTTAGTGATATCCAAGTGGAGCAGGTGAATCCTTCAACTCTAATCCTTGACATTGAATGTCCTGTAGGCCAATAAAATAAAAGGAAATGTTAAAAACATATCATCCGATGAACATATATAATTTATATGCAATTTGATTGAATAATATTCTTACCGATGCATAATGATTAAGGTCTCGATGATGTGCCTCATCAGCTCTAATCACCATCACAACATCACGAAGTGTGGAGTCAGGAGGCATACGCCAATAATCAATGGCGATAGCAGGAGCTGGGACGTTCTCGAAGCTGCCATTGTCCAAGTCCTTGAGGAACTCGGTGTAGGAGTTGACGGCTTCTTCTTCAAGGTAACCAACAGTGCGGTGGGCGAGCTTTGGAGAAGCCAAATATGCCAGAAAATAAGCGTTGAAGAACGCACCTTGGACAGCGAACACAAGAGCACGCTCGTACCACTTGGGTTTAGCCAATTCAATGAAGGTCATCAGATGCATCCTCTCGTTCTCAGCTTCCTCCAACAATGCCTTAATCCACCCACCGCTTTGCTCGAACCTCCTCAATGATTTGCAGTGCAATAACATCCCTCCCACCATGCCTGGAACCGCCGCTACTGTCTCTAGTAGCATGGCGTGGCACATGTGACGTCTCTGCAATTCAATTAAACATTTTTAATGAGATGAGAGGGTCCTGTTCCTGTTCCTGTTACTGTTACTCAGATTGCATGAAAAAAAAAAAGATACCTGAAAAAATAAATAAGTGGGGTACTTGAGAGTTTGAACTGTCCAGTAAGCGCATTTGTCCATCAAGGTGTCAGCTTTATGATGCTTCTTCACGTCAATTGAAAGGTCAGGCTTGTAGCTCTCCCATGGCTGCAAAGTTTTGATTTTGATTTTCTGTTACTAAATTGATATAACCAGAGAATGGAAGGCAATAAATCCGGAGTGAGAATGAAAATATAGTACATACCCTGAAGCAGTTCCACTTCCAAGCAGAACCATCTTCCTTAGTAAGATTAGTGGGAGCAACACCCCAATAACTCACTACCGGCTTATTACTTGGGTTCTCCTCTTTAGCAGGAGGAGTTGCAGAGGCACTCCAATTCCTGACTTCTGCAAAGGAAGCGGGTGAAGATGGGAGGACGCGGTGGCCATGTTTGGATTGAATAAGAAGGCTTGAGAATAGTTTTGTTGCTGAGCTGGTACGACTCATTTTCAGGTTTGTTTTCTGTTTGTTGAGGAATAAGGCACTGCCCTCCTCTCCCTGCTTTATATATATTAAGGAGACTTTGATTTGTCAATGCGCGTATTTTAATTGGAACCAATTGAAAAGCTAAGTCCAAGTCTAAATCTGTCTCTGTCCATAAATAAAGGAGCCTCAGACGCCTTATTTGACACACTCCAAAGTCTAAACCAAGCATTTGTGTATTTCCCAAGTTTTAATTTTTATTGAGTTGTTTGAAGTTGCGTCTATTTATTTCCTCACCATTGACGTGCTCAATCAGCTTTCTAATGTTGAAAACAATAGATTGACTATGATTTGGTTGATGATCATTGACATTTTCATACTAACGAGACTCAACTGAGATTTGCCTATGTCCAAACCATAAATTTGGATGGATGATCAATTTTGAACACAAGATATGCTAATCAAGAAACCATATACATGGGTCTAAAGCAAAAACGGAAATAAATGGGAAAAGTAAAAAGTTTGTCCAACAGTATTCTACGTAAAATACTGCCTTCCTGATTAGTGTGTATAGT
>JAOQMS010000001.1:17494876-17514251 GCA_027563885.1 Erythroxylum longipes | reverse complement strand
TTCATGGAGTTACGACCAAAGGGAGGTGGAGGAGGTGGGGGTGGAGCTCCACATGAAGAACTACTAACAGATGTTGAACTCAAATTAGAAGGGAGAGTGGGAGGGGGAGGGGGACTAGGAGCATTCATGGAGTTACGACCAAAAGGAGGTGGAGGAGGTGGGGGTGGAGCTCCACGTGAAGAACTAGTAACAGATGTTGAACTCAAATTAGATTGCGGAACCGGTGGTGGTGGGGGAGGCAGTGGCAGCGGCTGCTGATTATTGGTTGGATTGGATGTAGATGATAGTGGCAGAGTCAGAGGTGGAGGCGGAGGCGGAGTCAGTGATCGTGGTGGTTGTTTAGAAGTGGATGTAGGACAAAGTGGTGGAGCTACTTCGGCTGGAGGAGGAGGAGGAGGAGGAGGTGAAGGTGGTGCTTTACTCACAGTTGGGGATGATCGGTTTTGATCTTTGTTGGGGAAAGAAGGAGGAGGAGGAGGAGGAGGCAGCAGTGAAGGTGGACCTTCAATGCTATTTGAAAGCAATGAAGATGAATCTTTGCCACTGAAGTTAGGAGGGAGTGGTGGAGAAGGTATTTGTGGTGGAATACTGGCGGTTTGAGATGTATTAAAATCTTGGATGGACGATGCAATTGGGAGATAGAAAGGTGGTGGAGGTGGTGGAGGTGGAGGTGGAGGTGGAGGCGGAGGCGGAGGCGGAGGCGGAGGCGGAGGCGGAGGCGGAGCTACTCGTGCAGAAATGATTGAAGGGCTTTTGCTAGACAAAGGACATGGAGCAGGAGGTGGTGGTGAATGTGTGGATGAAGGAATAGGAACGACAGGAGATGATGAAGGCAGCAGTTGAAGAGATGATGAAGATGGAGTTCCTTCGCTTGGAACTGGTAGTTGTTGATGGAAAGCAGATGGATCAGTTTCTAATAATAGTTGGTCTGGAAGTTCTGAAGAAATTTTATCAAGTGGTATTTCAGGTTCAGTAGCTAAGGGAATCGAATCAACAACACTTGGTTTCAGTGATTTTTTTGATTCTGTTGAAGACTTTGAAAAAATATCAAATGCTTCATCAGAGCTGTCTGCTGTGCTAGATGCATACGTTTCCTCTTCAGAATCAATGGGTGATACGTATGAGCCCCCTTTTCCTTGTAATCTTGACCACTCTTTGGTGTCAGTTAAGACAGAAAGCTGTTTAAGTAACCACAAGGCAGCAGCATCATCATTATTATCAACCCACTCAACCGCATTGAAAAGCTCCTGAACCCTAGAGAAGGCTTCCATGGGCAGCCCACCTTTCTCCTCACCATTTAACATTGTCGTTGGAGCTTTTGGAGGGGAAGCACTCTCAAGCTCCCCAAATAACACCTGAAGTTAAAACTTCAATTTATTTGATGGATTGGAAATCTATATCTAACAAGCAGTGAAAGAAAGACAATGAGAGAAATGTTCACCTCTGCCCTGAAGCCTTTTGGATATCGTTCCTTTGAATCCCAAAGAATGTCTAAATTCTCAGAATTAAGCATCAATATGTTGGACCGTATAAATGCAGTATTAAACATTACTCGGAACATCATAATTTCCCTTTCTGGATCCAAATCTAAATGCACACACTCTAACACAACATCCCCTTGCACCAAACATTGTATGTCAATCTTAATCACATCACAATCTTCCTGTCAAAAGAAAGCCATCTTTGTTCATATCAAACTGATGTATCTTCCGGATAAAATGACAAAGATGCAAGGACTCTTACCTGGCGATAATGCCGAATGGCAGCTTTCTTCTTCTTCGACATAGAAAAAAGCATCTGAGTTGAAAGCCCACCCTTCGAATGGAGATTCCTACCAAATATGCGGATTATTGGCCGACATCCATTTTCAGAGTCAAAACTTGGAATTGAACGAAGAATGACACAGTCTAAGGAAAGAGCTCGTTCAGGAGGTGGCCACTCTGGGGATATATTTCTTCTAGCTACATACTGAAGATATCGAAGCTGAGATGGGAAAGGATTAAGAGGAGACAAGAGCTGCAAGAACCCTTTGGAAGCTTCTCGATGTACAATCTCAAGAGTTCTTCTTTCACCACTATGCAACTTCCTAAAAATCAAGAAACTAGCTAAAAGAAAGGCCAATAGAGGCCAACCACCTCTCTCACAATGGAGAAGAATGACGTTCTGATGATTCCCAGAATAAAGCCAACACTCACAAACACGAAGAAAATGTTGAATCAAAGACAATGGTAGAAGTGGGCAACCCTCATACTGCCTTGGGTAGTCCATGACGGTTACATCGTATTGGCATAATACCCGCGCAAACTGGCTCGGATTCTCACCCTCACGGAAGTTGAAAGCTAGAAATGATGAATCAGGAAATGCTTCATGCAGCTCAATTACGATTTCATGTAGATACAATTGGTATATTTCATCGGGTAGAACTTCAGTGGAGAAACAGGAATCAAAAACTGCATACATTAAACATACAAAAGCTTATATCACACCGCTATACAAAGATAACAGAAAAGTCAATTCTCAAAGATCAAAATGAAAATTCATGTTATTACCGTATACTCTATCAACAAATTCAAGCAACCCATCTGGAGGCCTTCTATAAAAAAATCTACTAAGAAGGGACATCACTGGGACGGAAATTCACCTGTGTAAAATTAGACCAGAGAAAAAATTAGAAAATTGGGGAAGCACCGTTCTAACATACTAGCAGCTCAAGACTTCAAATTGAAAAAGACCCAGAAAAATTACAAGTTCAGATCTCATAAATCATTCACAATTCATCAGGAATTTCAACATTCAGTACATTTCCGAAGCTGCAAAACATACAAGGAACGAGCTTTAACAAGCTACATTATTCGAAAAAAAAACAAGAAATCTAGGACAGTGAAGGAAAACCATTAAAAGGAGCAACTAAACATCCGAATAGAAACAAAGGGAAATGGATGAATTTGAGAGAAAAACCTGAAGACAGTTACTTAGAGAAGAAGGGATTTAGAGAAATGGGTACTGAGGAGGAGAGAGAAGAGAGTTGCAGTGAGGAGGAGGGAAGGGAGTTCGTTTTGTTCTAACCTTTGTTTTGTGTGCCAATAGCAAATTTGAACTTTCAACTTGGGAACGGATCATTGAAACATTTTTTGTCTCCTTGTTTCTCCCATGCCCTAAATATTATTTTTGTCGTCTTCCATTTATATTATTTCTTTTACCCAAACATTATCTCTAATTTATATGATTTATTTTTTAGTTATTTATTAATTAATGTTAAAAATTAACAACCTAATTAAATTTTAAATAGAGTAATAAGATTAAGTTATTATTTTTAACATTAATAGTTTTCATAATAATTAAATGTTGTTATTATTATTAATTTTTTTCTTCTTCTTTTTATTATTATTGCGAATATTATTATTAGTTTTTTTCTTATCATGTCATTTAAAAACAGTCACAACAATTTTAGTAATAAGTATATAAGGAGAGAATTAAGATCTTTTTGGTAAATTTAAAAAAAAAAGAATTTTAACGAAATTTTTTCATTAAAAATAAAACTACTTATTATTAAACTTCTTCCAATCGTAGATGTTAGTGAAATTTTCAAATGTTATTATTATAATAATTAAACCTTAAACCTCCAAAAAATCCCATGTGTTGTATGACATGGTTGGTTTGCATAAAGTTTTCAACATGCGTCATAAGTGGTACGTAAAAAGATCGCCTTTTTGTCATTAACCTTTCAATCATGGCTGCAATCACTTTTATAAGTTTAAACGCTTGAAGTTGTTACAGCAATCCAACTTTCGTTAAATTACTACACAAAAGATCTTTGTTGTATGCTTGAGTATGAACATATTTTTCCAATTTGGTAAAATTAAAACAAAGTACATTATCCCATCATAACTTTTCTATTATTTATTGATTGCAGTAGCCGAAAAGTTCAAGAATAAGAAAGAAATAACAAAAGACCAAGCGCATCTTCTGTAATCTGCAGCTAACTCGAAGAACTCCATTTCCGAGTAGATGGCCGAAACCGAGGAGCAAACACAGGTCGAAGAAGACAGGGAGAAAGAAAACCAGCTTTTACCCACATACATAGGCCTAAGCTTCTCTCTGTTCTTGGCATTATTGCCCACAAACTCACTCTCAGTGATGCCAAACCTCCAGAACCAGAACAAAGAATTGGCCTTTAGACTGCTACAAGCAGAAGAACAGCTAAAGCAAATGAAGTCGAGAAGAAAAGAGGACTCAAAGGCCAATGCCAGAGTCGTTGAGATCTTTGCCAGTCACCGGAATGCGTGGCAGGCGGAGGAAAGGCGGTTGCTTGAGCAGATCGAAGCCGCCACTGAGGAGGTGGTGGCGTTGAGAGTTAAAGTTGAGGACTTCGAGAGAGAGAGAGAGGAGTGGCGTGTTAGAGTTCAAGATTTGGAGAGAGAGGTTGGTGTGAGAGAGGAAATGATTGGGATTATTTCGAGGAGTGCAAGTGGTTTTAGGGAGGAACAGGAGGAAGATGCAGGGGAGGTGTCAGGGGGCGGAGGTGATGATGGGTTTGTCAATCGTGAGTGTTTCAATGGTGGAAATGAGGAGAGCTTGAAATTTGTTTATGGCCATCAACAGCAGCAACAGCAGTATGAGCATCATTATGTTGTTCAGCAGGAGGAGGGTAGTGACGGAGGTTTTGGTGGAGAGTTCTTGGCTTCTGCTTCTAAGTTTTGGGCTGAAAGAGCAAACCTTTGGCAGGTAAAGTTATATCCTTCTCTGTATGTTTTTTGCTTTTTGTTTATGGATCTCGTCTGAACTTGAAAATTTAGTTGTCAATTTCATTTGTTGTGTTTTTCAGTAGTAGTAATTTGCGCTTTGCTATTTTCCTCCTCTCTCGAGTCTTGACTCAATGGTTTGGTCAATCTAGATTTTGTTTTTGAACAAGCGGGTTTCCATCTAGGAAAAGAATGGGGTATTGGACTTTTGTAGGCGTTGTAAAAAGAAACATCACAGTTTCTAGTAAGTTACTTTTTTCCCCTTACATCTAAGTATCAAGAGAATAATGCTTGTTGAGTTGGATTTTTATGCAAAAACCATCCAAGTAGACTTAAGAATTCAACCTTCGAAGTTTGATGCTGAGCAGTTTTGCTATTGAACAAATTGGTATCCTTTACATGATTTCTAGGTGATGTTGGTAATGAAGTAGTTTCACTGTCATTGCAGGAGAATGGTAAGAACAGCACAATTCAATACATAATAAAGAAATCTATTTGGAGAAGCGGAAAGGGAAGGAAATGCTAAATAAATCCTAATCAAGAAACTAACTAGGAAAGGAAATTTTCGAGTATCTTATTGTAGTCTAAGAAGGTGTCATTTGCCTTAACATGCAATCAAAATTGTTGTTATCATACTTGAGTGTTTTATAGAGAATATTCTGTGGGATTGTGATGAGAAGATTTCATTTCCAGTGCCATCTCCTAGCCATTATTTTGTCCTTATGAGTCCCTAAGAGTACTCATAGGCATGGTATATTATTGGGCTTAATAGACCTCCATCATGGAAAGCTTGACAACAGGCATGTTATCCTTTAACTATCTATGATCACATCACATAGCTAAGCCTAGGCATTTTTTTACTACTGAAGAACAGCCTGAAATCGCTTAATAGCTCTAATAAAGGTGCTGTGTATTATACTTTTGTGGGTATTTGGTTGTGATTTCGTACTAATTATCAATTCTGGCTAGGAAGCGAAACTCGTAGTTGGAGACTATTCAACATAAGCGTGTGCCAATAATCACAATATTAGAGATGCAATCCAGAGACAACCATAGATCACCATGCAGTTAATCTATGGCCCAAATTATCTTTATAGATTCTGGTTAAGCAACTCCTTTACTTCTTCCCCTTGAGCATGAGACATGGCATCTGCCTTTCTTGTCTCCATGCCCATTGTTGCACATGACAAGACATCATTGCGCTAACCCTGTCAGACGCTTGTCTCCTTGATGAGTTTATGGAACACAATATGGCCCATCTATCTTTGCATGGTTTCTCCCTTTTTAATCAAATCATCTCACTATCCAAGCCTGTTTAGGCTCATTGACGGTGCATAATGACAGTTTTTCTGCTTCATAATGAAATTTAGACATTCAGATAAGAAAGGTGTGGCTTAATTTGTTTCCAAGCAGTTCTATGCAATTCTTTGTAAAATTGTAGAGTACGGATTAGTCTGCTTGCATATATGTTCTGCTGCATGCTGATTTCTGACACCTCATTATAAGAATTGGTTCGACTTTTGACTTATATTATTTTACAGAATGCATTATTGGAGAGTCCTTTTCATGTGACTTTAGGTGTTTTTTCTGTTTTTAATAAAGTTTTTTTTCTTGCAGGATGTACAGTATGAATCCCTTGAATCAATCTACCATATGAAGCATTTCGTTGCAAGGTAAGATCAGCTGGTTCTAGAGTACCTTTATTGAACCATATTTATGTAATAAGCATTAACCAACGAAGGGTGGCATGTATTTTCCCATTCAGAAGAGCATCACCATGGAAGGTAGATGGTGAATCAACAGGAGTTTCCTCCAAACTGAAATTACTAGAACAGGAACTTCTGAATTTGGAAAAAGTTGGCAAAACTGATTTCGTCAAGGTTCCATCTCAAATGAGGAAGCAGGCGAAGAGATATCAAACTCTTGCAGGGAAGATTGATGATTTGTGCAGAAGAATGGTAAATGTGTAATTATCTTCTTCTGTTTACTTTTGTGCTGTGGATGATTTACTTTTAGTAAATTGTCTACTACTGTCATGGGTGGTTTGTGAAATTATCTATCTCAGGTATATTCGTCCATAATATAAACAAGCTGCTTAGATGTGTTTGACTGATTCTCATGCTTTTGAAAACTAAAGGTGAGGTCCCAGAAATAGTTCGGTCCTATTCCGAACACAAGTTTTCTTTAAAAGGAAAGGCAGGCAAGTAGTTTCCTATTCATTGCTGTGCCAATGCCACATGGTAGCATATGGTTCAGATGGGTAGCCTGCTTTAAAATGGTTCAATCATGCATTAAAAATTCAACATTCATCCCATTCCCACCTGCCTTCACCAAATAGATCTACGTTCCCATGTGGTTTATGGTTGGAAATCAAGATGATGATAGAGATTGGTAGAGAAGTAGATCACGAACTCTTCTTCCCCCCCATCAATGAATTTTTGGAATTAGCTGAAAACAGTGCTCATGATTTTCTACATGGGTGGTAAAAACTTTCATTGCTAAAACAAGATTATTATTTTTCTTTTTGATGTATAGACAAATGCATTCAAAGATTTATATCATCTGCTCCCTCCTAGTGGCTAGTAGCATTAACATCATTAGCCATGTCGGAAACTGTTATACTGTTTGTTGTTTAAAGAGTTTCCTTGTCTTTACAGCAAGTTAGTGATCCCTGCGAACCAACCCTTAGTCCAGAGTTCAGAACACAAAGACAGACAGATTTTTTGCTCGAAGCATTTCGACTTCAGCAACGCGCAGCTGAAACTGGACAGAAACTAATGGCATTGCAAACTGAAGTAGGGAATAGTTATCATGGAGATGAGGTGGGGAACCAGGCCAAGATCACCATGAGACGATCGTTTGACACGATTAGAAACAACTTAAAAGAAGTCCAGAGAAACTTGGAAATATGGCTGGCAAGAATAATTGGAGATCTTGAAGGAATTCTGGCTAGAGATGGTGCCTCCCGTGCAAGGGAGTATTACATTTCTAGATATCCTTTCGTTCAATAGAGCCTGCTTATTGTCAAGTATCAGATCCTGATCTAACGATACTCTCTATTTGCTGGTTTCTGTAAATAAAGCATATGCTGATCTAAGCCTTGATGTATAATAGACAAGTTGGCTTGCTGTGCGATGAATGCTTTTGTCATTTTACGGTGCTTAAGGTAGGATTAATGTGTATTAGTCATCTTACTTGAGAAAGTAGACATGATCTGATTCTTCATGTTTTCTCACCATCCTGAATGACAATTGAGAAAGAGAGATCACTGGTTAATATGCTCAATTCATATCCTGATGAGGTTGTTCATTGTTGGTGAAGATAGGTTTCTTGTGAACCAATCAGAAAAGTATTGGGTTGAGTTGGTGACGGAACTCTTGACTAGCTTCAACACGACTTTTTGGAACAAATGCAAGTTATACCACGTAAAACTTCGAACACAAGTAGAGCAGCTCGTCCTAAAGCGAAGAGCATACGACAATCAAGAGCAGCAACAGCTTATCCTTTTTGTCTCTTCTAAGGAATCTACCATTCATCCAAGGCTTGCATGCATTTCAATTTGCCCTAATGTGCATTGATGGAGAAAAGCAATGGGAACTGTGCACAATCACTACTGAAAAAGTTGAATTCAATTAAACAAATCATTTTACTTTTTCCTCCATTTGATAGCGAAATTTGGAACAATGAAGTCACCCAAACGACACTAGATGGATCAAATAATGATCAGCTTGCACGCTAGCATCGGTTAACAAGACACCGTCCCACCAACCTCACTTGAATCCACTTTAATACGGACAGATACATAGTAAACATAACTCGAAACAGACGACAGAAATATAAATGATTATGTATCAGTGCAGATAAATTGTTGAACTGTTCTCAACTACTTCAAACACAACCAACTAGAGGAAACACAAACGCTTGAATAATTACTTGGCAGCAGCAGCAGCAGCCTCTTCCTGCAACTGTTTAACCTTAGCAATATAGTCGTTCATTGCTTCATCCTTGGATTTCCCTGCAAAAAGTAAACTTACTCTGAGTGCTAAATCATAATTGAATATGGAAAAAAAAAAAAATTCAAGTTCCCAGGTAACTGAGCTGATATTTGATAAGAAAAAACTCAAAATGATTACCATCAACAGCCTTCCAAGCATCCCACTTAGCTCTATCCCTCAAGTTGAATATTCCAGGTCGAGCTACAAATCATATTAGCAATTAGAATAAGCTTTCTCAAAATAAGTTTTCACAATCAAGAACGGTAAGAAAAACATTAAGTTAGAAACAAACAGGTGTTCACTGGTCCGACAGTGGCTTGCTTAAACAGCCCATAGAGTATGAGCTTGTCCTCATTTGTTGTGTTTTCTGGCAGGGTCTTAGCTTTCTCGGCATATTCTTCAAAATCCTCCTGCATAACACCACAATAAAGTTATTTACAATTTCCTTCCACTTTTATTCAGCAGATCGCTTTCGGGAGATATGTCAAGACGCAAGTGTCAGACTCATATCAAATCAAATTCCAGAAGGCTGTTCTTACAGGTCTATAAGACAAACTACCAATTGAAGTAAAAGGCAATGGCATTCTCAGTAAAGAGAAAATTCTTTCCTGGCTGAATCAAAACAATAAGTTGTGAGGAAAAAGAAACCTATTCTCAGAATCAAGAAATTCTATGCATCGTATTAATTTAGTGCTGGCAATTACAGTTTAATGTTTAGCTTTAATCCAAGAAACAGCTGATTAGATGCATCATCCTGCATCCATGGTCAGCATTGCTACTAGAAGCAAGACAAAACTACTGTAACTCCCTACAAGTGGCATAGAGATCAAACAAGAAACAAAGAAAAAGCAGCTGAAATTCAAAACCGGCAACTGGGATCGATCACATGCAGCTTAAAACACAAATCCCAGACAGCACTGGAGAAAATCAATCGGCAAAAAAAAAAACACATCAGAAACCAATGTTTGTTTCAACAAAAAGGGACCGACCCATCAACCAAAACTCTAAAAGAGACAAACTTTAACTGATTTTCCCAGAAGTATAATCAGATCTAACCCAAAAGGCATCAGTCTCTGGAAACTTCAATCATAAACCCAGCCATGCAAAATCAACAAAGACCAAACGAAAACAAGCCAAACACAGACAAATCGCCACCAAAAAGAAATAACAAAATTGAGATCGGAATAACTGTTGCTTTTAACGCATGTTGAAAAAGGAAAGGAAAGGGATTACCGAAAGTTGACCTCACCTTCAAACCCATTCTTCGAAGTCCGGATTTGCAGTCCCAGTTGAGAAACGTTACAAACAATGGCGTGTTGAAGTCGATATTTATGGTGCTTTGTGTATGTGTAGTGAAGATGCCGTGAAGCTCACAGGCATACCCTGTGCTCCCTACGTGGCCTAGATTTCTCCGTCATTTTTATGTCAAGAAAATTTTATGTCAAGAAAATTTTCAGAAATTTGTACGGATATTCTCACTCGAAAATTAATTATATAAATTAATTCTAATATAGTCTAATATTAATTGAATTTTTTAAATTTTAAAAATATTAGTTTATATTATTAAAGTTCCTGTCCTTAAAATATCAAATATTATAATTTATTCCCCACGGTCTGTATTTTATATCCCAATAAAATCAATTGCCACCGGTTACAATATACCCTCTTATCATTTCATTTAATATATTATTGAAACATCTACGAAAAATCTAAATGCCATTTATGTATTCATTAGCGTAATATAATTGAATTGAATAACAAAGAGTATGATAGATATTAAATAATTAACGAGGGTTGTTCCTCTAATTATTTAATAGAAATTTAAAATATTTTATTATTATTTTATTATTTGTACGTATTTGCTGAAAATATAATTAGAGATAACAATTAGGTTAACTCCCTGCCCCAACTTGGCGGGCTAACCTCAGGTCAAGCATCGATTAGGATTTTCTAAAAAATTAAACCTCGAGTTTAGACTACTCAAGCCGATGAGTGTTGTAAAAAATGACGTTATTTTTTATTTTTAATTATAAAAAAATCATATAAAGCAAGATTAAGTCGAGTTCAAGCTTGACTTGGGCTGTCTTATTTCCCAAGTCCGACCTTATTCATTGTCATCCCTAAATATAACGAAGGTTGATCATATGGTGACCTACATTAATTATAGTTTACAATAAATTAAAATTTTTATACATTTAATTGATATAATTTATATTAAATTTAAATTTTATTTATAATAAATTGTGTTATAATTAAATAATAAGAGATAAATAATAAATTTTTAAAATATGAAATAAAAAGAAAAGTTCAATGTATTTAACCGAAGTTGTTTTAGATTTTTCAACGACATGGACCAAGCTCAATAGGCCCTGGAGGAAGTTCTATTAACTTGGGTTGGGTCAATCAATAGGTAAAGGGCATAGTACATGGGCTCTGTGATTTACTAATGCTAATTGGGCCGACGGTGGAACACTCAGTCCATAATTTGTCTAATTATAATTTTAAAAATACGTTTTTTTAAATTTAAAGTTACTTAACTTACAAAATTCTCGCATCTTTTAATTTATATAATCCAACGTAAATTTAAATTTTACTTTACAAACTCAATTAAGCCTCTTTGTTAGTTAGTACTGGATTTCTTTAAGCCCCGTATATCAGTTAAATTTTACTAAATTAATATTATTTTTTATGTTATTATTTACTATATTAAAAATAGTAAATTTCAATTATAATTTATCAGTCACCATTATTTTAATCATTATATCATTAAAAACACGTTTTTTGACTCTTTAATAAAAAAAACTTTGATGTTTCAAAAAATTGATAGTGGTGATTATAATTAGAGAGGACGATTCATTCATTATTGGAGGGTCATGAGCAATCAATAAAGTTGTTTCTTTATGTTCAAGTCACGAAAACAACCTCTTTATAAAAATACAAAAAAAAAATGCGTATATTATAACTCTCCCTAAACTCTGCAAAGCGGGAAGCCTTCAAAGGTGAATCTTAGAGTACCCGATAAGGTTACTCATTTGGGACTATAATGTTATAAGTTTAAGTTACGGAAACAGTTAGTTACGTTGATATTGATTCATTCACTATTGATATTTTTTAAATCTTGTTCATATTTTTAAAATGTTTTATTCTGATTAAAAAATAAAATGATAAATAAATTAACAATTAAAGTCCCACTCAATTCTCTTTAACATACATCTCATCTTATTTCTAACAATAATATAATTTTTTTAAAAAAAGATCACAATTATTACTACAAAACGCGCCTTAGAAAGCCCACACCTACAATTCTACATTAAAGAAACATCCTTAAATATTTTAGGGTGTTACTCAAAAGTTGACAATTACTTCTCTTCTGTAACCTCTTGCAACCATCCAAGAAAACGTGACAAATGTGTAGCCGGAGAACCATTTACTCGTATCAGAAATTGCTTGAACTGGACTTTAATCTTGGAGTGAAGTCTATTATGAAAAGAGTGATAATATTATTGGTTGAGGTTGGAATAGTTGGTTGAATCTCACTTTCTCTAACTTCAATTGGAAAAACAATAAAAAAAGGAAATTGTTGAGTTACCATTCAACCGATTATTCAAATTTTATATTAAAAATAAGTGATTTTAATTCTTAAACCCTTCATATTATTTTTTAATTAGCAAAATAACGTTACTACATCTGTTGATTTAGTCACTACATATTAAATCTTATTTGAAAAGTTCGAATATCAATACTACAATAATAACAACAACAACACTCAGTAAAATTTCGCTAACATGCGGAGCCTAAAGCAGTGTTGCGAATACCGTACCGAACTTAGTACCGGATTGAATTATGATACAGTACTGTACCAGTACCGATCAATACCGGATACCGTTTAGGGTAATTTTTTAAATTTATGAAATAGTCGCTCAATTTTTTAGATATTGTCATATTGTACAGATATTCTGTATACTTTATAAGTTTACATCAACTCTGTTTCTAAAATCATAATAATAAATAATTACCACAATTAATATGAAATAACAATAATTTTCAAATATTTTACATATAAATAATAAGCACAATTAATGTGAAAAAAGACAATTATCATCATACAAATACAAAATTAAGAATAATACAAAATATTTAAAATATTACAATTTCATCGTATAATAAATAACTATTACATCAAAAGTTCAAAACGTCCAATAAAAATAATAATAAATATCCTTAACTTTCAAGCTATTACAATTTACTACAAGAGTTCATGATAAGAAACCAACAAAGTAAAAGTAAAACATGTAACAAAAACATGTACAATTACATTATATATATATAATTTAACATACACATCAAATATAAGTAAAATTAAAAGAAGAGGAAAAACAAAAACTTGGAACTTCATTCAATTGTCTATGGGAGGATATCCGTCATAACTACACTGACCTCAGTTATCATTTGGTACAAAATCTTTATCATTAAAAGGAGTCTCATCATTCAAATTCAATGCACCAAATGACATGTTAATGTTTTCCCAACCAAAATTATCTTCCAAGTTATTCAATCTATCAAATCTGGTTCCTCAGAAACTCAATCAACCGGAAGATCAATATTATCAATAGATATTGGATCTGTTGAACTACTTGTGCTATTAAGACTCCTAGTAAACAATAAAATTTAATTATTAGAAAATTATAAGAAATTATATCAAAATTAATTAATGATAATAGCATATCTTTTCTGAAGCTATAAATTGTAACGAACGAATACCAATTCATTCAATTTCTTGTGCTCTAAGCTATTCCTTTTCTTGGAATTGATAAATTTAAATATGCTCCAATTCCATTCATAGTCCATTGCACTCACATATTGACTTAAAATTCGAATTACAAACCTTTGCAAGTCTGAAACATCACTTCCGAATTAATCCCACCAAGATACTGTATATCGTAAGATAAAAAAAGTAGTGTTACAAACAAAATAAAGTGATAATTAATTTCCAACAAATAACAAAAAAGAAACAGTTAATATCTAGAGAAAGTTTTGTTCTTTTTCGAATAGCAATCGACAATCTAAAATCCCTAAAAGATAGCTTATAAAGCTCTATTTTTTAGCTTAAAAAATCTTGCATCATTTCATGCCCAACAGTTGTTGTAATAATGAATAACATTCCTCTATTGACTTCAGCTTTCTTTGTAAAATCTGATCTGAAATATACACTAAGATTCAAAAATGCCCCAGCTGCAAACAAAGGAGAAAAAAATTATCTTTCCCATCTCTCATTGATGATAAAAGATACGATGTATACAAAAAAAAGGCTTATATTTCATATTGGCCTTAATTGCTTCCTTTGCTCTTTTTATGACATCAAAAAAATTCCATTGTTGGCTTTTTTTACTATCAGTCAATCAAAGCACCCTCACCAAAGGCTCACAAATTCGGATAAAAAATTGACATTGAGACTAAAATTCTCTACCTTCTAGTATAATGCTAGAAACCTTTAACACAACATTAGACCTAGCATGCTGAAATGCAACTCATTTATCACTTGTAAACATTTACCTTAACTCTTTCTTCATCGAACCAAAAGACTGAAGTGATAAGAAATTTGTTGCAAATCAAATCACACCAGGATGACACAAATTCCTAATATTGTTAAATTCCTTTATCATCAAATTCAAAACCCATGCACAATTATACATAAACTTGGTCAACTTTTTTGCTTTCTGCATAGTCTCATCAATAACAGGAAAATACCTAGAATCCTCCGCTGTATTCTCCAGCATCAGGTCAATGCAATGTGCAGTACAAGGAGTCTAAAAAAATAATTATACATATTCTGTAACCTCTTTCTTACTGCTTTATAACCGGAATCATTGTCAGTAATAAATTGAACAATGCTTTTCGGCTCTACTTTATTCACAACTTCATCAAATATCGCAAACAAAGTCTCAATATTCCTAATAAGGCCAGATGCATAAATAGATTTTAAAAACATAGAGCCATTTGTAGAATAAACCAAAAATTAATAATAGGATCTTGTCTCCAATTTGTCCAACTATCACACCTAATTGAACATCTATAAGTAGCCCAGTTCACTCTTCTTTTTGCCAAATAACTTCTAATTTCAGAAACAAAACAGCTCAAAAGTTTACCTCTTAAGTCATCAATCGAATGAGCTTTGTATCCCAAACCATAAGAGGTTATTGCATCCACCATAGGTTGATAATAGTAAGACTGTGAGGCGTTAAATGATGAACCTGTATCATACCACCATCTAGCTACCGCCATATCGACATTATGAGCCACGTCTTTTGATTGCATTGCACTACGAATTGAAGGTTGGGTTCTAGGAGTTATTCGTGATGCAAAAAAACTAGTGCATTAGGTGCAAGTGTAACATTATCTTCTTGCTGGGCCTGGGATGGAATACTACCATTATCACGATCACTATCACTACCAACTTCAACATTTCCACAATCATCACGAAATCCAGCAAATGAAGTTTCACTATCAAGTTCAAAATTCAACATTTCCTTTTTATCTTTCTCATATTGATATTCTTCAAGCAAGATTTTCGCCTGCCACTTCATATCATGGCTTATTTTTTATATAATTCCACATCTCCTTTAACTCCAGCTAAATGCTTCTTTAATCGGGTTATTCCTTTACCTTTTAAACGCTTGTTAGGCAGGGAGAAGACGGTTTAATAGTTTTTTTTTGCAAAAATACCCCTCAATTTTTAAAATTTCTGGTACCATCCAGTATCAAAACATTACTTTTTGTACCGTTTACTGGCTGGTAGGGTAAAAAAAACTGGTATAAAGAGATCGAGTAGTACTTAATCTTATTCCTAATTAGTAGAGAGATTGTATTCAAATAAAATAATATTATTTTAATTCTAAAATAATACTATTTAATAATAAATTGAGTGAATTTGAGTTTGCCCTCCGATGCAAATTCTATTGTCAATAGACTCAATTCCATAATCTAGTTGCTTCCATAGTTTGAGTTCCAATTGGCAATTTTTTTTCTTGTAGTGATGTTAGCAATAACAATTGTAAACCCTATTGATATATTGCTTAGAAAAGTGGAAGCTGGACCGAAAGTTAAATCTATAAGATAAGAAGTTTAAGATTTAAAAGGTTCAACTTGCGTTAGACTGTCATAAAATTAACTAAAGATTAAATCAAATTAAAGAATTTGAAACATGATTGAGATAGATTATCTTTACATATCCAAGAATTTGAAATTAAGCGAAAAAGAAATGATTAAATGAAAAGTAATTGATTTATCTTAAGAATTTATTAATTTATACAAATTGATCAATTAATTAATAAATTAATAGGTTTAATAGTAAAAGTTATTAAAATGAATCGAATCGAAAAATTAAATTTAAAATTAAAATCGAAAAATTAAACTGTTTAAGATTTAATCAAACTAGTTAGAATTTTTAATAGAGTTTTAAGCATGATATGCAAGTGTTCAAGCAATCGGCGTGACATATTTATCAATTTCCACCTTCTACGTTACTGCCTCAGGAGTCTACCTTCATGGCTCGAGAGCTGTTAAGTGATAAGGGCAATACTTAAATCTTTAAAGATATTAAAATGGAAACCTACTTAAATGTACGAATACAACTTTTGCAAAAGAGTAAAAATCGATAAATTGAATTTAAATATAATTTATTTAACTCACGAGTTCTTGCTTTATATTTAATCTAATTTACGATTTGTTTTCAAACAAAAATAAACAATTTTAAAATAACAGAACTAAAAGCAACCTTGCCCTGCACGTTTGCAATTCCAGCAAAACTGGAACGCGAAAGGTTCGGTTGGAAAAACCTACGAGACAGCAGAGAGAACCTATATTTCGGTTGTTTTGCAGCTCCACAAGCTATGGAGCTTCTCAAGCAAACCTAATCTCTCGCTCCCATGCTGTTTTCTGCTCTTTCATGGTATACTCTGCAACTCCATATCTTCTCCTTTGTCCCTTTTCACCTCTTTGCTTTTAACTCACTCTTTGAGTATCTTCTCCGCGTTTTGTGTTCTGTTCTTCCGTTTTCGATTTTGACTTGTTCTTACAAAACACATGTCAACATCTTTTACATTGGTTGTGTAATTTTTTTTACGGATGTCTGCATCTGATTAAGTATATTTTTCTTCTGCACGTTAAACATCTGTTTGTTGTTTGAGTGGCGTTCTTTATTTTCCGATCTTCACGGTTGTGAATTTAGTTTTTGACTAGTTGTTTGTGCCGTACACATCCATGACTTCTGCTGCATTACTCTACTTTGGTGTTTTGATTTTCTGGGGTTCTGTCCGAGTCCAAAACAGTTCAATGTTGATTTTCTAGTGGATTGAGAAGAACCTGGGTTTTCGTCAAAGGTGGTAACTTCGTCTGACTGCAGAAGTTGAGGAGCAAAGCAAACACGCGAGCTTCAATTGCAATGGGAGAGTACAACGGTGTTGAGTATGTGGATATCAATGTCAACGAAGGCGGTTCCACTAGATCAGCTAACTTAAAGAAAGTATCAGTTATACCCCTCATCTTTCTGATCTTTTACGAGGTCTCTGGAGGCCCTTTTGGGGTTGAGGACAGTGTTCAAGCGGCTGGTCCTCTTCTGGCTCTTGTTGGATTCTTGGTCTTCCCATTTATATGGAGCATACCTGAGGCCTTGATTACAGCTGAGATGGGTACGATGTTCCCAGAAAATGGGGGTTATGTTGTATGGGTTTCATCTGCACTTGGTCCTTATTGGGGTTTCCAACAAGGATGGATGAAATGGCTGAGTGGAGTGATTGATAATGCTTTATACCCGGTTCTTTTTCTTGATTATTTGAAGTCAGGAGTTCCAGCTTTAGCTGGTGGATGGGCAAGAATTTTGGCAACATTAGCTTTGATACTCGTGCTGACCTACATGAACTATAGAGGACTAACAATAGTGGGGTGGCTTGCGATTGTTTTGGGAATCTTGTCATTACTTCCTTTCGTTGTTATGGGACTTGTTGCAATCCCGAAGTTGGAGCCTTCAAGATGGCTTGTGGTGGATTTTGGAGAGGTGGATTGGAATTTGTATCTGAACACTCTTTTCTGGAATCTAAACTATTGGGATTCGATAAGCACGCTTGCCGGAGAGGTGGAGGACCCAAAGAAAACTCTTCCTCAAGCATTGCGGTACGCTTTGATCTTGGTTGTGACCAGTTATTTTTTCCCTATCCTGATTGGCACTGGAGCCGTTCCACTGGACCGTGACTCCTGGACTGATGGATACTTCTCGGAAATTGGTAAAATAGTAGGGGGAGTTTGGCTGAGATGGTGGGTGCAAGTTGCAGCAGCAATGTCAAACATGGGAATGTTTGTGGCAGAGATGAGCAGCGACTCATTCCAGCTTTTAGGGATGGCGGAAAGAGGAATGCTTCCGGAGATATTCGCGAGGAGATCCCGTCACGGTACGCCAATAATGGGGATACTATTTTCAGCTTCAGGTGTGGTGTTTTTATCATGGCTAAGTTTCCAAGAGATCGTGGCTGCAGAGAATTTCCTGTATTGTTTTGGAATGATACTGGAGTTCATTGCGTTTGTACGATTAAGAATCGTATACCCAGCTGCTTCTCGACCTTATAAGATACCTTTAGGAACAGTTGGATCAATCCTGATGTGTGTTCCACCAACCGTATTGATCTGTGGTGTGTTAGCATTGTCAACGCTGAAAGTAGTGGTTGTAAGCGTTGTAGCTATAGCAATTGGGCTTGTGATGCAGCCTTGTCTTACATACGCTGAGAAAAAGAGATGGATGAGATTCTCTGTCTCTGCTGACCTTCCTGATCTTCGTGGTAGTATTTAACAGTAACTCCCCCCGGGATTGATATAATCTTGTATACTTCCATGTCCAAACTCGTAATTGTTGAATCATGTCTTACTCCATTTGTGTCGACAGTAATTTCAGCTGTGACGGGGAAATGTGGATCTCGATGAACACGTGACAATTAGCAGACTGTATTAGAGCTGTGTAGATAATATTAATTATTTATTAAAAATATTTGATAAAATTAATTATTTAATATTAATTGTTTAAGGAAAAAATGACCAGGCATGACTTAGGCTATGTTTAGTTTGAGAATAGAATGGAATAGAATGTAACACACTTCTATTATTTGGATGGAAGTTTTATAATGGAATAGAATGGGATGGGATAGAAGCAGAGGGTTTCATGTTACTTTCCATTCCATCCTAAACAGTGAAAATAAGAAACCTCCGATTTGGGGGGTTTAGGATGGAACGTAAACTAATAAATACAAACTATCTTATATATCCTTAATAATTTTTCGTAATACCAACTATGACCAAGTCATAATATTATATTAAATAGAATTAATATATTATATAAAATAGAATAATATTTAACATAATAAATTTTATTAAATAATTAATAATATTATTTTTATATTAATAATAATAAATTGCATATAATTAATAATAAAATGAAAAATTTTAATTAATGAAAATAGAAAATATAAAAAATTATTTTTTAATTGTTTATATATATTTCTATATAAATAAAAATAAAAATAAATTATTTTTAAATATAAATTACATAGAATAGAATGAAATAAAATTTAATAAAATAGAATTTATTAAAAGATC
>JAOQMS010000001.1:17479503-17494776 GCA_027563885.1 Erythroxylum longipes | reverse complement strand
AAATTGTATATAATTAATAATAAAATAAAAAATTAATAAAATAAATTTTAATATAATATAATATATTAGATAATCAATAATAATATTTTATATAATAAATAATAAATAATAAATTGTATATAATTAATAATAAAATAATAAACCTCCTGTAATAATCATTTTAATATAAGAGGTATAATAGTTATTTACTATACATTACATTCCATTCCATCCATCTTCCAAACAACATTTCACTACATTACATTATGAACCCTTCCATCCTTCCTAAACAACGTTTCACTGTATTACATTCTATTCCATTATAAACCATTCCATTCCGTTCCGTTCTATTCTATTCCATTCCATTAATTAACATTAAATCAAACAGACCCTTAAAAAAAAAAAGATCATGATTAGATATTAATTTTACAAAAGTTTTAAGCTATGATTTTTAGTTATACATAATTTTTAGTTTGAATTATTTATAATATCACTATAACATATTCAATATAATTAAAAAAATTATGAAATGTTTATAGTTGTAAGGCATGTCAGGTTAGGTTAACTTGTTTTCTGTTTGAAGAAAACAAAAGGTCAATTAAGTTGTTTCGTGGGACCATCGTTAAAGGACTTGGATTTGTATTTGCATTAATCGTTTATCGCAATACACAGAATTCCAAAAAATTCAAAGGGATTGGTATTAAGTATTATTTCACTTTGACCTCTTAAGTTTTGAAAGAATTGAGGGTATAATTAATTTTTTACCTATAAATTTATGATAGAATATAAAAAATGCTCCTGTTATGGAGCTTTTCTAAAATTAATTTGTTGGGATTAAATAAACCAATAAATAAGTCATTTATTAAATACATTTATTAACTTTTCAAGATAGTCAAACAACTAACTTGTGTCAATCATCTAAAAAATACCTAATAATTTGTTTATCAAACGAGTTTATAGGCTCTGTTTAAGAATCAGCTGATTGTATTAGCTGTTAGTTGATTCTATCGGCTGTTAGTTGATGGTTGATTATATCGGTTGATTTGAACAGTAGATAACATCAGTTATTTATTAAAGATGTTTGGTAATATTAACTATTTATGTATAAAAATAACTTGTAAAGGTATGACTTTAAAAAATTTACGAGGATAAGAGTATTATATCTTAGTATTTATTTGAATATTTTCATAAAAATTTAGATCTTAAATATTTAAGTTCACAAAAAACTAGGTTTATAAATCTAATAAAAAACATAGAATATATAATAATAACAAGAAGAAGAAGAAGAAGAAGAAGAAGAAGAAGAAGAAGAAGAAGAAGAAGAAGAAGAAGAACAGCAACAACAACAACAACAATAATAATAATAATTAAAAATTTGATCAATTTTAAATTTAATTTAATATTTTTCTATAATTTATAAATTAATTAAACAATTTTAGTACATTAATCAATTTTTAAACTTTAAATTTCTTACCTTATCTCCAATTTTCAAGATATAATTTAATTTATCAAATTAAAAAGTATTTAAGTGAGATAAGTCTTCAAAAATTAATGATTAATTACTTAAAAAACCAAACTTTCATCAAATTTTCAATTATGGCTCGAACTTTAAAAAATAACAATTAAATACTCAAACTTTCAATTTTTTTAATTATAGCCCAAACTTTAAAAAGTAATAATAAAATACTCAAACTTTCAATTTTCTTAAATTCTAGCCCGACGTTATCTGTTATTCTCCCTCAGCCTTCAGCTATTTGTTTTCTGTTTGTTTTCTTCCAAATTACTCTCGCATTACAGTATACTACATTAGTAAGCTCTTCGTTTTTAATTCATTCTCCTGATGCCTTTAGTATGAGGGCATTAAGGCTGCATAATCTGAAAATTGAAGGTGAAAGCGCTGAGAGAACAAATTAAAAATGAAGGGAAATTTTCAAATTAAAGTATAAGGTTTTCGGAACTGCGTAATCTAATTTAGGTCATTTTTAAATAATTTATTTTAATTATGTGATCAAGCCACGTCATTTCATTATTCTTCATTTGTTATATTAATTTTGGCTAACATGTATTAATAATTAAAATTTCTGAAATATGTGACAAGTAACGTCAACAAACCTAACAGGAACACTAACGTTGGGCTATAATAGAAAAAAATTGAAAGTTTAAGTATGTTATTGTTACTTTTTGAAGTTTGAGCTATAATTGAAAAAGAAGGAAAGTTTAGGCATTTTATTATTACTTTTTAAAGTTTGAGTTATAATTGAAAAATTGACGAAAATTTGAGTTTTCTTATAATTAACCTAAAAATTAATATCTTTTGATTTAGAATTATATTCTATAACAAGTTCTTATTCTATGTTTATGTATTATGAAAGTTAATATATTATATTTTCGTATTAATTGAAACTTTATTATCCATGCTTATTTTAAATCTTATTGTATCATATAACTTGACGTTGAAAATTAATTAAATAGTAGTATCTAAGAAATTATATGTTATTAAAAATAATTTATTCTAATAAAAAACAAATATTTTCACTGATAAATATTTCAAAGTAATATATCTTTGTTAAAAAATTTAATTTTTGAGAAATTAAAATAAATTGTTGAAATTAAAATAAATTATTCGACATATAATATATTTTATAATTTATTTACATTTTATAGGTATTCTCGGTAAAAAAATTTATCATAAATATACATGATGTTTAATATTGCATTAATATAACATGCAGGTTAATATTATAATAATAATAATAAAAATCAATCTTTTTAAATTTAATTTAATTTTTTCTATAATTTATAAATAAATAAATAAAATTTAAAACTTTAAATTTTTATCTTAAAATTTTATTTTAAAAAATTAAATTTAAATAATCAAAAAATCAAACTAATCCTGTGACATTTATTTTGGTTTCTTTTTTTAATTTTAATTGTATTTTTAATAAAATTAACAATAGCATAAGTAAAATTAAAATTATTTTTTTATTAAACTAATAATGGCATAATTAAAATTAAAAAATAAACAAATAAAAATAAAAAAGACTATCACGTCTGGGACACTTATGTTATACTATTATGGGGTGATATTTATGTTTTAAGAAAAAAATAGATAGTATAATTAAATTTTGCATGTTACATTTTCAACCAGTTGAATGAAATACTCTTATATTAAAGCGTTTTTTTTATAAAACCGATTGACTTAAATCCACCGACTCAATAAGTCTTGTACCAAATATTTCCATTGGCTGTTTCACACAATCAATAAGTTAAAAGTTCCGAAACTGCTAAAAATCAATTGATCAGCTGTTTAAATATTTATTATATTTATTATAATAAATATAATTATATTTAAAATATTCAAATATTCAAATAAAATTTGATTTAATAATTAAAATATATTTCAAATAAATATTAATTTATAAATAAATTTTATTTTTAAATTATTTATTTTATTAAAACAACATAATTTTATAAATAATTTGTTAATAAATATTATATAAGAGATTAAATAAATTTATTTAATTAAAATAAATTTTCTTTAAGTTTTATTTAATATGCAATTATTATCAGTAATAAAAATAAAACTAAGTTAATATTAACAATTAAATAAGTTTTTGTTTTTATTTAAAAGGAAAATGAAAAAATAAAAACTGAAAATTATAACCCAAAAAAAATATAAATATAACCAAACGGCCTTCCGAAACCGCTAAAAATCAATTGATCAGCTGTTTACCTGACGAAGCCGGAGAAATGGGATGGGTGTCACTCGGGATAGGGTTATTTATAAAAGAAAAGCCAATCAAATTGTTGGATAGCCAAAGAGTTCGAATCAAATCAATACGTTTTTTTTTTACGATTTAAATTTTAGATTCCATCAAATCAATATGATAATGGCAGAATACTATGATTTTACTTAATTTTGTCGAAAAGAAATTTAAGAAAGTGGGGTGGACCAATTTGAACGTGCGAGCAAATTTCCAGGCTATTTCTGCCATTATCAAAGTTCCTCGGTCATGGAACGACACCGTAGACCGTTCAGAGAAAAGGCAACAACACGGCGGGTTCTGTATTATTTGCAGCTAAGAATCGAAAATGGAGAACACGGCAATTCTGAGGGAGTGGTTCGACCGGGTCGACTCAGACGGAACCGGAAGCATCACTGCCACTCAGCTAAAAGTACTCTCTCTCTCTCTCTCTCTCTCTATTATATGTGAGTGTACGTGAGGGCTTTTCTTGATCAATCTCTCCTGTGGGTTTGGTGATCAGAGCGCTTTGGCTGTTGGAAACCTCGAATTCCCTCTATCAATTGTGCAACAAATGATCAGGTTTCACTTCACTTCTCCTCTTCTTGTTCGTGTTTTGTGGTCTGTACTAAGTTGATTATTTGTTGGGACAGGATGTATGACTTTGATAAGAATGGAACAATGAGTTTTGACGGTAAATTTCAATTCTTTTACTTCGTACCGCTTTAGCTTTTGGAGCTTCAGATGGGTTTTGATTATTTTCCACATTTTCTGCAGAATTTATTGCTCTCAACAAATTCCTTATAAAGGTTAGTCAGTTGATTGCTTCTTATCATTATTCTACTTGTATGCATTAAAATTATTAGGTACATTTTATCTGTTATTCTACTGTTACAGGTCCAACGGGCTTTCTCAGACTTAGAGAGGTGATTTGTTGTCCTTCTTGTACTAGTGATGCATTATTGTGTTAGTTGATAAGGATTGGTATATTTGTCTAGTGGATGGGGTTTATGATGATGTTGCCCATTGCTAGAGAAAGTTGATTAAGTTGGACGGTGCTCGTAAAACATAAATATGTCAGTACTTGGCAAGTCTTATATTGATTGTTTTGTGGATTCTGCTTTCGTAGTACTTCTATGTTAGTTTAACGTGATACAGTTCTTTACTGGACTGCAGTTCCTCATGAATTACAATTAGGATCAATGGATTTTGAAAACATACTTGCAGATCATTTTCTTGCAGAAATGCAATAATTTAGATTATAAATTTGTGAGTAGGTCTTTTGACTTCGGGTTCATATTCTTTTCTTCATTCCAATCTTTGACTTGTTTTATGATCATGCACTTATGCCTCTCTACTGGTATCCAAGTTTCAAGCAGTTGAGGTTAAATTCTTTTTAACAGCCTGGTTTGTCTTGAAACAGGGGTCGTGGATATCTAGTTCCTGATGATGTATATGAGGTATTTTCTGAAAATTTACACTTTTCTGATTACTATTTGAAGCCAGTGCATATATCGTTGACAAAGTTCTTCAGCCAGAAAAACTTCTTAACTTATATTTGTTTTGTTTTTCTCATATCACTGTTCTTTGTCCATGCCTAGATACATATATTTGAACTCAAGAATTGAAACTGATTCTAATCCTTATCCTTCATCCACATGTTCTTCTTTTGTTCATTCGTTTCGAAATGCTGAATGTTGATTTCAGGCATTGGTGAAAATTGGTTTCTCACTGGACTCTCCTGCTTTTTACACTGTTTGTGAGGTGAGGCTTTTACTTCTGTGCTCTCAGATGCCGTTATACACTTATGTTGCAAAGATGTACTGCATAGTAACATTCAATTGTTAACTATCTAGACTGATGCTCTTTGAGATTTGTATTTTCATCTAGTCTGTTGAATGATCTACGATTTACTATCCTAATAGTGAAGACCGACTCTCTGTTGATTCCTGAATTGATTTATGGATGTGTAGTATTAAACTCTTTTTATCTAACTTAACAATTAAATATTTGCTTTATTCTACAGAGCTTTGATGATAAGAAGAGCGGGAGATTCCGTCTGGATAAATTTATATCTCTTAGTATCTTTTTGCAGTCTGCTCGGTTGGTATTCCTTAAATATTAGACTCTATACCATTTACGACTAAGATTGTTTGAGTAGTGCATTATACATAATTGTGTTTTAGGATCGCATAAAATCAATTTCATGTTGATTTTCATGTTTGATCAAACAAATGATTTGCATCAATTTCGTTAAATAAACATGTGTTCGTTCTCCATTGGGAGCTGCTTGAGCAGGCATATATTACATTATTCTTGGAAGCTACCATTTAATTTGTTCTTCTATTTCGTTAATGATTTCACATTGTGGTCATTCCAGGAATCTTTTCAATGCATTTGATACAGCTAAGCAAGGCAGGGTTACCCTTGATCTGAACCAGTTTGTGTATTGCAGTAAGTAGACTGATCCAACGTAGACACATACAATTAATACGATGCATTTTGCTGACGCTCTTGCTCTTTCACGCAGCGGCCAACTGTAGAATATGAAGCCAAAACATTTGCTATGAAGTTGCCTGTTTTCATATATTGATTCATTCCGTGTAATCAGGATTTTACACTGTTTGATGATGTTATATATGTTTTCAACAATGTATCTATCCTTTTCCTCGTGAACTGTACTTCCATCAAGCAAATGGTTGTGACAAGCAATGATTTGTCATCCCGTATTACCTGTCATGATTATGTTTGAGTTAATTATACTCGGTAATTTGACTTTTTATTTTTAGTTTTATATTTTGAATATTTATTATTATATAATTATTTTCATTGTATTTAGTTAAATTTTTATTTATTAGATTATCTCTTCTTACAGAAAACCAAGTAATAATTTTCAACTGCTTTACATTCTAACATTAACAAAGACATTTAACTTAAGCAAATGGGAATAGAATCCATGCTCAAGGTGCTTTTCTCCTCTTTTGTTCGAGATCAGATCTTCTGTTTTTGTTATAGTGTTTCTGTTATGTACACGTAAATGTGTAAATGAGATTTAATAAAATAGAATTAAAACAGATTTACTAGATCTGACGTGCTTTTGTCCATGTCCTGTTCGCATGTAATTATTGTCCATTCAACTCTCTTCACCGTCACAATATCTCATCCAGTTACAGTATAACAAGAGATGCTTAATTCCAAAAACGCCGTTCTTTGGCAGTCGATAATGGAGAGTTGTATCTTCAATGGCTACTATAGGATTCCAATCACTTTGAGAATCAGTAAAACCCTCCCTAAAACTCATGATTGCTTGCCTTTTCTTCTTAAAGTAGGTAAATCCTTACACCTTTATCACAACACATTTCAACCCCAACTTCCTTGCTTCTCGTCCAACATGTTCTGCAGTTGCTTCTGCAGTATAACGAGACATTTTGGGGCCTCCCCTCAATTCTGGTACATGTCCGGATGAGCCAGAGTTTTTCTATTTCCCTTTGAATCAGTCACTGTAACAAATGCATTGTTACTCATCAGATTTATATGGACAACATCAGCATTCTGCTCAGCAGCATTATTAGTGTATTGGAAACCCCCTTCCTCTACTACCTCCCGCACAAAGTCCCTGGGCTTTGAATTCGTATCCGTGTTCAAATTTTTCCAACTAGAAGACGGATGAAACTTAGAAAACCCAAAGCATATGGAGATGAGAGACCCTCCTTTAAAGTGGAAAACTCAGCACTCATCCCCAAGTTTCTTGGGCGTTTCAACATGTGTTTTTCACTTTCCCATGGTGAAGCATCAGAACGAGAGTAGAAACCATCTTTGTGATCGTCTAAACAAACATCAGAGCTAACTTTTCCTGTCAAATACAAAGCTAATCAGGAATTTGAGTTTGTGAAAAGGACAGAGACATAAATGCGGGTCACCGGAGCACAAACAAAAGAACTTCAAATGCCAATATAACACACACGTACACTCCAATAGAAAGAGAACAATTCTATACAAGAAAAATGAAAACAGCAGACTGGATCATAACATCATGCGCCCCTTTTAACACTCCTGTTCCTGAAGGAATAGGAACAAAATCTGGTGGCAAGGACTCAAGGGGTTAGCATATCAGTTCTACTTAAGCCAATGAAATTTAGAATTCATATATACACCAAACAAGATCATGGGGCTTCATACTCAACTTGCTAGGATTTCAGACCTCCTAGGCTTCCAGAATAGAAGTTAAACAGTAAATCCACTCACTACGTAGGCTTCAATTCCTCCGAAATTCTACCAAGAATATAAAAAAACGAATTTCAATTCACGCGAGATCTTTGTTGTTACCCATTAACTAAGTTAAAGAAGAGATCTTCCTCCTTCCGGTGCAATAATTTAAGTTAGAGATTTTATTCAACTTTTACGAAATTTTTAGAATTTGTTTAAAAACTAAAAAAAACATTTAGTTATTAGGCTTGACAATTTTGGTCTGATCTGTTTGATTTTTTTTTAAAAAATAAATCAATTCTATTTGGGCTCGGGCCATCGGACCTAAACTAGCCTACTGCTATCCCTATTAATTACGAATATAAACTTTAATTTTCATATATTAATAACATTCCTTGTCATCTATATTAATGTAAATAATCATGAATAGAAAAGTTTTATCCTTTATAAGCTTGTTAATGCTAAACGTGGATTTTTTTCCGAATTTTTCTCTAAAGAGAATAAAATTCTTAAACTCAACGTGAAGCTATGTTATGAACAATGTTTTAAAAATTAGATTGAAAGTAAATCGATAAAACAAGAGGTTTAAGGTTTAAAAAGTGTAGTTGATATTACATTACATAAAATTGACTAAAGATTATATAAAATTAAAAATTTGAAATATGATTGAAGAAGTTTATCCTTATCTATCAAAGAATTTGAAGTTTAATTGAAAAAGATATTGTTAAATGAACATTAATTGATTTATTTTGATTGATAAGAACTTATTAATTTACGAAAATTAATTGATTAATTAATAAAATGATCAGTTTTTAACAATAAAAATTATTTAAAAAGTCAAATTGGAAAGTTAAAACTGAATTGAAAAATTAGACGATTTAAGATTTTTATGATTAAACCAGTTGAACCGGTTATGGTTCTTAATCATTGTGTTTGGTTGTTGTTCATGGTAATGTTATAACAAAATGTATTGTATCAAATAAAAATCCACTTATTTGTCATTTATTCAAGGAAATGTTAGAAAAATTAGTAAACAAAGAGATTTTTCTAAATTTAGAGTTTGTTGATCTAAGGATATGAGTGGATTGCATTGAGGGAAGGCTAAACAAATATAATAAGAAAGGACCCACAAGAAACATTTAGGTTCTTGAGATTACATATATTGAAATTTATGAGCCTTTTAATGTTCAATCTTTGATGGAGAAAAATATTTCATTACCCTTATCGTAACTTCTCGTGATAGGATTATGTTTATTTGCTTGATAAAAAATCCTAAGTAATAGATGCCTTTGAGGTATATATTATTAAGGTTAAAAGGCAATTAGACAAAAAAAGGTAAAAGTTAATCATAAAGGGGGTGAATACTATAGGAAACATGATGAGTTAGGATAATTAGGACTTTGATGGATTTAATTAGTAGTACAATGAGTAATTCATTATTACCTAAATATTTGTAGATGTATGTCTTTAAAACTACTTTGTATTTATTAAACAAGGTCTCTATTAAGATAGTTCCAATAACTTCTTTTCAATTATAGACTGAAAAGAGATCTAGTTTGAGACATTTGTTTATTTAAGATTGCCTAGCAAAGATAAGGATTTTTATTCCATGAAAGGAAATTATATTATAAAATTATTAGTAGTTACATTATAAGTTACTTAGAGAAATCTAAAGGATTTAGGTTTTATTTTCTAAATCATGGTCCTAGAATTATGGAAATGCTAGATTCATTAAGAATGGTAAAGTTAGTGGGGGCAATGAACGAAAAATATAAGTATCAAGAAAGTAAAGGTAAATGTTCCTACGTTCATAAAGACTCATTCATTTATAGTTATTCCAGATATTATTCTAGTGATTAATAATTAGACAATGTTGAACAATATTTGAATAAAAGAATACATCTATAAAAAACTAACTTATAACCATATGCTGTATATAAACTATAAGAAATGATACCTTTGAGAAGATCTTAAAGAGAAAGGAAATCAACTATTTTGAATGATTATATGGTTTATTTACAAGAGTTAATTGTTTAAATTGGAATCAATAAAGATGTAGTTTCATTTTTGCAAGGCATATAATGTGCAAAGTCTAAAGTGGATTGATGTTATGAAAGATGAATTAAAATCCATGAAAGAAAACAAAATTTCTGTTCTTGATAAATTGCCAAAAGGTTGTTGTCAATTTAAGTGTAAATGGGTTTTTAAAACTAAACGTGACATAAATGGCTATGTTGAATGATATAAAATCAGATTTGTTATCAAAGGTTATACTAAAAAAGGTGGTGTTGATTATAAAGAAACATTTTTCACTTGTGTTAAAGAAAAACTCATAAAGGCTTGTAATGTTTTTGGTGGCTCAGTATAATTTAGAGTTGTACCAAATGAAAATCATGAGAATATTGAAGATGATGTATTTATGGACCAATCTGAAGGTTTCTTAATAAAAGGTCAAATGGTGTTTAAACTTAAGGAGTAAATATATAGTCTTAAACAAGCTTCTTGACGATAGTACTTAAGTTTAATTATATTATAACATCTCTCAATTTTTGAAAAAATATTGTTAATTTGTGTATAAACTAAAATATTAGTGGGAGTAAGTTTGGGTTCTTAGTTTTATATGTTGATAATAACTTACTTTTTGCTAATGACTTAAGCATATTACATGTGAGAAATGATTTTATCTACAATAATTTTGAGATGAAAGACATAGGAGAGACATCTTATGTGATAAGAATTGAATTTTTTTGATAAATTATTAGGGATTATTAGAGTTATCTTATAAAGCTTATATTGAAAGAATTTTAGAGAGATTTAATATGGACAAATGTTCAATATGTAATGTTCCTATTCAAATAGAGAATAAATTTAGTTTCGTGCAATATCCAAACAATAATGTAGAATGAAATTGGATGGAATCAATTCCTTATACTATGGTTGTGGCAATTTGATGTATTTGCAAACTTATACAAGAATGTGTATTAATTTCACGAACGGGATGTTAAATTGTTTATGTTATGATCTAGAAGCCAATCATTGGATAGTTGTATTCTAACAGTTATGTTCATGAATTGAACGATTTATATCATTTTGTTCCATGAGTTTTTAATATTTATGGATTATTCGAGTTGAGGATTCGGATTGTAGAACTCTATAATGAAAAATAATGATTACTCTGAAAATCTTGGTAATTAACATGAATATTAATTGATCACTAAAAGATTAGTGTGTGGATTAAATGATGATGATGTTCTACAAATCATTCAATAAGGACTTATCAATTTAATCACACAGATACATAATGGAGATTATGGTATTCGATAGACCTTAAATGAAACATTATTATATGTGTCGTGAATTCTATGGTATGAGATGTTCATTTCCTTATATGAGAAATGGGTATTTGTTGGTATTGTCCAACGTTAACCGTAATAGGTAGCTATACAGATAATGCCACAGTATGCATGACTTGTATAGAGGATAAATGTTAATCAGGAATACCATTGTCTCTCATATAAGATGTGAACGATAATATCTATGGGCCATTGATAAAGTAATATTGTATACATGCAATATGATTAATATTTACGATTTACTTTGGAAATCAAAAAGGAATAAATTGGCAAGAATGACATATTCCAATCTTGCATTTATTCAGGATATTATGAGACAAGAAAATTAACACGGGCAATTTTTGCTTTGGGATCGTGATTTGTGTATAATACTTATCATCTATGTTATTTGAGTAATTATAATGTATTTTGCTAGATACCGCTTACAATTTATATAATTAAAAGGGGTTTTAATTCTGTTGTCAACATGACATGGATCCCAATGGTCACATTAAAAAAGATTTGATTATAAAAAGGAAATTATTCTAGTAAATCATATGGAGATATGAATATAACGATAAAATCAATTTTAAAGTTAACATTATTTTGGTCATCATATGGTATCAAAATAAATGTTATTAGATAACAAACTTATTGGTCGTCATATGGTACCAAAATAAATGTTATTAGATAACAAATTTAATCCTATATAAATTTATTTGATATGTATGACATATCCTATAAATTTATTGCTCAACGAAATAATACATATATAATTATATGGTATAGTTATATGGCAATTGGGTCAAATGCTTAATTATTTTGAAGCATGAGATTTGGCAAAGTGACAAAATGGCAAATAAATGAAATTTACAATGCCAAATTCATAAGGACATGGGTTGTCCATGCAAAGAACATAAGGACATGTTTAAAACTTTATGAATTTTAACCTTATACTTTGTTCATTTGCTTCTTTTAAACAAGGCCATTTGAGACTTTTTCGAGAAACCCTTTTAACCCTAAGTTTGTCAAAAAGTAAGAAGGGATTTTTGTTTTTCTAGTTTTTGAAAAAGAGCAGCTGCTGTTTTTTTTTCATCTTCCTTTCTCCACAGTTTCAGTTTTTCATTTTTCTCCTTTGTCTTCTTCCAAGCTTGCGATTTTCTTCTTCCATTTGACAAGAACCAAAAGCTTTTCCATTTAGCTCATGTAGTGAGCAATAAATTCCCATTTAAATGGTTTATTTTCAGGGATATTAGGATCAACGATAACCCATTGAAGCACCATATAGCTTTGGGAACCTTTGGGTCTTCTAATTGATCTTTGGCGAATACCTTGGAGTGCATCCCACTTGGTGAAAAAGAGGCACAACCATGAGCAAGAAGAGATAGCTATGAGGAAAGAGCCATATTTGTGATATCTTCTATTCGGTTTGGAGACTAAGTTCAAGGTATAATGGTGTACATGCTTTCACTATGTGCTTTTTTGGTATATGAATGGGTTGCATGACAATATCCTTTGGGTTCTTGTTGGTTTAAAATTTTTTGTTTTAACCACTTCAACCCTTACAAAACCAACAGTGGTATCAGAGCTTAGACTCTATTTCGTGACCATTTTTGACTGAATTAGTGCAAGGTTAATGCAAGTTAAGATTGTTTTTTCATTGAATATCTTATAGGTTAGTTATTTTGTGTAATAATAAATCTATTTTAAAACGTTTTTCCTATAATATTGATTTGGTGCTTTTCTAGGTTTCAAACACTAAATTGATTATGTTTTAAGATATGTAACAATTAATTTTAATTGTTAGAATTGATTGAAAGCAAGGAATGTCAAGGATTGAAATGCTAGAAAGAAGTTTGCACTTGGATGCATGTTTTTCATCCAATTGTTTTGGGATATTACTAAATCAAGTTTATAGGATTGTTATTTAGGTTATAAAGGTTAAGTTTATATGATAGATTAATTTTTATAAGCCATTCCAATATATAGTTTATTTTCGGATTTATTAATGGCGTTAATTGAAAAAATGTGTTTCTAACTATTATTACATGATTTTTTTGGTGAGAAATTGTCGTGTTTAAATATTAGAATTTTTTTAACCTCCAATGGAATATATATATTCTGTTATGTATTCTTTTGGGCTGCATATTTGCAATTTATTTATGTATTAATTGTGAATGAATTGTTCATACGGGTAAATGCAAATGTTGTTTTTGTTTTTTCACTAACTTGTTTTTGTAGGGATGAAAGTGAGTTTTGTATGGCCAAGACAACAATTCCTTGTATGTTATATTGCTTCCCTTTTTAATGAATTTTAATTAATTAGATTAGTTAATTAAGCAAGTATGTTAACTTGCTTTTCATGTAATTCATTCATTTGAGGCTTGCAACGCCTATTATATTTGGGATGGAGATTCTAAAATGTAATTTTATTTCCTTTTAGAATATTTATACTTAGGAATGGGCTTTTAAATTTTAATGTTTTGATTCAACCATATAGATGGTGAAGAAAATAACGAGATGCGGGAAAAGTCTCCAAAGGGGCCATACAAAACTCGCAACATATGCTTAATATTATTTGCGATGCTATATTTTTCATAAGTTAGATATGAACGTATATTAACATGATTGCAATAATAATAAAAAAGGGGATTAACAATTTCTTGAGTTATATGGAATAATTCGAAATTGTAATTAATATGATTAACAAATTGTTTAACAATTTGATCCCTAGTTTTTTTTTAAAGAAACGTCCCATATAATATTAAGTAATTTTCCCTCCTTACTCTATCTGCATCAAATTATTGATCGTTAGATGATAGGACCGCTCAACGGGCGTCACTTTCTATCTTTAGGAGTCGTGGGATATATTAGACATGCCAAACCAAATAGAGAGAGGTTAACTTAACAAGGAATCAAAACGATTTTGAACCTTGGGGAAAAGTTTTTTGTTAACATTGGATGTTAACAAACCAAGAATCACATATGATGTGATTAGCAAAGAGTTGCTAACCTAAAATAACTAAGTTCAAGTTACATGCCGCCGCTGACTTGTTCTTGGTAAAGATAGAGATATTGGACCTACTATAAAAGAGGCTAATTTTAAAAGTTGTAGTGGAAGTTTTATTTTTGGAAATAAAACATTTACATGAACTTAACTCAAATTTTTTTTATATATTGTAGACCATGTCAAATCAATCTCTCTCCTTGCGTTCTATTTTGGACAAAGACAAATTGAGCCCCAATGGTTTTAATTTTACGGATTGGCACCAAAACCTAATAAATCGTTCTCAGGTAGGAGCAAAAAGAATATATTTTAAACTCTCCCCTTCCTGAACCACCCCTTGAGGGAGCCACTAAAGAATTGGTTGACGCGTACAACAAGCACTCATATGATAAGGTTGATGTACAATGCCTCATGGTAATGACGATGCCACTCGAATTGCAAAAGGGATTCTAGTCGAACACGTCATACTACATTATGGAGCAGCTCATGAAAATGTTTCTTGAGCAACCTCGTGTTGAGAGGTATAACGTGACCAAGTCTCTCCTAGCTATTAAAATGTAAGAGGGTACCTCTATCAATACTCACATGCTTAAAGTAATGAGCTTTGTGGAGCAGTTGGGTAGGCTAAGTCTCCCGTTAGACCCAATGTTGTCCACTGATATTGTCCTCAACTCTTTGCCTCCATGCCATTCGTCACTCATCATAAACTACCATATGCATGGGATGGAGAAGAGTTTGGAGGAACTCCATAAGATGCTTAAGACCACTGAGCAGGACATGAAGAAAGGAGTTTCTCATGTCTTAGCGGTTCAGGAGGGAGGGAAGAAGAAAAAGAAAGGCAGGAACAAGCGCAAAGTTATTAAAAAGGGAAAAGGTGGCAAAGGGAAGGCTCAAGTGGGGACTTCAAGTACTACCAAGGCCATAACTGGAACATCCCCTCACTTGTGGGAAGGGTATTTTGGTAATTTGGAATGGGTTAGGATTGTTTAAAGTATTTTTGCTATAT
>JAOQMS010000001.1:17443479-17473086 GCA_027563885.1 Erythroxylum longipes | reverse complement strand
CTGTATGTACAGACTGTACATTTGATGTATAAAACTGTTGATTTTTGAGTAATGAAAAGAGGAAGAATTTGGTTTTAGAAATCTTGTAATTTTACAATTATTGCTTTAATTATTCAATTGATATGATGCTATGTGGAGTATTGTAGTGATCGCACGTAGCGCTCCCTCATATTAGGATATGTATCGGAATGACCTACGGGCGTCCCGGTGCGTACCCTAGGGTAATGGGGTGTTACAATAACCCCTTCTGATGCTGAATTCTTTTATAGTAAAGGAAAAGGACATTGGAAGAGGAATTATCACAAATACCTCGAGGACTTGAAGAGTGGAACGATTCCATCTTTTTCTTTAGGTATACATCTTATTGAGATTAACCTTGCTACCTCTATTTCTGATTAGTTATTGGATACCGTGTCTTATGCTCATGTTTGTTCAAATACGCAGGCACTAAAGGATAGGACGATGCTTGGAAAGGGAAAAGTGTAGCTACTGGTCAGGAATGGTGCAAGTGTTGCAGCCATTGTTGTTGGGTGCATTGAGTTGCATTTGCCTAGTGAGCTTGTAATAGAACTTAAATCTGTATATTTTGTTTCGTCCATCTCTCGAAACATTATCTCCATTTCCTTTTTGGACAATGATGATTTGTGCTTTACCATCTCGAATGGATCTTGTTTGATTTATGGAGATGGTTTGTTTTATGGATCTTCTTATATTAAGAATGGTCTATATTTACTTGAGATGGAAAAACAGGTCCTTAATGTTAATAATAAAAGACTCAAGACTTATCATGAAAGTACTACTATAATGTGGCATTGTCACCAAGGTCATATAAATAAGAAGCACATCAAGAAATTGCAAGAAGTAGGACTTCTTGGTCAATTCGATTTGGAATCGATTGGGACATGCAAATCTTGTCTACATGGCAAAATGTCCAAGATACCCTTCACTAAGAAAGATGAGAGGGTAAGACTTATTGGATCTAATACATAGTAATGTATGTGGACCAATGAGTACCAATGCCCGAGGTGGTTTTCAATAATTCATCACATTTACTAACGATTTCAGTTGATATGGACATGTCTATTTAATGAGACATAAGTCTGAATTTTTTGAAACCAAGAATTCAAGAATGAAGTTGAGAACCAACTCGACAAGAAGATTAAAGTCTTGTTATCAGATCGTGGAAGCAAATACTTGAGTCATGAGTTTGGTGCTTATCTTAGAGAGTGTGCGATCATCTCACAACTTGCCCCTCCTATAACCTCATAATGGAATGGTGTTTCCGAGAGGCGAAATCAAACTTTGTTAGACATGGTTCGATCTATGATGAGTCAAACCAAACTTCCAATCTCTTTTTGGGGATATGCACTTGAAACTGTTGCATTCACACCAAATAGGGTTCCATTAAAGTCTGTAGAAAGGACACCATATGAGATATGGTTTGGCAAAGTGCCTAGCATGTCTTTTCTAAAGATTTGGGGTTGCGAGGCATATGTTAAACGTTTAATGTCTGACAAGCTTGGCCCTAAATCAAACAAGTGCTTCTTTGTGGGGTATCCTAAGGAAACTAAAGGATGTTACTTCTATCACAAGTCAGAGAATAAAGTATTTGTTGTTCGACATGGTGTGTTCTTGGAGAAAGAGTTTCTTGCAAGAGGAAGTAGTGGGAGTAATGTTAGACTTGAAGAAATTCAGGAAACACTACAAGATAACGAGGCTAGCCGGAGCCACGTTGACCCACTTCTAGATGCTTCTGTTAATAGGAGTCAAGTACATCCAACTCCAGAAGTAGTTGTGGAAGAGGCTCATCATCAGCCTCTAACTGAATTGACACAACTTGAAGTTGAACTTGAACCATAAAGAGTTATAGAAGAAGGTCAACCAGAAGTAGTTCCGTTGCGAAGGTCAACTAGGGTAGTCCGTGAACCTGAGAGGTATATGGGACTACACGAAATGATGGTGTTGGACACAGAAGATTTATTGACCTATAAGGAAGCGATGGAAAGACTAGACTTTGAAAATTGGCTGGAAGCCATAAAATCCGAGATACAGTCCATGTTTGAAAACCAGATTTAGAACTTAGTTGGTTTTCCTATTGGGGTAAAACCCATTGAAAACAATTGGATTTTTAAAAGGAAGACATACATAGATGGAAATTTGACTACTTACAAAGCACGAACAGTTGCGAAAGGTTTCAGACAGATTCAAGGAGTTGATTATGATGAGACCTTCTCACTAGTGGCTATGTTTAAGTCAATTTGGATCCTTCTAGCAATTGCCACTTTTCATGATTATTAAATTTGGCAAATGGATATCAAAATCGCTTTTTTAAATGGGGATTTAGAAGAAGATGTATATATGAAACAACCAGAGAGTTTTGTGGATCCAAAAGTTGCTAAGAAGGTGTGCAAGCTTCAAAGATCCATTTATGGATTACAGCAAGAGTCACAGAGTTGGAAAAAACACTTTGGCAAGGAAATCGAAAGGTTTGATTTTGTCAAGTGTGAGGAAGAACCTTGTGTGTACAAAAGAATTAGTGGGAATGCAATAGTCTTCCTGGTGTTATATATGGATGACATACTTCTCATCAGGAATGACATTCATTTGTTAGAGTTCGTCAGGTGCTTATTGATGAAGGTATTCTCAATGAATGATCTGGGCGAGGCTGTCTATATCTTAGGCATTAAGATCTACAGAGAGAGATCTAAGTCGCTCATTGGATTGAGCCAGAGTACATATCTTGACAAAGTATTAAAGAGGTTCAACATGCAGGATGCCAAGAAAGGTTTCTTGCCTATGTCACATGGTATCCACCTCAGTAAGAACCAGTGTCCTTAGACACCTTGTGAGCTGGATGTGGTGATTAGAGTTCCATACGCTTCAGCGATTGACTCTATCATGTATGCCATGATATGCACTCGCCCTGATGTATCATACGTTCTGAGTATGACTAACAAATATCAGGCTACTCCAGGCTTAGGTCATTGAACTGCAGTCAAGAATATCCTCAAGTACTTGGAAAGGTCTAAGGATATGTTCCTTATCTATGGTGGGGATTTTGAGCTTGTTGTAAGGAGTTACACTAATGCTAGTTTCTAGACCGACTATGATGATATGAGATTGAAATCGGGGTATGTGTTCATCCTCAATGGAGGATCTGTGAGCTAGAAAAGTTCTAAATAAGAGACCATAGTTGATTCCACCATCGAGGTTGAATACATAGCTGCTTCCGAAACGGCCAAAGAGGGATGTTGGATCAAGAAGCTCGTCTCTAAACTTGATGTAGTTCTTAGTGTCGTTGGACCAATTAAGCTCTATTGTGATAACAATGGAGCTATTGCTCAAGCGAAAGAACCTAGGTCACACCATAGGTCCAAGCATGTTCTACGACGATAACACCTCATACGAGAGATCGTAGAGAGGGGTTATGAAAAGGTATGCAGAGTTGATTCGGTCGGGAACACAGCCGACCCACTAACCAAGCCTCTTTCTCAAGCCAAACATGTAGTTCACACTACATTAATCGGTATTAGATACGTTGGAGATTGGCTTTGAGTATATTTTTCTTTATGCATAAAGATGTATTTTGTTTATGAGGCTACATTTTTTTAGAGCTTTTATGCATAAAGATGTATTAGGATTGACTCTAGATCAAGTGGGAGATTGTTAGTATTATGATCTAGAATCTAATTATTGGATGGTTGTATTCTAATAGTTATGTTCATGAATTGAATGATTTATATCATTTTGTTCTATGAGTTTTCATTATTTATAGATTATTCGAGTTGAGGACCTATAGAACTCTATAATGGAAAATAGTGATTACTCTAAAATGTCACTAATATTGATAATTAACATGGAATATTAATTGACAGCTAAAAGATTAATGTGTGGATTAAATGATGGTGATGTTCTACAAACCATTCGATAAGGAGTTATCGATTTAATCACAAAGATACATAATGGAGATTATGGTATTCGATAGACCTTAAATGAAACATTATTAGGATTGTGTTTATGTCATTAATGTTTCATACGTGTTATGAGATGTTCATTTCTTTACATGATAAATGGGTATTTGTTGGTATTATCCAACGCTAACCGTAACAGGTAGCTATACAAATAATGCCACAGTATGCATGACTTGTATAGAGGATAAATGTTCATCAAGAATACTGTTGTCCCTCATATAAGATATGAGCGATAATATCTATGGGCCCTTGATAAAGTAATATTGTATACATGCAATATGATTAAGGACTTAATCATATTTATGATTTACTTTGGAAATCAAGAAGGAATAAATTGGCAGGAATAACATATTCCAATCTTGCATTTATTCATGATATTATAAGACAAGAAAATTGACACAAGCAATTTTTGCTTCGAGATCATGATTCGTGTATAATACTTATCATCTATGTTATTTGAGTAATTATAATGTATTTTGCTAGAAACGGCTTATGATGTATAGAATTAAAAGGGGTTTAAATTCTATTGTCGACATGACATGGATCTCAATAGGTCACACTAAAAAAGATTTGATTAGAAAAAAGAAATTATTTTAGTAAATCATATAGAGATATGAATATAACGATAAAAATCAATTTTAAGTATTAAGATTATTTTGGTCGTCATATGGTATCAGAATAAATGTTATTAGATAACAAATTTAATTTAGATAAATTTATTTGACATGTATGACATATCCTATAAATTTATTGCTCAACAAAATAATACATATATATAATTATATGGCATAGTTATATGGCAATTGGGTCAAATGCTTAATTATTTTAAAGTGTGAGATTAAATGGCAAAGTGGCAACATGACAAAATGACAATTAAATGAAATTTACAATGCCAAATTTATAAGGACATGGGCTGTCCATGCAAAGAACATAAGGATATGTTTAAACCCTTGTGAATTTTAACCTTATGCTTTGCTCCTTTGCTTCTTTTTAACAAGGGCATTTGAAACTTTTCCCTTTTAACCCTAGTTTTGTCAAAAAGTAATAAGGCATTTTCATTTTTCTAGTTTTTAAAAAAGAGTTGCTGTTGTTTTTTTCATCTTCCCCTCTCCACGATTTTAGCTTTTCATTTTTCTATTTTGTCTTCTTCCAAACTTGAGATTTTCTTCTTTCATCTGACAAGAACCAAAAACTTTTCCATTTAGCTCATGTATTGAGCAATAAATCGCCATTTAAATGGTTTATTTTTGGGAATTTTAGGATCAACGATAACCCATTGAAGCACCATCTAGCTTTGGGAACCTTTGGGTCTTCTAATTGATCTTTGGTGGATACCTTGGAGTGCATCTCACTTGGTGCAAAGGAGACACAACCCTGAGCAAGAAGAGACAGTTACGAGGAAGGAAACATAGTCGTGAGATCTTCTATTTGGTATAGAGATCAAGTTCAAGGTATAATAATGTACATGCTTTTACTATGTGCTTTTTCGGTATATTAATGAGTTGCATGACAAGATCCTTTGGGTTCTTATTGGTTTAGAATTTTTTGTTTTAACCACTTCAGTCCTCACTAAACCGATATAAACAAATATCAAAGCAACCCTAAAACTATTCATTAGAAAGGTGCAAAGAAAGTATTTATGTTATTGCAAAGATATCTTGATAGCAAAAAATTCACATAATTCACATTTAGTTATATGTTTCTTTTAGCAATATCATGAAAGAGTGATAAAGAGTCTAATATTGCTTCATCCATTATCGAAGTGGAGTTTGTGGCATATTTTAAAATTACAATTTATACAATACAGTTGTGGAATTTTATGAAGACTTAGAGTTGTTAACATCATCACTAAAATGTTAAAATTTTATCGTAATAATTTAGTAAATGTTCTTTTTCAAGAACAATAGGTATTCAAAATATGTTAAACATATAGAATTAAAGTATTTTATCGTTAAAGAGGAAGTTTATAAACAGATAGTGCCTATTAAGCATACTAGTACCAATATTGATGATTAAACCAACCATGTTATATGGGGCAGAATGTTGGTCTGCTAAACGTGGACATACAAGACAGTTGTTGATAGCAAAAATACGTATGCTTCGGTGGATGTGTGACATTACCAAAAGAGATAAGATCCGGAATTGTGTAGTGAGAGACAGACTACAGGTGGCTAGTATTGCCAACAAGTTGAGAGAGACCAGGGTTAGGTAGTTTGGGCATGTACGCAGGAGGTACTTTAATATTCCGGTATGATGCTGTGATAAAATAACCCTAAGTGATTACAAGAGGAGAAAAGGAAGGCCATAGAAGAACAACAAGGAAGTGATCAAGAAAGATATGACAGAATTGACCCTTACTGAGAAAGTGGTTAGAAATAGAAAAGTCTGGCGTGATTTGATAAAGGTATAGGATACCCTTTAAAGTTCACCAAAACAGTTGAGTAAGTTTTTAGGAGCTGTTTACTTTAACACTCGCTCAACGTATTTTCCATGTAGGTAGTCTAACCCAATGTCCTATCTATCTTTTTTAGTTGCAAGTTGTGGACAAGGCTTTTTGTCCTACAACTTGACTTTTTAGGACAGATGTATGAGGAAAGATCCTGCGAGACCGTCTGAACTGTAGGATTGTTATACCCACAAGATTTCTAAGCAAGGACTCCTGGCGTGACTAGAAACAAGAAGAGCTGGACTTTGCAGCTTATCAGGTACTAACAGATATGGACACCATATCAGGTATATTCTTTTGTTATATTTTATTTTATTTGTGTATTTATTTTAATTTTATTTCCATAATTTTTTAGCATGCAAGTTTTAGTTATTTACTCTTTAACCTGCATTACTCTTTTATTGTCATATCTGAACGTGGGTTTATCGAAAATAACTTCTCTACTATGTATGAGTTAGACTACATACTATTAGACCTTCCTAGACCATCTTGTTGTGAAATTTCGGACTAGTTGTGATGATTATTGCTGACAGCGTATCTATTAACTAAGAGCTTATAACAATGATATTTAAAAGAGTAATAAAAAATTATTTTGATATATAAATATCACATTGCACTTGTATGAATCTTTCAAACAGTTACATGGGAAAAGAAGCCGACTTCGTAACCTTAAACTTATTAAGTGAATAAACTCACAGAAGAGGAGAGAGACCGTTAATACTTTGCGAAAGGACACGAAAAAATGGGAACAGGCGGAGGAGACGGCGCAGAACTCCACAAGGCGGCGAGATCCGGGAACCTGAGTGCGGTTCAGTCAATACTCTCCTCCAATCCTTTAGCAGTTAACTCCAGGGATAGGCACTCTCGCACTCCGTATCCTTCTTCACTTTACCCTCATTTTTCTTGTGTTTTTTCCCTTATCTGTTTCCTCTTTATTATTTTGTCCCTTTGAATTAGTGTTGCCCAGTTGTTAGCTTTGCTTACTTTTTCACATGCGAACACAAAATGGTTCTCGATTAGTGTCTAGGTTTTCTTGTGGGTTATTCTTGTTGATGTTTTATCTCCTCTTTTTTTTTTTCTTTTTTCTGAAATAGCTTCCGATAGTTTATATGGCACTAAATGGAACAAATGTTAGCATGTCTATTGGTCTAATAAGTTGGAGAGCTCTTAGTGTCCTGCTTCGTATGGAATTACTTTTTGCGCAAATGGCCTTTGAATAGTCTTTGCATTCTTGTCAATATTCAATGACACTGTTGAAATTTCTTGGCAAGAAAAGAAAAGATTTTCTTTATGAATAATTTTAGATAAACTTCTAATCCAACAGGCTTCCCCAGCTCTCTTCCCAACCCAACCAAAAAACATTTGATCATTCGCATATAAAGAAATAATTTAAAACGCATGAAACCTGAAGTTTTAGATTGTACTAATTAAGGGCCTGTTTATGATAATTTCTGCTTTTTTTTTTCTTGATATTGATTTTCTTGCAGTTTCTGTTTTCCTTGGTCTTTTGGTTCTTATTTATAGCTTTGATACTATTTTGAGTGCTGATCTTCACAAGCTCTTTTCATTTACATAAGCAATTTTGTTCTGTAGATTGCATCTAGCAGCATGGGCAGGGCATGCACAGGTGGTAAGTTATCTCTGCAAGGAGAAGGCTGATGTTGGTGCTGCTGCCATGGATGACATGGGTGCAATTCACTTTGCTTCTCAAAAAGGTCACTTGGAAGTTGTTCGGACTCTTGTTTCATTTGGAGTCCCTGTTAAAACTTACACCCGAAAGGGACTAACAGCGCTTCACTATGCTGCTCAAGCTTCACATATGGAGCTAGTTAAGTACTTGGTGAAGAAAGGTGCTAGTCCAACTGTCAAGACAAAGGCAGGAAAGACTCCTCGTGATCTTGCCAGCAGTAAGGAAATCCGCTTGTTTCTTAAAGATTGTGAACAGTCGTCTAAAGAAGGACCTTCTTCAAGTGGAAAAGAGAAACAGTCGTCCAAGGAAGGAGCTTCAAATGGAAAAGAGAGAGATGAAGAATCTGATCCAAAGCCACATTTTCAGGTAAATTTGGAGAATCATGAGGCAGAAGCAAATGCTATTGAGCACAATGATGAGCAGCAAGATGAAGCAATTAAGAGGAAGGCTGAGGGAGAAAACAGTAATGAAGCCTCTTCACAGTCGAAAAGGGCAAGAATTGCCCTTAATCATCTTCTAAGTGCTGATGACACTCAGGAAGATGAGAACTTGTAATAATAATAGAGAACAAGATACTGAAAGACTGACCTTGCCCTTGATTATCTTCTAAGTGCTGATGACGCTCAGGAAGATGAGAACTTGTAATAATAATAGAGAACAAGATGCTGAAAGACTGACCTTGCCCTTAGTCATCTTCTAACTCCTGCAAAACTCAGGAAGATGGTTACTTATAATAATAATAGCGAACAAGATGCTGAAAGACTGACCTTTACCAACATCCCCACAGCCATCCTGGTGGCAACATTATGCTTTTGGTGCTAGGTGTTCTGTTAGCTCTTCATATTAAGGCATGTATTTTTGTAGGCTTTTCTTATTACTCTGCTTTCCTAGTAGAAAGTTTTAAAGAGTATCGTCCGACTCTGTAATGATACTGAACAAAAGTTGATTGCTTAAGCTGACAAGTATTGATGGACGTCTCAACTAGGTAGTGCAACTAGTGGACCTTAGAGGTGGAATCATCATACAAAAGATCGACGTTATTGGCAAGCTAATACTTGGTTTGTATCTGGCACTATAAGATTAATTATCAAGTGTAACATTGTTCACAGTGATTGGGTTGATGATTTACCCCTTCGGTAATAAACATTATTGTGTCAGGGTTAGGAGATTTGTAATTATTAAGTTGACGATCAGGTAGAAGATACGTAATAAGCCAAACAAGTGGAAACTGGAGCTCTGCTCTGCCTAATGCTAAATCCAATTTATAGTGCTGAGTTCAAGTTGGTCCAAGTAATGGGATTAAAAGTAGCGCAGTTGGTAATCCATGAAATGAAGACAATTCCATCTTAGCTGAGACGAAAAGGAGAAAGCAACAACTTGATGCAAATCTGTAAGGCCACAGGAGTGATCCCAACCGACGGCATTTCCTTCGTAGTTCCACAGATTGTGCTTCATGCAGTTAGGTAGAAGACACACATATTGCAAACAAAAATCAAAAAGTTATTGTGTTGGCTCACTTGGGCAGAACACCAAACGCTGGTGTGAGATGGAATTAGCAGACAGGAAGCATTAACCTCGCTCAAGGCCAATCTACCAAATTTTAACTTCAACAGATTCAACAAAATCCCAGTCAACAATCCAAAACAAGCATTATAGGATGTGTACGTAGTGATCCACAGAACGCAAAACAATCACATGAACTTGGCGCCAACAATCAAAAAGCAACTGCTCAAGGAAGACTGGGGAATTTTTTTTTTTCCTACCTCCATATTATTCAGCCCAAAACCCACAAAGTAAAAAGTGCAAGTGTGCAACAAAAGCCTGCATCAACGCAACTCAATTATCAAAACAATGAGTGAATGTTAGATGGACTTAGTAGACAAGAAGCATTTGAGGAAGCCATTGCCTGTGGATCCATCTTCCAAGGTTTTTTCTTTATGCACCTAGCTCAGGCCACCCCGATTAATTTATCATCAGAAAAGGCCTATGATTTAAGTGCAAATTTTATTTTTTGACGAACCAAACCCCAAAGACGATGGAAGGACAGTAGAGTAGTAGAAAATCAGAACAGTACAAAGACATGTAATGAACAGTAGATTATACACAGAAACGAAAGCTTTGCGCCGTCTGAGTTCTGAGGTTGGCATAGCGGCTGCGTTACTTGTGATAAGAAGGGGCTCGCAGTCGCAGTCCAGTATAAAAACCCTAAAAATCTCTATTTGTTTATTTATTTTATCCGTTAAAAACTCATTCCGTTTAATTTAATTTTAATTTTAATTTTAATTTTTATTGTACTTTTAGTTTTTATTTTTAAAATAAATACTAAAAATGTCATATTATTAATATAAATATTTTTATAACTAATAATAATTACATATTATTTTATAAATAAATTTAAAGAAATTATTTTATAAATAAATAAATTATCAATTAAAATTATAATTAAATAATGAACATTTTATTTATAAATTAATATTTATCATTTTATTTGAAATTTTTATATTTTGAAGATATTTTAAAATTCAAATTAAATTGTTAAAATAAAATCAATTTATTATGTTAAATAATCAAATACATAATATTAAATTAAATTTAGTAATAAATAATTAAATAATATTTATTTAGTTAATAATAAATCAAAATGAATAAGAAATAAAAACAACTTATTTTTATAATTTTATCATCTTATAGTTAAAAAAAATTAAAATTAAAAATTTAAACTAAAAACTCAAACAAATAAACTCTTTTATTAAATTTGAAACTTAAAAATAGAAACAAAAATTATTATAATTATCTTTTTTCAATAATTAATCATATTTTATAAATATTAATCAAGAAATAAAACAAAATAATGGTTAAAGAAATTAAATATTTTTTATAATAATATTTTGATCAAAATTAATATCTTGATAATAGTTTGATAACATCTTGACAATATTTACAATTATTTAATTTTTATCGTAAACAATATTCATTAAAAACTAATAATTTTATAATTAAAAAATTATTTTAATTAACTATTTATAAAATACAACTTTTTTTACTTATTACTTATTAGTAATATTTAATTACTTAAAAAATATTTTAATTAACTATTTATAAGAATTGAGTTGCACATCTTCCTTAATGTTTCTAAACTTCATATTTTGATAATTTATGTAAAGCACTGAAGTACTGAACAATGAATGGATATTAGAAAAAAAGAGTGAAGTTATCGAAGAGTAGGAGAAGCAGCTCCTTCACATTGACCTCTGCCCACCCTCTCTGTGTTGTCTGAGAGACTTGTGTGTTTCAACAATGGAATTGCTCTCGCTCTCCTCTCCAGTGGCAACCCCACATCACTTATCCTCTCTAAAATCAAATATTTCTCGTCCCAATCAATACCCTACGTCTTTGGACTTCAGACCCTTTTCTTCTTCTCGCTTATCACCCCTCAAAACCTCCCTTAAATCCTCCAAAACCTTAGTTGTTCCCGAGCTTTCGACTCCACAGACGCCGGCTACCGCCATGAAGGGGGCGGAATCTGACGCCATGGGACTGTTGCTCAGAGAGAGGATAGTGTTCTTGGGGAATAACATCGATGATTTTGTTGCAGATGCTATTATTAGTCAGTTGTTGCTTCTTGATGCTCAGGATCCTACAAAAGATATACGCCTCTTTATCAATTGCCCTGGCGGCTCTCTCAGGTAGTCCTCGATTGGGTTGGATTTTCTTCTCGTTGTTTATTTGTGAAATTAAATTTATTGAAGTTCTATGCAAAGAATTTAGTGTTGAATTTTGTTATGGGTGCACAAGTTTGGAAAAGAGGTGACATTTGGTGGGTCATCTTGGATTTGCATAGTTTCGTTGCTGAGCAGTTGTGCTTTGATTCATTTGTTACAGACTTTGTCCGGCTATATATACTGGAAATATTGATTTTATTTATGTGAACATTGTCCCCTTGTTTTTCGTGGGTGAGGATGGGGAGAATTATGGTCTTGGTTGTGTGGAGTGCCATGTTGATTAAGGTTTAGTCTGGAATATTGAGGATATTATATTTTGGTTCTTCACTTTCACTGAAGCTATCTTCTGATGAATTCTGCGGTGCTACGTTTTCCTTTTTCTCGGTGCTACTTTTTCTTTTTTCTCCTCTTGCTATCTCCAGCCAAACTGATATTGTTTAATGCTGTCTTAAGTGGTTTAATGTCATTCTAGATTGGTTTATGTGCTATTGTTCTTTGTAGACTAGATAGTTATATATTTTTTCTACTTAACTTTGCAACTTATATTGCTTCAAGACGCTAGAGGAATATATTACTACCAAATTTTGTTTACAGAATGTTTTTATAGAAATTTAGAGTAGTGGGTTGTACATTTCGATGGGTTTTCAAAGGAAACTTATAGGTGAAACAAGTTTCGGTAAAAATCAAGGAATAATAGTAGTGTTAAAATTCTAGAACTTAATATTAATGAAGTAGGAAGCTTTTATTTTCTTTCATCTTCTTCTTTCAAAAGAAAAAGCTGATCTCTCTTCTCCGAAGTGAAAATGTAGAATATGTTATCCTGGTACCACCATCCTACTATTGATGCTGCCATTTCCATTGCCATCACCATCCAATACCTGCATACCACACCCAGCACTAACGTTTTCACCATAACCACGAATTGCTAAAATAGGTGCCTTCCCTGTTATAGGTACTGCTACTACCAGAAACTATTGCCGTTGTTACGAAATCCTAAGAGTAGCAATGAACACACCTGCATCCATAAGTTTGATCAGAATTGATAGCAGTGGAAATCGGCAGTAATTTTTAGAAGTGGGTGCAAAAGCAAAACAGAACATGTACCAAGCTGTTCTTTGTCGATTATTGCTCTGTCTTTTGCTTTCCAAGTTTAGCCACTTTTGCCGTATCAAAATCCCGATTTAGTATGTTTTGAAAAATTGAAAACTCAAATCCAGCATTAGCTAAAAGAATACGTCACCACAATACTAATGTAAATTTAAATTCTTTATATGGTTAAAACTGGATCAAAAAGAGAAAGAAGAAAACAAATTGAAAAATGTTTTTCGTATTTCTGTCTTGAATGTAACACTTTCCTTCAAATGTTGAAAATGTGGAAAGGACAGCCATGTTGACTTTCATTGCAGACTGCATATAGGCATACTTTTATAGGTTATAAGTATATACAACTTGGTTATAACTTGAAGAAAATAATAAAATTATTATCTTGAATACTAGGATAACGTTTTAGATTCCCTGTCTTCCTGACACAACTAGAGTTGATCTCGGTCTAAAGCTATTTCTGTGTCTGTACTGCTTTGCTTTGCCATCCCTCTGCTGACATGGTTTTGCTCTTATTACTTTAGTGCTACCATGGCTATCTATGATGTGGTAAAGCTTGTGAGGGCAGATGTTTCAACAGTTGCACTGGGGATGTCAGCATCAACAGCTTCTGTGATTCTTGGCGGCGGCACAAAGGGCAAGCGATTTGCAATGCCAAATACACGGATAATGATTCATCAACCTTTAGGAGGTGCTAGTGGCCAAGCAATAGATGTGGAAATTCAGGCACGAGAAATTATGCATAACAAGAATAATGTCATTAAAATTATTTCAGGTTTCACTGGTCGCACAGTGGAACAAGTTCAAAAAGATATAGATCGGGATCGTTACATGTCTCCAATTGAAGCAGTTGAATATGGAATAATAGATGGAGTTATTGATAGAGATAGCATCATTCCTTTGGCACCAGTGCCAGAAAGGGTGAAAGCCACCCTAAATTATGAAGAAATGCGAAAAGATCCAATGAAATTCTTGACCCCTGATGTTCCTGATGATGAGATATACTAAAACTGTCTCTCTGTTGGAGGTAATTTAAATTCTCTTAACAGTTTAGCTGCTTAAAACTTCGTATGTTTGGTCTGAAGACTGGTTTATATCAACCATTTCATTGTTTGTCTCGATTATCTTGGAAAGAAAATGGTCATTTCAATTTTTTTCCCGAGGAAAGGCTTGAGAATTTTGTTAATGCCTGTTTCTTAAAAGAAGACAGTATTCTATAGCTGCTGACTGTAGATAGTCCAGCTCCATCATTGCCAAAAAGAGGAAGCTATTTACAGTTCAAATATGTGATTCTATTTTAAACTTCAGATACTGCAAATTAGTTATTAGCGTCTTAATCATTAGCTGATGGTGGGAAGTAAATTTGGTCGTCGGTTAGTGAAAAAATGCATTCGTTTTATTCATTATGCCACAGCTTATGCATTGCCCATCAAACACGAAAAGGATTTATCGTGTTTATCAAAGATTTTAACCAAGTGACAGGTTTAGCATTAGCTGTTTATTTGAAATTGGTTGAGGCTGCAGGTTGCAATGGTATTCATGAAGTCTAGTTTTGTTATGTTCCTGATGGAAATAATAAATCCAGTTGCTATTCTGCACTGAAAAGATGGATCTAATTTTTTTGTCCAAAAAACGGGGCCCTTCAACACCATCTAGGCTACTAGCAAAACATTCAAACTTGAACATGGCTAAAAGAGGATCATGTCGAGGAAGACAATCACCTGCCTTCGGTTGGCATTGGAATGCATATGTCCACTTGACATATATTGATCTTTCTGTTATATGTCTACATATTATATTTTCTCTGTTGCATTTCCCTCACTTAAGACATCCCTCACATGAAGATGAAGTTTTTGTACTCTGCAGTGCAGGTTTAATGTTCATTTAAATGATATTTCAATTTCCGCAACAGTGTCAAAGAAAAAAAAAATAAAACCGACAAAGCAAAACTTCTTAAGAAGATATATTCATTTGATACTTAAAATCCTCCGTTGCCATGAACAACTAACAATTTGAAACCATGATTAATGTTGGAACCCTCTGCTCCATAAATAGCATAGAACTACACAAGCAGTCACGTGAACCTTATTTTAGTTATAGTTCATTAAAGTATGAATGTTCCATGCTTCTTCATTTACCAAATTGTGTAGTTGCAATCAATGTGTAGCTATTTATTTCAAACATTTTGTGAAGTGACCTATATCAGGATCATAGCATTTGTCTAAGCACTAGAAACTCATAAGACAATTGACTCGCATATGTTCTCTTGACAATTGACATAGATTGTCATAGATTGGTCTTTGTCAAATTTAGATCAATTGACATGCACTATACGCATACAAATTTCCATTTGATTTAACCCAATCGGCTTCTAAAATAACCCAATTATGCATGTTGTTTTGTGTTACAGAGTAAAGAGGGACTGCCCTAATATGGTGTTCTTCGTCTATTTCTTGTTTTTTGGTTTCCTATTGAATCCCTTTTTTTTTTTTTTACAAGTTCTTTGGCATATTACAGGAATGTTGGTTGAAGTTGAGGTTTAGATATTGTAAACCAACCTTGGAGTTCTTTTTTTTTTTTTTTTGAATCGAGAAAATTTATTTATCTTGAGAAAATTTTGTGGTTAAAGTTAACACGATTTGGTTTATTGTTGCTTGGGTTGTAAATAAACCATGATATTAAAATAATATTAATTTATATCAGTTGCATATCAATCTGAAATTCAATTTTTTAAAATAAAACAACGTCATTTTATTTAAAAGAGTTAGGCTTCGGGTTAAGCTTGAGCGTAAACAACTTAAGCTCGGATTCAATTAAAAAAATATTATTTTACACTTTTAATTTTAAAAAATTATTTAAAAAAAATTAACGTGATCGGCCTATGCTCAGCCCATTGTTATCCTTAGTCAGGAATTAATATGAAGTGGATTCATATTATGGAGGACTTAGCATAAGGTGGATTCAGCCGTCTGGCATCTTCAATCACTTAATTATTTGTAATAATTTTAGTGTTGAAGCACTGATTTAATAACTCCTCCCATGTTTTTTCCCCTTGTAATTAAGTGCTTTGTCATGCAAGTGGTAAAATTGTCAAAAAGCATTTGGAAGAAGTTAACCACGAAATGGACAAATCAAAGGTAGACAGGGATCGTATTAAAATGAGGGCTCTTATGAGTGATTGAGTTAGTAGAGTGGAGGGGCATGAGGTTAAAAGATACTATGTTCAAATCTTTATACTTACACTCTTTTGATCTAGCCTGTCGTACAAGGTTTGTTTAGTGTGGAGTACTTAGTTGACGTAATTTGCAGGCTAGCATCAATTTAGAAGTTTACCCAGTGTACATTCAAAGAATAACAGCTGCGAATTCCTCCGTTCCAAAAAAAATATTAAAATGAGGGCTTAATCGTGAATTAAGTGCCAATTAATTACAGTGTTTGTGATAGAATTTGACATAAATGAATATGCAAAGCTCACAATTTAAAAATATCCGTATTTAACTCTATAATTCTATATTATTATTAGCAAGATATTATAGTTCCACTTTTATATAACAAACTAAATGTATAAAAATAAAGTCTTAATATTAACAGAATATGTAGGATTTTCTTTTTTTTTACAAATGATCAAATTATAATAACCTTTAAAACTAAATTATCACGTTTAAATAATGACTAAAAAATTCAACTGATTCAACCGGTTTAATCCTAAAAACCTTGAACTGTTTAATTTTTTGGTTCAGTTTTTAAATTTTCGACTCGATTTACTTTAATAACTCTTGCTGTTAAAAATGATCAGTTTGTTAATTAATCGGTCAATTTTTATAAATTAATAAAGTGTTACAAAATAATATAAAGGACAATCTATTTCAATCATATTTCAAATTATTTAATTTCATTTAATTTTTAACTAATTTTAAATTAATCTAATACCGACTGAATCTTTTAAATCTTAAATGTTTTGTCTTATCGGTTTAACTTTTGGTTCTTTTTTAAAACATCTCAAAACCACATGTTCTCCACCTAATTTGCTCTTGGTTTTCTAACATTATTACATTTTACATAGAGTTGATTATTATTAATGTGGCTTAATATTATGCATTTGCGTGTCACGAGTCCTAAAAAACGACATAAACATTGCCGGCTTTTCAAGCATAAAATATGCCATTCGACACTATCAACTTATAAATTTAATATAAATACGCTTCACCAAACAAAATAAATTCAAAAAATGTATATTGAATGCTCGTATTAATTTTTTAACAAATCTGATTCTATTGAAGCGATTAAAGCTAGATGCTACGAGATATGAGTTGATTGACCAAATTAATCTTTTCATTAATAGGGACTGGCAAGTTCTTTCCACCTATACTCTCTTGATTGAGCCTGTCGTACATGGCTTGTTTAGTATGGAGTACTCAATTAACATGATTTGCAGGTCATTGCATCAATCTGAAAATTTATCCACTACGCATCCAAAAGATAACGGTTACAAATTTGTCGTTTTAAAAAAAAAAGTTCGTTTTCTTCACAGTCGCAAAAGTGCAGTTATTTTGCTAAATTGGGTCTCAACGATGTTAGCACTCTTCATTGGTTAATTAGGTTTGCTTTCTCTTTCTGCTGGTTTGCTTTATCTGTTCTCCTCTTCGTATATAAAAAAAAACAACTTAAAGTCAAATGTGTTAATTTCATGCCTGATTACTCCTCAAGTCACCAATGATACTAAGAACTCATTCTAGACTTTCTTACAGGTATTATAATGTAAGCCTTGAAAGTAACAACTGGTAAAGTTACTTCTTTACTATTGAAAAATTAGAGGTTCGAATCATAAAAATAGCATCTTTCTCATCTTTTGTTTTTGTCACCAACAGTTTGTTTCGTTTTAGTCTTAAAACATGCGAGTCTAGTGTAGTGTACTGTTGTTCGGCATGTACTTGAATTGGCGGACTCTTCTGCTTTTGTTAGATTGCATTTGCCATGCATCATAAGATTCTTTCGCTTATTTAAAACAATATTTTCACACTGTCATCTAAAAAATTTATGGAATTTGGTATATTAGATCAATGTATCTAGTGAGGATTGTTTCTGGTTCTTCCCTCAAAATTCAGTTGCATTAGATGATAATTTATGGTAATCACAACCTGGTGTGGGAGTTGGTACTGCTCATTTTGTAATGTTACTGTTCATTGTTATGCGTAGTATATTCGCTTTTGGTACAAAAACAAAGTCTCCTGTCACTACCAAGTTCTCTATAGTCGATTCTAATTTCTTGCAGAGGAAGCGTTTTCTTCGGTTGTATTCTTTATTGAATTTAGAGTTCAGCACCTAGACTGGAAAGGCAATAGGATTCCTGTCTTTCACTTTATAATTGTTGGGCAATAAATGTTTTTTATCAGAACAAATCAGCCATCAAGTTTTGAGGAGGAGGAGGTTTTTGTGGAAAAGGAATAATATGGTCAATGATGGAAACAGGGGAAGGTTGATAGATGATTCTTTTGTAAAGGCAGGAGGTATTAGTGAACATAATAGGAGCTTTTATCAAGGAGGTGAAGGAGAGAAAATTCCGATGGACACACAGGGAAGAGGATTTTCTGATACGTACAGGAACTCGAGTGAAGAGTTGTTCATCAAATCATTGATGGAGACCACAATTGGCATGTCTGCGCCTACCATGGAGATGTTGGGGCTCAAGAATCTTTCTCAGAACCTTCGTACGGATAGCGAGGAGCTCTTCAAAAGTTGGCTTACCAATGGAGAGGCAAGCAGAAAATCATATCTTCTTTTATGAGCATCAATATGTCAAAGAGGCTATTCATGTATGCTGTGCTGTTGGTGTTTACAAAAATGACTGATAAAAACAGCTATACAAATAACAGAACTATGAGCCCAGATTTTCTGTTCCTTCTGCCTTTATCCTTCTTCATTTTCATTTTGGCAGAAAAAAAGAGAAAAAGGGTATTCTTTGTTGATCAGAAAAGTTGCAGAACCTGATATTGTCAAGCCTTGGTGATCTCCACTAGCTGCAGGAGATTTTGCTTGACCAAACTCTTACATGAAACTTACACAAATATTAATTTATTCAAACACTAGGCTCTACAGTCTGAAATAGCAGAACCAAAGTCGCATTGATTCAAAACAAGTTGCTCTTTCTTGGTTAAAAATTAAGTCCTTTTTCTTTTCCATTTACACCTGGAGTTCTGATGTTTCTTTTGTTTGGATTGGTACATTTCTATTTTCAGAGCACTGTCTATCCATCAAGCATAGCAAATCGGACACGGCAATCATCAAGGAGGTTAGTCGGTTGAGGTTAATAGATCTGCATAATTAGATTGAGATTTTGTCCACCAAAGTTTTTAGGTTTATCCCTACAAAAAGATCTATCTTTGTGATCCTTGCTTCTGTGTAAAGAAAGAGTAAATAGGACAATAGGAAGTCTCCAATTTTTGTTTGTTGTAACTAATTGCGTTAAAAATTAGAATCGCAAAATGTTGATTGGAAACATTTGGTTCCTGATATTAGATTAATGCAATTGTCCATTTTAACTATGTGCCTTCAGAGAGTTGTTCCCTAATTTCGCATGTTTTCTCAACCTTAACCCTGAATTAAGTAGTGAATGAGTTTGCTGTCTTTTCTCTGTCCTTTTTCCCTTAACACAGTAAGTCTGCTGTGTAATCCCTATCACAGCACCAGCAGACCAGAAAGGCAGTTCAACATATGCTTCAGCTTCCAACTAAATGCAACTGCATAGATAGCAGATAAAGGAAGCTTTTGTCAATGCAAAATGTTCTGGTTTCTGGAAGTATTAATTGTTGGCCAATATTGATTTTCAACCTATATAGCAAGGGAATTGATCAACCATCATTGCAGGATTTCCTCTGAGCTGTCGAATCTATCCAATCAGCATTATGGGGGGATACTGCAAAATAACAGAAGTAATGGTGCATTTGCACAAAATAATCAAGTTGCTGAGGTCATATCCAGTGATCTCAATCAAGAATCAATCAGGTTTCTCAATCTGCTGAAATTCATTTGATGTATTATGCTCTTAGGATCTGGTATTGATTCACAGAAAATAAGCAACATTTTGTCAACAGAAACGATTCAATCTTATTTGATTTATTTTCCTTATCAGGAATGCTGTTGAGGGAAGTATGCAGGCTAACAATTTATATCTGGCCAAGGTTTGTTGTGTTGTTATTCAAAGAAACCTCAGATCAAGGAAGCTTCTGAAGATGATTTCTTATGGTATCTATCTTTTTACACAGGCCTGGTTTCATAATTCTCAACCCATGACAAGAAGTCGATCATCTGAGCTACGGTATCAACATTCTCCGCAACAACAATTGGAGCTCGTGATACATTTCTGCATACTTGCAGCAAATTTTTCCAAGTGATAGTTGATAAATACGATAGATATCCATCAAGGTTTCCTAAGTTGATTCTATATTTCTTTTTCAGGAAAAGGTATGCTGCCATGAAAATATCTCCTTCAACTTTAGGCATGGAATCTATGCAGAATGGTTCTGAGGTTGGTATGAACATTTTGAAACAAGAATTTGCGGATCCAAATGGTTACACAGACCTCCCCATGAATGAAATTGCCAGTCAATTCAATGCATTCATGTCACCTTCCAATTCATCTTCATCTACCTTCAACAACATGCAGATGGGCAGTGTTGATAGAGTTTCTTCTGTTGTAAACATGCTAAAGGGTACACTAGAACGCAAGAAACTTAACAATCAGATAGAAAAAGATACTACTGAAGATAGTTCTAGTGCACTTTCTCAAGCTCTAGAAATTACAGTCAACTCTGGTTTTGACCTAGGAAATGGAAATAGCATTGTTGAGATTCCAAGCACTTACCAAGAAATAAGCCCTTTTCAGCTTAAGAGTCCTGGCTGGTTGCATACTTTTCATGGATCGATAAGTTTTGACATGGAAGGTTTTGGGAATCCTGTAAATGCAACTCAACTAACAGCAGTTTCTGAAGAACCTTGTCAAAGTGAATCTTCTGCAGCTGCACCAGTCGTTTCATCTGGGTTTGATGCATGTGATGGTCCTAGCAACTCAAATCAAGCACCAAGCATCAGCGAAAGCTCAAAGAAAGAAATTGAAAACGGGAGAAGTTCAGAAGACACTTCTAGAGCTAAAGGTACACATAAGCATCTACTTTTGTTAATGGTTTGCTTCTTAAATGCCAAATATTTTTCTCCTCATTGGATCTAGGATTCATATGGGGCTGTTCCTCTACTCATTTCCTTATCTCACTTTGTAGACAAGCACACTTTTTGTCCATACAACAGATGGCATTTGTTTGATGATTTCTCCATCTATTCTGATATTTGTTTCTTTGTAGCTTGGTACAGATCCTAAGACCAACCTCAACTTCCTAACATTATACCCGAGTCAAATCCTTGGTTCAAACTTTTCTGTTCTTTTAAACCATGTACATAAGAAAACATATATTTCAACTTAGCCTTTACCACATAAGAATCAAGCACAAAATAGAATTGCTGCAGTAGGTTGATAACTTTCATAATTTGCATTTGAAGAAAAGAAAACTATTGGCACTTGAAATTTTAGTTAAGTGTTGTTGAAGCAAAACATATTGAAATGCAGATTTCAGAGAGCAGATAATTGATAATTTGAAGGATGACAGAAAGGTATTCTTCTCCCTTTGGTGGGAAATAACAAAATGTGAATCAAATTTTGAGTATTTACCTACTTCTGAACTCCTTGCTTTCATCTAAATAATCTTGGTGTAGAGGGGAGGTCTAGTCCGATATAATTCTGAGACATCACTTGTTTCAGGTAATTACTTTTCCCTATGAACTTTTCTAACATGACTTTATATTCTTAAATGAGAGGACAGGAAAGGAAAGTTGTTTTCTTTTTGACTTTATCAACAATGAAATTCTCATGTGTTTGATCTTACACTTTATCCCGTATCAACAATGCAATTCTCATGCGTTTGATCTTACACTTTATATTACTCTCAAACTGCAAACATATGCAAAACTTTGCACTCAATTGCCAAGGTATGCATGTCCAGTTAGTTTTTTTATTTATGTAAAGAACAACTTGCTAACAGAGATGAAATTGAACAATATTTATGGAGTATCAATCGTTGTAAAGTTTGACAAGATTGATGCTATGAAACAGGAACCTTGAACTTATTCGGCTTCTTGTGCAGACCCTGATCTGCAGTTAGATACACTATGTATACACTTGTAACAATCCCAGAAGAATTAGAAATTTGAGTGAAAGTGTTTCAAATGTTCCTCTTCGTTCAGTTTGCTTTTTATATTGTAAGAATTGTATTGAATTAAATGGCGCGTGATTCTATCTGACCAACAATTATTATGCAGTTGAAAAGGTTGATCCAACGAAAAAACGCAGAGTGGAGCGCTCACGAAAGTAAGCACGTCCATATGCTGTGTTGTCATTTGGAAGCTCAGGACCTCGCTGATCAGCTCATTTCCAGTTTATAGTAACTAATTAGATTTAAAGCAATGACCTCTGTTAAACTGTCATATAGTGTAGATCCTACTGGAATTTAGCCTATATTACCTGGAAGCAGCATTACAAACAAGTAATTGAACTCCAACCATGTAGTTTTAGTTTCAAATTTCAGAATCTTGCTTTCAGCTTCTTTTACTTTCAGACCAATTTTCTGTGTGATCTGTTCTTTCTTATAGCCAAACTTCTGCATGGTTTTAGGTCATTAACTCTCTTCCCCCACCTATTTGGAGCTGGTCGTAAGTGATAGGTGCTAACTTCAAACTGCTTATAATTTCTTAGAACTGAACATCACTATGGTTTCTCACATACACAATGAGTGAAGTACAACGAAATAGTCACTGAAGCTGCCTGAATAAATTCAGAAGTCAAAACATTTACAAGGTGAAGCTTTGATTTACACTAGTTTCTTGGTGATGTAGACTGGCTGAGGCAAAAGAAAGGAACTTGGTACCAGCAATTCCATCTGATATGCAAGCAGTGGTGAGGAGGTGTGAGAATCTTGAGAAGGAAGTCCGGTCACTAAAACTTAACTTGTCATTCATGAATAGGTAATGGCATATGACTGGCAACTTGTTCACTTGCAATTGTGCTTTTGTGAGGAAAGACACTTTTTTTTTTGGTTCGTTTTCCGGCCAAGACGACACTCAGAAATTTATTTCTGTTCTCTTTAATTTTACTAGTTTTGGAGACTCCAAGTTTAAGGTGTTCTCCTTTGAGAGTTTACTCAATAACTGGTTTCTTGTTGGGGAATAATATTTTTCAGAAAGGACTCTGAACAGACTAAGCAGATTGAAGAACTTCAAAAACAGAACGAGGACTTGACAGATGAAAAAGAACGCCTCCTAGAAGAAATTGAGAGGATCCTTTCGGAAACAGGCAACATGTGAAGTTTATATTCACGTTTACATCTAACAATATGTCTACGCAGCAACCCTTTGGCACAAGCTGTAAATTTTTTTCCAGGAAGTTCCTTTCTTTAAGTCATCGCAGGAGGGCATGTAAGAATTTCATACAGCTCTAAGCCAATTCACTTCAGCAGATTACTATGGACTCATATCCAGAGGCATAATATCTTGCGATGAATTCATGTAGAATATGAAAAATGCTAATTTCTATACTAAATCATACCCAAAATTTTGATAGCTCATGAAAGCTAGCTATTAACGTACATGGGATTGATGGTAGAAATATTGTGAAGCTGACAACATCCCTGACACAACTCTTACTGCCACTACCTGATCATTGCTCCACTCTAGCAAGGCCTCAGGCCATGTTGTTCCATGAAAAAAGCCTCCATAAGATGTCTTCACATACTACAAGAGGTAGAAGAAGACCAAAAATCATATCCAAATAGTTTTTTAAATCTAAGATCACACCAAACTCACTTTGAATAGGTCACAGTCCAAGAAAATACAGTATCTTATCAGGTCAAAATATCTGTATAGGGTACAGATTAATCATTTATCTTCTAATTTACCAACTGCCGAACTTCCAAAAAATAAAAAGGATGATGAAATATCATACAAGACCTCCAGTAATTTCAGATGCTATGATGCCTATACACCAACACCATTTTCTTGGTTAGGTGTATTAGTTGTTGCCCATATCTAAGAGTTGTAAAATTCTACACAGTGCAAGTTCCAGTATACTTGCAGTTCGAGATTTGGAGCTCTATGACCCCGAGGAAGTGACACTTGAAAAGAGTGTCCAGTTAGTAATTATAAACTCTGTAGATCTCTGACAAACCAAGCCTTTTCCCATACTGGATTGCAAACCAGCCCATGACAGAGAAGTATGCAACAAGAAAGCAAACACGCTTTAAGAAGACCGTATTGATGATACGAGCAACTGCCACCGCTACATAGGTCTTATGCAACCAAGGAATGATCAGCTGAAAGATTCTTATCAAGCTAATGGAGATTACAGAAGTTATAAAACCAGACACAGCTCCTGCTATGGCTTCCCATCTCCAATATATAGCTCTTCCCTTCTTGCGTCTAAACAAGGAGTATGCGAACTTGGTGAATCTGTTCTCATTAAAGCCACAGAACAGTTCAGATATGAAGGATCATAAACAGACAAATGCCAGAAGTTGCATGTAAATAATATTCACAACCTAATAAAATTTCACTAGTACAGAAAACTTTCTATTCAATATTTGAAGGACTTGAACTTTCAACTGTAAGGGGAAATGTTATAAGGACCCCACTTGAAAGAAATAGAGGAATAAGAGAAGTCAAAACTACAAGAACTGTAAACTACATGGAACTTAAACGTCCAGAATTTTTGTGGACAAGACAACAGATGTACTTCCACTGGACGTTTTGTGGACAAGACAACAGATGTACTCCCACTGGACGTTTAAGTTCAAGACATCTGAGCATGCCAGGTAATTCAATAACTGATATACTGACCCACCACCCGCTTTAGCGTGTTTTCTGCTAGACATTTTTTAATCTGTTAAAGGCTAATTTGAATATGAGAAATTATCATTTTTAAAGGTATTTATCTTTCTGGAATTGCTCTTAACTCATATAAAAAAATATAGCAGCATGTGATTTTGCAGTTCTGGACATATTAAGTGAAGTGAGGTATTAATTCATCTTCTGTCTTAAATTCTTCCCCCAAAACTCACTTTCTTCCACTTTCCCCTTCTTTCTCCCTATTCTTCTCTCCTCTTCAGTATCTCCATCTCTCTTGCTGTTCTCTTTCTCTTCCATTTCTATTTAACTCAATGATCTTCATCAATTATCCTTCATTTCCATATACTCCTATTTTTATCACAATTTTTTGATAAATCAGAACAGCTACTTAGATCACTGGAACCAGAAATAGGGGGGAACTAACTAAAAAGAATAGAAAAGCCTCCACTCACTGGGTGAAATAATGTCTAATTATCTTCATAGAAAATGGATCTTTTTTTCCACAACCGAAAATGTCATCACGGTATAAGCTCACTTTGGAAATATCACTTGTGTACCAGCAGTCATAAGTTTTGTTAACCTGAGAAGGAAATGCATAACTATGGTTATTTGTTGAACAAGAACTTAATTTCCCAAGAACACACATAAATTTGTGTTTGTGGGTGCATGTTCAGGAATCTAGCATTCTTTTACTTCGCATAATGTCTAAGCTAGGCATGTGAAGCTAAGTCTTTGTTGGTTGAATTCAGCTCCATACATCTACAACTCATCAAAAGATTTGAAACTCTATAACACCAACCTTAAATTTATTCTTAGTCAACCATGCAGCACCAAAACCAGGCCTGCAATTCAAAGGAAGGGCCTCATCTGGAGTTTCTGCTAATGCCATATATCTCCGACCCAGAGAACGATCCCTGTATTCCACCTGTCAGTTTCACAGAAATTAAAAGTTTGAGGAGTGTGCGTAGTTCGTAAAGTGCCAATTATAATCAAAGTTCTATATCCAGGATATGATTAACACCCAGACGCAGAAGTTTGAGAATAGCTTCACAGAAAACAGACCTTATCTGGTGTTTATCGCACTCTAGACAATAGGTCACTGGACAGTTCAACCAGTATTGATCTTTGAAAAAGGAAACAGCTGCTTCTTTTTCCATGTTACCCTCGTTATTGATGCATCATTTAAGGAAAGAAAATAAAAAACAGTCAAATGTATCATTATTTATTTACCAATACTACTGCCTCATTTTTTTATCTCCATATTTTATCCAGACTCAACTGTTAATTAACCAACATTATTGAGTTATATTTAACATTATTTCCCTATCCAGATCTAGCTTTTGGCAGCAAAACATTAAGCTTTGTGTCAGGTTTATTTGAAAAAGTTAATTTTTTAGCAATATTAGGAGTATACCATGGGAGTTGACAAGTCATAATATTTATATTGAGTAGAAGCTTATTGAATGGATTGCAGAAACAGATGTGTGAAGATTGTGAAGATTAGAGGTTGCTATTTGTGTCCCTTAGGTAACATAGAAAAATGTTGAGTAAAATCACAAGGAAATAAAAACATAAGAAAAAACTCCGGAAACAAGTCTAAAACCTTCAAGAGTACTATTCCTTAGAAAAATGTTGAGTAAAATCACAAGGAAATAAAAACATAAGAAAAACCTCTGGAAACAAGTCTAAAACCTTCAAGAGTACTATTCCTCATTGTCATATGATGTCTCAAATGTGTTTCTACAAAAAATATATTCCCTCCTAGTATCAATCACTGTCGAAAAGAAGGCTAGAACCAAATATTTAACATAGGAATTAACATACAGGATTTCTTCTATATTCCTTTCTCTTTCATTCAATAACAATACACACGTGAGCAGAATTTCACTTCTTCTCACTATCACAAGCTAAAGGTAAACGGTGCAGGAAGCAACAAACCTTTGGATATTACAGAGCTAAAATTGCATGTAAACACGTAAAGCTTTGTATATTATCATGAAATTCCTCAGAGAAAAATTAAACATAAAGTAAACACAATCTATAATCACCTCAAACACTGATGCCCAATAGTAATCATAGCGACATCGAAATTTACTTCTTTCAAAAGGATGAAAGACATTCTTAGCTTTGTAGTTCAAAACTCCAAGTTCACAGATTTTGGAGAATCTGAGATCCACACCTGAAGAATATGGGAAAAGGCATCAGATAGGAAAGAATAAACCATAAACCAAGTCAAATACAACATGCAGAAAGTTCACCCAAAGGAGTAATATAAAACTAGAGATTAATGTAACAACAGCAAAAAATGTATATTCAAATTTAGTTCATTTATTCTGTAACTGCAATAATCATATAAATATCGTGTTCACTGCCTCTCATGAAATGCAATATTTATAACTCGACTGGATCTAAGAAGACATTCATAAAGGCATTTAAGATGGCACATGACAAACTAATTAATGAGTAAGATGGATCAATATATATGACATTAAAATATTTCCATGTTATTCAAAAAAATTTTTTTCCATGTTCTATAATTTAAGAGACCAGCAAAAAAGGATTGTGAGCAGGTCTGCCAAATGTTTTCAACATCATTGAGTTTCTATACATAGGAAGGGTACTAATCTATGAAATTAAGAACAAAGGGAATAATGACCTACATTTTCTAACCAAATAACCAAAAAGCATAAGGATAAACATTTTGCTCCTACTGATACCTCTTTATTATGCACTTTGGGTGTAATGGAGTTGAAGACTCAATATCACTGAGTTTCTATACATAGGAAGGGTACTAATCTATGCAATTAAGAACAAAGGGAATAATGACCTACATTTTCTAACCAAAATAACCAAAAAGCATAAGGATAAACATTTTCTCCTACTGATATCTCTTTATTATGCTCTTTGGGTGTAATGGAGTTGAAGACGCTTAAACTACAATTAGTTATCTATCTTCAACCAACTGGCACCAAGACACACAGATAGGATCCTGCTCAAAAGTATCCAATGCCCTATACAGTGGTCAATTTCATATGTGGACACCAAGCACATATGAGTATAATTAGCTAACCAATCGGCAAGTGTGTTGCCTTCTCAGTGTGTACATTGTAATGAACTTCCCGGTCTCCTTCAATAGGTCAACCTAATTCTGGTCAGATTCATTGTTAGGGAAAAGTTCTTACTTACTCTTTAAAGTGTAGGATAGCTACATCAGATTCACCCTCAATTAATCAACCCAGGTTTCCAGCGACTCAATTCTTGAAAAGGAGCTTAATTGGTTGAAGTGAACCCTATCCTTATTTGCCTACGTAAACTAATTGAATCTTCAAGTGTTCTTTTCGACAGAAGATAACAAATTTGTGTATTCAGATAGCAACCTAACTTGAACACACTCAGCAAATTCTTTCCAAGAAAAAGAAAAGAACATGGCAGAGACTCCTCCTCTATGGTTTATCATGAAAGGTAACATTAGACGAGGACTGAAGAGTAAAAAAATCAAGGAAAATGGTTACCATAATCACATATCCCAAATGCAGAGATGGGGAGCTGAATCAATTAATAACTTATTTCTATAAACTCGGTCCCCTTCAGAACAACAATAGATGCTTTTCTTTGTTCCACCACACATCTCCTATACTTCACAAGCCAACACACTCAAAGCAAGAAGAAGCTTGGAAGCTGGTTATTACATAAAGAAAAAGCTAAATTTATCAAACTCTTCTCAATAACACTTTCAGAAATTAGATTTCACTGGGAATTTCAGAAATGACCTAACGCACACATTTCACATCGTAGAATTAACAAATGCAGAACTGAAGTCCTCTACTTCAATAACAAAAAACGTAGACCTTAACAGTACTATTAAACCCAGAAAGAAGATCAATTTAAAAGATCAGAGAGAGAGGAACTTACTACTGGAAACTATTCTGCACTGAGAGGGAATAGAGAAAGGATAAGAAATCGTTACGTGACCGCCCAAAACTGCAACAAGGACGATCGAAAAAGACAAGAAAAAGAAAGCGTAGATTGGGAATAAAATCACCAAACTCAATCGCAACACTACGTGTCTCAAGCGCATCTTCCTATTCTCGGGTTCTTGAGGAGGCTCCATTTTTCTATTCAAACCAGAAATCACAAGTAAACTCCTGCTGTTTATACTTATTCTTCGATAATGATCCGGCCACCGGAACCATTTGTCCGGTGATCGGAGATAAATCAGAGATTAGGTTAAATAATTTCGGGATCCTTTTTCTTTCTTATAAATTGGAATTTTTATTGTTGACTTTTTTGAGGTTGTAATAAAATTGGGAAAGAAATATCTTTTTTGAGAGTGCACGTGGGGACCCACGAAGAATGGAAGACAAATACGACCAGTCGTCGGCGTTCTTCTTTCGGCGGTTAAACGATGATTAATGGCCTGATTTTTTTTTAATAAAGGGAAAATAGAACACAAATTACAAAGCGAGTAGCGGGAATCGAGTCCCAGACATATCCTCAAGAAGAAGAGTAACGCACTCAGAGGGTGTGGTATCGAAGTGTGTGAGTCCGACATCAAACTGTTCAGCATAAGTCGCTAGCCAGTCAGCGCATCTGTTGCCCTCTCGATAGATGTGACGATGAACAACAGTCCAGTTCCGAATAAACAGTTCATGAATCTCCCTCACTATAGGAATGAGAGACATTGAGCGGTCGGCGGAGGAGGAGATTAAGTTGATCACGGCGATGGAATCTACT
>JAOQMS010000001.1:17425375-17443379 GCA_027563885.1 Erythroxylum longipes | reverse complement strand
TAATTATTTAATAAATTTTATTATATTATATGTGATTTATATTTAAAAATTATTTCTTTATATTTTTATTTATATAAAATATATACATACAATTAAAGAATAATTTTTTTTATATTTTCTATTTTTATTAATAAAAATTTTATTAATTTTTATTTTTATTAATTATATACAATTTTTATTAATAATATAAAAATATTATTGAGGGTGATAAGCTTGTGAATCCTAATAAATGAGTTTAGGGAAAAAAAGGTTAGGGTTAGAAGAAATAATTGCTATTACGAAAAATTATTAAGGGTATATTAGATAATATGTATTTAATAGTTTACGTTCCATCCTAAACCCCCCAAATCAGAAGTTTCTTATTTTCACTGTTTAGGGTGGAATGGAACGTAACATGAAACCCTCCGTATTCATCTCATCTCGTTCCATTCTATTATGAACCCTTCAACTAAATGATGGAAGTGTGTTACGTTCTATCTCGTTCTATTACCAACCAAACAAGACCTAAGGTCTTTGATCTTTTTAAGAAAAAAAAAAGAATGTGACGAGTTAATGTGGGATTTTAGTCATTAACATTGAATGCACATTACTAACTTGATTCAAACACATATAATCACACATTTAATGTCTCAACTATCCAAATGAAATTTTATAGCTTTGGAATATATATACGTAATAAGGATAAAAGAATATCTTATAACGATGGTGGAAATTGATTAGAATCCATCTTTACTCAATAGTTGTTGTAAGACAAGAATAAACTATAATGGAAGAGTTTAGGTTCCTTGATTCCAATACTCTAATCTCTTCACACAACACCACCATAAACATCCATCGTCATCATCACCATAGGTTATTAAAGACATATGAATTAGGTTATATGTCATTTTTGGTAGGTCACAAATTCAATGAGTAGGCCTTTGTAAGATTGGAGAATAGACTCTAGGGTTCATAGTAGAGTTTCGAGTACCATTGCGTACTAATAGAAAAACAGAACGGTACTCGTAACATCGGTACCGGCAGTAAATACCTGCTGGTATTGGTTTTTTTTTGTCGGTATCGGCCGGTACGGAAAATACCGGCCAGTATTGTAACTTTCTGAAATGTTGAGGACCAAATTGCAAATTTGAAAATTTTTATCCTAAAATCACCCTCCCTCTTACTCTGCATCTCTCTCTCTCGACTCCCGCCTCTCACTCACTCTCGTCGTCTCGCGCTCTCACTGTTGCCGTTTCACGCTCTCCCTATCCCCGATCTCTGTCTCACTCTCTCCTCCTTCCCTCATCCTTCTCGAATCTCGGCTCCTCCCTCCGTTGGCATCGGTTGAAGACGCCACCGTCTTCAACCTTCCTTGGTTCCTCCACGGGGACCCGAAGACACCACCGCCTGCTATACCGCACCACGTCGTCGCCGTCCTAGCTCGGACACACCGCTACTCCAGCCCACCGCACCACCCGTCACCAACCCGAAGACCCGAAGCAACTCGTTTGTTTTTGGATGTATTTTTTTCTTTTTTCGAATTTCTCATGCTTAATTGCAATTTCTATTGGATTGGAATTGTTTGGATTGGAATGCCATGGATTGGAATGGTTTATTAGATGATGGATTACAGTTGGATAATGGATCTACGGTGGTGGTTTTGTGATGAATGTTTTGAGTGTAGTGTATCTGAATTGGTTGAGTGTATGACAATATGAGTGTATGCCAATAGACTATTTTATAAATTTTAAAAATTTTAGGGACTATTTCATAAATTTAAAAATGACCCGAAACGGTATCTAATACTGACAGGTACCGATATAGTATCGTATCAGAATTCAATTTTGTACTAAATCCGATAAGGTATTTGCAACTTTGGTTCATAGCTCAGTTAGTAATATAATGTATGTTATATAAATGATCCAAAAGTCACATATACGTGATTAAGGGGTTCATTTTCATGAGATTATGTTAGTCTACATTGATTAATTCAACATTCTCCCCCTTAAACTGCATAATCATGCCATGTTACTTTTATAACAACATTTATGGCCAAACTAATTATACACAAACAACACATTGATATGATGTATAGGAAGTACATAATTAGGCGATTCTAATCTAGAAGCATGACAATAATATCAATATGGATTCAACAAAGTGAATATTGTCAATTTGTCACTCATCTAAGTACGTAAAGTTACAAAATGTCATAAATAATGACAAACATCTATAATATACATGTATTACACAAAATCAAGGCAATTCCTGCAATATCTAAGAACGTGGATTTATCCATTCAGCAGGCATAAATAAAGAAATAGAAAGAGATATCTCATTAGTGATAGAATGATGGATGAAAGAATAAAGCTAGCAATGAAAATGGTTTGGAATCTGTTAGTTTATAAGAGATGAGCGTTCACCCACCATAACATCATTTGTGGCTGGCACTCCTTTTATGATGAAAAGATTTACAATATATATCTCTAAATATTTATTAAATAAATAAAGGCACAAAAATTAAATTTTATATTACATAATTCACTTAATAAATTTGATAATTTCAAATAAAAAACATTGTTATTTTTGTTAAATGTTAAATTTAGGAGATCATTTTTTTAGAATAAAAATAAAATAATATAATTATTTTTCAAAACACTTTAAATAAAATTTCAAACACATGAAATAACTTATAATTTAAGTCATTTAGTAAATTAACTGCTTAAGATAAAAAAAATAATGATTAAAAATTTTCAGCTACTTGTAACATTTCTTTGGTAAATCACAAGTCTAATGACTACATTTAATCTAAATTAAATAATAGATTAAAAAACCTATAACATATTTAACAATATTTTTTTATATAAATGAAGTCAAATGTCACATTTATATAATTAAGATGTTAATTATCATAATAGATATTAATTATCATAGTTGTATGCTAGTCCATATTAATTATCATAATAGATATCAATTGTTATAATATTATGCTCTTTCATATTAATTAATTCAAAATTTACATGTAAGAAAAGAAAAAAAGATGTCTTCACAGTCTTCTTCTCCCACTAACCAAAGAATTTCTAATAGCATGCAGTTGAGTGAGGACATCAGCCATATCCATTCTTTCTTCGGGGGAATTCAAAGAACATATAACCCCAATTTGTAAGATTGAAGCCAAGCATTCTTGATGTTGAATCCTTGAAACATTGGCTCTGTTACTTGAGAAACGAGGACCATCATCTTCTTGTGGCAATAAGAGCTTGGGATCTTTGATTTGGACCACTTTATCAGGTAGATACATTTTCACAAAAGAATGGAGCCCCATATCATTGTTGAACATTTCATGAGTTGGCCTCTTTCCAGTAAACATTTCAAGCAGGAGAATCCCATAGCTGTATATGTCACCTTTCGTTGAAGCTTCTCCTCCTAATCCATATTCTGCAAGTTCGACATAACTGTAAGTTGCACATACTATTTAACTTCTTTGCCTATCAGTTTGAGAATTACCTGGAGCAACATAACCAATTGTTCCTCTTACGCCTATTGAACTGCTGGTTGTGGCTACAGAATTGTTGGTATCTCCTGAAAGAAGCTTTGCAAGGCCAAAATCACCAACATGTGCCGTTAGATCATTGTCAAGGAGAACATTGCTGGGTTTTAAATCGCAATGTACAACTTGTGTTTCACAGTGATGATGCAAATAATCTAATGCTGCAGCCACATCTATTGCTATGTTCAACCTCTGAATAAAGTTCAAGTTTCTTGCTTGTTGGAGCTCATCGTCATCTGAGATTGAATGTAACCAAGTCTCTAGATTTCCATTTGGCATGAACTCAAACACCAGAGCTTTGAATTCATTTCCTTTGTGATCTATACTTGAGCAAGAAGTTATGATCTTGACAAGATTTCGATGTCGAATCCTTCTCAGAGCTTCACATTCTGCTATGAAACTCCTGTTGGCTCCTGGTTGATGAAGCTTTAACACCTTGATAGCAGTGACTTGTTCTTCAATTTCGAAGACAAACAGAGCCATATCTTCCCTCCCCAATGAAGTTCTCTAAAGAAAACTCATCAGTAGCTTCATTTAACTGAGCATAAGAGACTTTTGGGAAACGACTTATTGGTAATGAGGGAGGTGATGCTTTCTCCGTGGACCTTCTCCTTCTCAAATAAACAGCAAAGAGACATGCTAAAAGCAAAACAATGAAGACAGTCACAGTAGGTATTGCTGCAATTAACCTATGAGAAAGATACTTCCTTTGTTTCTTTATTACCTTCTTAACTGGACATGGAGGTAAATGAAGTTCTGTAATTCCCCCACAAACATTTTTGTTTCCATATATTGAAAAGGCACTAACATTGGAAAACACTCCTGCTCTTGGAATCTCCCCCTCAAAATTATTGAAGGAGAGATTTAAATAGGAAATCAGTGGCATTTGGCTCAAGAAATTGGGAATTTTCCCAGAAAGATTATTGCTAGAAAGATCAAGGTTGCGAATACCTCTCAGTTGTTGGAAGGATGAAGGAATAGGTCCTTGGAAGTAGTTGTAGTCCATATATAATGTCTCCAGCAATGGACAATCACCAAGGGTACTTGGAATATCTCCAGAGAATCTGTTGTCTGAGAAGGAAAGCCTCACAACATTCTTCATGTTTCCCACTTGCATTGGCAACTTTCCTGATAGTTTATTACTGAATAATGACAATCCAATTGTAAGTGACGACAGATTGGCCACACTTTCTGGTAGCATACCAGAAAGTTCGTTTTGTGAAAGGTCCAGTCCTTCAAGGTTTGTGCAATTACCTAAGGGATCAGGAATACTTCCTTCCAGCATATTTCCATATAAGGAAACAATAATTAGACGGGTAACGTTGCCAAAAGAAGAAGGAATTTTTCCAGAGATTATGTTCTCGTAAAGATAGACTGCTTCCAGCTTGGTAAGTTTTCCTATTGAATCAGGAATTCTACCATTTAGATTATTCTCATTTAGTTCAAGCAACTGCAAGTTGACCAGTTTTGATATGCCTTGAGGTAAGCTTCCATATATCATATTTCCATCAAGCATTAGATAAGAGAGCGTTGAGGAGAGATTGGCAATTGACCTTGGAAGAATTCCTTTAAGCTTATTGTAACTAAATGTCAGCACTTCCAGTTGAGTACAGTTGACTAAGGATGTCAGAAATCTCATTTGGCTATCGCCATTAACTCCAAGTCGATTCTTGTAGGCAACAAGTTTCTCTAATCTGGAAAGGATCCCAAGATTTTTGGGTATAGGCCCCGTAAAAAAATTTGCAGCTATGTCCAGGATTGTGAGTCCTGAAACATTGGTGACCGACCATGGAAGGGGTCCTGAGAAAAGGTTGTCCCCGAAATACATCTCCTGGAGGTTTGGAAGTGAAATTCCAAGATCATGTGGAAGCTGTCCGCTCAAGGAATTCAGGGTAATTGATAAAATTTGGATCATTGTTAAGTTATATATAGCGTTTGGAACCACACCAGACAACTTATTGTTAGCCAAGCTCAAGAACCTTAAGTTGGTCAGACGACCAATATCATCAGGTATGTATCCTTCAAGATTATTGCTTCCAAAAGAAAGATGAACCAACATGGAAAGATTAGCAAGGGGAGGAATCTTTCCTGCAAGATGGTTGTTATGGAGATACAATTCGGAAAGCTTAAGCAGAAAAATTAGGTTTTGAGGAATAGTTCCCTGAAGATTGTTGTGAGACAAGATGAGGGTTTCAAGGTTCAAACATTGGGACAAATTGGTAGGGATATTTCCCTGAAAGGAATTATTTGCGAGAGCAAGATGGCGTAGACGAAACAGTCGACCAATTTCTTGTGGTAACACACCATGAAAGTTATTGTCACTCAGATCAATCAACTTGAGAAAGGTGAGGTTAGCTATTCTTGGAGACAATAAACCCACCAAGTTGAGGGAGTGCAAGTCCAAAGAAGTGACTCTTTGATGCCTACGGCTGCAGCTAACACCCTTCCAATTGCAGAAATGAACAGAGTCATTCCATGAGTTCAGGACTGTGAAACTGCAATTAGCGTCCTCTTGAACAAGACTTTTGAAGGCAAGCAAAGCCTGCTTGTCTGTCTCATTTGTAAAGGCATAACCTCTAGTGGTTGTGGCATTACTTACGAGAGAGAAAGCAAACAAAAGAAGTGAACTCACAAATAGTTGTAGAAGCATAATACCTGTGTTGATGAAAATCCTAATGGTAGAAATGTAGGAGTACTAGGTTGTAATATATCAATCTATATGCTCCATGATTGCCTTTTGTTTTTCTAACATCCTCAGAAGTGGAACAGAAAATAACGAGAAAGTAGTCAGTGCCTCAGTGGTCTTTGAGGAATCAAACTTGTCCGCCACTTCACATCTCAATCTGATACGAAATGTGGGCACTATAAGTTTATATGCATTTTTCATTTTTGTTTTCATGTTTTCAAAATTGTTACTTATCTTTTTATATTATTGTTAAGTTATTCTGTTAATTAATTAATTATTTTTAATTCAAAATAAGATTATATTTAAATCATTAAATTTTAATATGACGTTATTTTAAATTTATTAATACACAAAAGATAAATATATAATGAAATAACTTGTATAAAAACTAAATATTAATAAGTGGGTTTTGGAAGTTTTTGAAAAATAATGTGTTATGAATGGTAAAAATCATGCTCATATTTACCGGAACCAAATCTTCTGTACCCACTATTCTATATCAACTCTGTTCTACGTGATCTCATCTATACAAATATATATAAAACTCAGATAAATATATAAATGTGATCACGTAAAACAGAGTTAATACAAGGTAGTGGGTACAAAGAATCTTATCTTATATTCACCTGGTCTCATTCCTTTTTATTCATGCCAACTTGATTTCCACTTAAGTTAATTCATCGTAGGTCATCCTCCCACTAACATTATTTGTTATTTTATTCATTTATTTTATATAAAAAATCTTCTTGTCGCAAAACCTATTAAGAATAAATAATTTAAAAAATTCAGCCTTTTTTGTTATGGTTTAAGTTAAAACTAAATAATTGAGTTAAATAGTCATCTTAATAATATTTAATTAATGTATATGTAATTTAATTAGCGACCTTATTTATTTATCATTTTTAAGGAAAATTTTTAGCAATAATTTTTATTATAAATAAAAGTCATAAATATTTTTTAAAAACTTTAAAATTTGATTTTTAAAAGTTAATTAAAGAGTATTTTCGCTTTCTTTTAGTAATCATTATATCTTCTATATTCTTTAAAAGTAATTTTGAGTAAAAATGAGCAGTGCAGACTCAACCTAGCTTGGCTCGTTATTTATTTTTTTAAATTAAAATTTTTCAAAACAACGTCATTTTGAAAACAATGATTAAGCTACGAGTCAAGCCAGATAGACCCATAACCCGTCTGGATGAATCATCAGCCAGATCGGGCTAGATCAGACAAATCGGACCGATTTTACTAAGGTTGAATCAGTCTGAGAACCCCTTCACTCTCTATTATATGTAGCCTCCCGATTACCTCATAAATCGGACGGAACAAGTTTCCGTGTCAATTCGTAAATAGGGACAAAATAGGTAATTTGGAGACAATTCATGTCCATAAACGTAAAAGCAATTTTCCCCAAAAACTGAGGCTTCCCGCCTTGCCTCTGTCTATCTAAGCGCCAGTTCTAGAGACCTCTCATTTTAGGGCTTCTGAAATTTAGGATTTTGGTTTTCACATTTTAAACTCCAGTCTTCAAATACTGATCCGGTCTCTCGCGTATCGCCGTCAAAGCGACGTAACTTATAGTTTAAAAGTTGACGATGAACAATCTGACTGAGGGAGCGATAGCGAGGATCACAAGCGGCGGCGTCACGGCGGCGGAGCTGAAACCGACGCTTCAGGTAACGGAACTTAAGCAAGTGCAGACGAAACAGCCGCAGCAGAGTGACCGTTTCCGACTAGTGCTTTCCGATGGGACGCACTTGCAGCAGGCTATGCTCGGCACTCAGATTAACCACTTGGTTAAAGACGGTCACTTGCGGCCTGGCTCCGTAGTGCAGTTGGTTCAGTACACGTGTACCACCGTCCAAGGTCGCATGTGAGTTCAATTGCTTTCGAATTCTTGTGTTGTATTTCGTTGATTAAACATTTAGATGGTTGAACTTTGAATTCACTTGATGGACGGGGGAGAGTTTTTTGAGGAGAGTCTAATCTTGGACTTGTGGTGATTGGTTTGATATTGCTACACCCAAAATTTGCAAATTGTGATTCTGTTACTGAATGTGGAACTTTTTATCTTTTTATTTTGCGTCTGTTCTGAAGCAATTGGAGAAAGTTATATCATTGAAAATAGAATTTAGTGCGCTGAATATCCATCTGTCGGGAGAAGCTACATGGAACTGATGTCATGGCACAGGAAGAAATTAATAACTATTCTCACTATAGTTGAAATTTTGGTTGGTTATGAAGACGCATGAGCTCTTTCTTTACCCAATGCTTCCAATGATTGTCAAGTTTCTATTTCAAGTATAATTGTAGCGACAAGAAAATATCCAAAATATCTTGATGGTGGTGTCAGATACCAGTTTCGTGGCTACATATAGACAATAGGAATAATTTCTTTTGTATACTTTTCATTTAGGTGGCGAAGTTGTTGATATAGAAGATTTGTTCTTTGAATTTTAAGGAATTTTAGGTATTAGTTGTCCATAGACTTGGTCATGAATGTAGAAGTCACCGTCGATTTTCAGAGTGCAATGTGGTGCCTGTTCATCCATTTATATATCATGATAGTGCTGTTGTGCGTATGGTCCTAAACAAAATGCAGACTGAAAATTTTATGAAAATAATAAATATTATGCCTACTTTTATTTAGGCAATTTTCTATTTGTATTTTGAATCAAGTATAAAAGTGCAGTCTCCTATGTGGTTTCATAAGCCAAGATTCCCAGATGCATTTGCCTGTATTATGTATCATTATTTTTTGTTTGTACAAGCATTTTTCTTGCTAAACTTTCTGTTCCTAGTGGGGGTTTTCTCTTGGAATCTGAGAGAACTTCTGTAATGTTTCACTGGTCAAATATTTCGCCTTCTTTTTTGCTTATTCCTTTTCCTTTGACTTTTAATGTTGTCTGCATCTCATTTCCATGCGATTCTTGTCTTAAATGTGAATTTAAATGATGGAAATGACAAAATGTAAGATATTTGAAAGTCCCTTTTCTAAGGAATCTAGCTTGAGCATGCATTCATATGATAACCTTTTTTGATACACTGCTGAGGAAGTGGCTGAGAAATTCTGTTATTTATTTATTGTTTGTTTAGTTTGTTATATTCCTGTTGAATTTTTTTTTTCCTGGGAGCAGGATTATTATCATCCTTGAATTGGCTGTGATAATTGAGGAATGTGCTCTTATTGGAAACCCCATATCAGTTCAAAAGTCTGCAGCTCCTCCATCTACGGAGCAACCTGGGAATTTCTCATCAAACCCTAGACCATCTGTTAACAATACGCCTGGTGGCATGGTTGGGAGCCCAAAGTTGGTGGCATCTGCGCAAAACCCTGGCATAGATCAAATCTACGGTGGCTCTCATTCTGGTAATTATGACACTGGAAAATATGCTGCAACAAATGTGTCTGCATTCCACCAGAAAGCAGAAAATGCTACTGGCTTTACTGGGTCCGTAGCATTAAATTCTTCATACGGCAATCAGAATTCTGGCTTCCGCAATCCTAAACCAGAAATTTCACGGCCTTATCAGCAACCACCTCCTCACTCATCTTATCAGCAACCACCTCCAGTGTATACAAACAGAGGACCAGTGGCTAGGAATGAAGCTCCCCCCAGGATAATTCCAATTGCTGCTCTGAATCCATACCAGGGTAGGTGGACAATTAAGGCCAGGGTGACAGCAAAGGCAGAATTAAGGCACTACAATAATCCCCGTGGTGATGGGAAGGTGTTTTCTTTTGATCTACTTGATTCTGATGGAGGAGAAATCAGGGTAACTTGTTTCAATGCTGTGGCCGATCAGTTTTACCACCAGATTGAAGCTGGTAGGGTGTACTTAATTTCCAAGGGAAGCTTGAAACCTGCTCAAAAGACTTTTAACCACCTTCGTAATGATCTCGAAATATTTTTAGAGAGCAGTTCCATTATTCAACCCTGCTTTGATGATGACAGCTCAATCCCAAGGCAGCAATTTCATTTTCGTCCAATAAGTGATGTTGAGGGTATGGATAATAATAGTGTTGTGGATGTAATTGGCGTCGTATCGTCTATATCTCCTGCAACTTCAATAATGAGGAAAAATGGTTCAGAAACTCAAAAGAGAGCACTCCAGCTGAAAGACATGTCTGGACGGAGTGTTGAGATAACCCTGTGGGGGAATTTTTGCAGTGCAGAAGGGCAAATGCTACAAACTATGTGTGATACGGGGAGCTTTCCAGTTCTAGCTGTGAAATCTGGTAGGGTCAGTGATTTCAATGGTAAGGCACTGGGAACTATCTCTACAAGTCAGCTGTTTATTGAACCAGATTTTCCTGAGGCTCAGAAGCTAAAGGATTGGTTTAACAAGGAAGGGAGGAACACACCTACTGTCTCTATTTCCAAGGAACTTTCAAGTGTGGGCAGGACAGATGTTCTAAAGACTGTTTCTCAAATTAAGGACGAGAGGCTAGGCACTTCTGAAAAACCAGATTGGATCACTGTCAATGCAACTGTTATATATATAAAGGTTGATAATTTCTGTTATACTGCTTGTCCAATCATGGCTGGAGATAGGCCATGCAGTAAAAAGGTTACAAATAACGGAGATGGTAAGTGGCGATGCGAAAAGTGTGATCAGTCTGTGGATGCATGTGATTATAGGTACATACTTCAGATTCAGATACAGGATCATACTGGCATAACATGGGTGACAGCATTTCAGGAGTGTGGTGAGGAGATTATGGGTGTCTCTGCAAAAGTTTTGCATTGTATGAAATATGAAAAGCAAGATGATGAGAGCTTTTCAAAAATTATTCGTCAAGTCCTGTTTACTAGATATGTCTTTAAGTTGAAAGTAAAAGAAGAGACATTCAGTGATGAACAACGTGTAAAGTCTACTGTTGTCAAAGCAGAAAAGATGAACTATTCATCCTTGTCCAGGTCTCTTCTGGATTTGATGGAAAAGTCCAATTCAGAAAATTCTAGTTCTGCTTCCAAAGCAGAATATGGTTATAGCACTCCTGGAGGGAAAAGCACCGTGATTGAGAATTTAGTTAACAGACAAGCTGGAGTGCTGGGATCCAAGTATTTGGGGAACCGGAACGACATTGGGTTTCCTACAACTGTCACTTCGGGTGCTCAACCATGCTGTAGCAGCTGTGGGGCCACAGGTCATAGCTCTGCAAATTGTCCTAGTATAATGAATACACAAGGCCAATCTGTGGCTGGAAGCTATGCTAATAAAGTATCTTCAGGAGCTGTTATGGGTGGTGCAACTGGTGAATGCTACAAATGCCATCAAATCGGGCACTGGGCAAGAGATTGTCCTGGATTAAGTACTATTCCCCCAGCTTATGGGGGCGGTGGCATTTCAAGTGGGAGATTTGGAGGCATGTCGAGGCAACAGTTAGGTGGTTTCTGATGTCAATGGAAATGAATGCTGTTGAACTTTGTACAAAAAGTACTGAATACTTTTTCAAGGTATGTGATCTGAAGTCGCCTAATATTAAGGAAGTTAGAGCGTAATTTGTATAAATGTTTGAACCTTAGAGTAGCTTCTCTGTTTTTGTTTAGACCCGGTTCTTTTTACATTTTAGTTTATATCTTGGTTCTATTGTGCTTCGTTGTTTCCCAAGTTTCTTGAACTGCTATATGATATATGGATTCTACGCCACTGTTATTATTTGCTTTAGATGCAAATGGTGTGAGCTAGGAAATTTGCCCTGCGAAAGACCCTTGGCTTATTGCTCAAATATCATGCATTCCAACTTAAGATACAGAAATATCATGTATTACCAGAGTTTCAACTCAAGATACATAAATGAATAAGAAATCAAAAGCTTTTACATATGCTAAAGTTCACCAAGCCGTACCATCACCAATTCGAAATAGTCTCTTTATTCCAATGGCGTTCTTTGCAACTTCTGATAATCAGTAACACACGCTGGTAGACGAAGCAGCAGGTCTAATGGCCTTGATAGCGAGTGGATCCCACGTCATTCTTTCTATACGAATACCGCAATGACTGCCTATTATAATGCCATCAGCCTGGCTTGTATTCTGGCCTGATACTGACACCACAGCAGCTGTCTCTGTATGCTCTGCCACCTTTTCCTTGTCCACAGCTGCTTTAAGTCGGTACCTCTCTGCTCTAGAACCAATAACCTGACCAAGAATAGAAGCTCCAATGGTCAATGCCATGGCAGTTTTAGGCATCACTACAGATTTCCTAAGCATGGCTATGAAGGGCACAGCGGCATGCACTGCTGCAAACCAGGATACTGAGAATTTCCTAGTGTGCTCCCTCCACACACCCAGAGGCACATTTACGGCCATCCCCAGGAGACCAATTACAAGCATCTTTGACGGTAATGGCTGAGGTCGCAAAGCCTTAACAAGGGCTGTGCGCGCCAAGGCCGCCCTTGCAGCAACTACGGCAGGTGGACATCTGAACTTCATTCCTTGAGGCGGCTGAAGAGTTGATGCTACAAGCGGCAGTACCCGACTGACTGCTCTGTATGACTTTGCAATTGGGCAGTTACCTGTTTCTAACCACTCATTTCCTAGAGCCTCGTGTTTTAGGTTATTCCCTTTCTGCAAGATTAGAACATCCCAAATTTATAAGTAGAAGAATCATTCAACGCATACGTCCAAAAAAAAAAAAACTTTCAGCCTTTCTTTTCTCCAATTTGGTCTAGAATCGATCAAAATCAAAATAAGCGGCAATATTTGTCTCTCTACTCACCTGAGAAGATGGATCTCTCTTGTTGCTTGATTCAGATTTCTTTTGCTTTTTCCTCTTATCGTTAAAAGAACCAAAGCTAAATGGCCAACCAGCCCCAAAAACAGATAGACTGATGGTGGCCGTTTTTGCCAATAAAGGATTGAACTTAGGTGCAGGCTCAGGTTCCAAAAAGTCAGAATGAAAACTAGACTTGCTTGAAAGCGGGACAATCCCATCTTTCCCATGAAAGAGTTTAAATGCAGCATCAAAATTCAGACCATCTTCAAATATAGGGCCTTTAACTCCACGCTCCTGAAGAAATACACGGCAGGTTTTGATGTTAAATCCTAAACCAGCTGCGGTACCTCAAAAATAGCGCACAAACTGAGATAAATAAGATGGACGTTAACTTGGAAGAAATAACTTACAGGGATGGGACAATTCAAAGATGACAATGAAAAACTTGTCGGCTTATTGATGTTTCTTAGGAATGGGCATTTTTGAATGATGCCTTCATCAGAGTTGCATTCGGGTGTGTCCTCATTCATTACCTTGAACAAAAAATCCATGTCGAATTCTTTGTAGGCAATCTCACAAAATTAATACGGTATTTCTCTGCAACAATGGAGTTTTAGGATTTTGGTCGGAGGCAACTCAGGTTAAAAGTGCTGCAGTTTTAGTGATGAGAAAACAATGGAGGGTTTAATAACTGCTATTGAAGACAGCATCAAACTTTCTACTTGAAAACCCTAATTTTAGGCTTAGAATTGTATCCTAAACTAGTAAGGATTTCTTATTCTTAAATAAAGTCTTAAACCAGTAGGACTATATGTAATAAGTTCTTATTTAATAAGGAAAACTTAGGATGAAGTAGATTTAGTCCTTATTGAATTGTTCTCTTTCATTTCTTTTATAAACTCCTTTTTTTGGATAAACAAAAGGAAGCAACTTGGAGCCTAACATTTTAAATGAGCTTAATACTGAAGTCAAGAAATCATCAAAACATCTAACAGTTTCATATTATAACTCAATATTGAAACTGAACAATACTCACAACTAGAAATATTGGGACAAAACAACAAAAGAAAATGTGTGGTTTAAAAGTAAATCAGTTCAAGCATTGAATTGGAGTTGCCCAAAGACATAAGCAGGTAAAGTCTAAACATGAAAGCCAATGCTGTATGTCTAGACAACAGAAGAGGACAAAGCCACATGTTTAACATAATGCAGAACTATGTTGAGTACAGTTGAATGTTCATCATTCAGCAATTCATTCTAGAAACACAATCTTAAGAGAACTGAAAAGACACAACCTAGAAACCAAGAAAATCCATTTCCTAAATCTAAATCTACTTACGCCTCATACTTCTACCACCACATTGAGATTGAGAAGCTGCACAAAGAAAGACTGCGCACAGTTTTCCGCAAGAAACTGGTAGCTTAAAACAAGGGCAACTACGTGTTATAGCTAAACGATAACAGTAATTCCTCCATTAATATCACACTTAGCGCCCAAATAGCTTTTCTTCAATTGCAAAACCAACCACAAACAAGATATTCTGGCAAACAATCGTATCCATGACCCCAGAATCATACAACCTCAAATCACGTAACAACAGCGTAACAACAGCCAGTTCAACCAAATGCATAATTGGTTAAGGAAAACCTAACACAAGTGATCGAGAAATACAAAGCTAAAGGAAAATTCAATTTTCATTCAATCAAATATAATAAGATGAAATAACTAATACCCAACAAAAATCAACTCGAAGCCAAACGGAACAGAAAAGAAAGACATAAGATTGTACCATTCGGAGATCGTATTACGGCTTATGGGGTGGTGTTTGGGAAGGAAAACTTACCTTAAAAATGTCTGTCGTTCCTAAGAAACTGGAAATGGCGCGTGGTAAACACAGACAGCGGGACTTTGTGGTTAAGGGGTTACATGTAACATAAATTCTAGAAGATCTTGAATTTCCACTTTCCATAAACGACAAACAAAACATATGTGACGTCGCTTTCATTTTACTCGCCCTGTCAATTGAATATGAAATTAAAGGATTAGGCTTATTTTAATTAAAATTTGAGATAGAAATTAAATTTAAGATTGAATTTCTAAAATAAAATTATTTTATTAAGTTTAATAAATCAAGTAATGTCTTTTATTTAAGGAATAAAAATAGTAAAATTTTAAAAATTTTGAATTATTTGTATGTAATAAAATTTTGAAATATTTATAAATTTAAATTTAATTGAATCTATTATTAGTCTTTATATGCCACATGTGTTTTGTAATTAACAAATTTTTAGCATCAACTTTACTAGAAAAAAGATTTCATTTTAGAAAAATGATTATTATTAAATTTGTAGTATTCCAAATTTTAAATTTTAAAATTTCTTATTATTTCACCTGTTCAATAAACACAACGTTATATTATTAATTTTAAAATTAATGTTTTTTAATTTTCAATTTTCAATTTTATTTTATTCATTCAACGAAATAATATTTTTAATAGAGTCAAATATTTTTAAATTAAATTGGATCGTGAAATTAGAACCTAAAATTTTAAAAAATATTTTTAAAAAATTCAAGTTTAACCTAAATTTAGGTCAAAGTAAATTTTATTCTTTTAGTTGGATTGAATTATTTTACCTTCTTCGTCCAATAGGTTTTGGATAACAGATATCATCAAGTGTATTATACAGATCTATGAGATCTAATATGTCAAATAAAGTTACATTACTTTACATAGGCTTAGAGAAATATGTCCTACAATTTAGCAACTTTTCTTTAAAATAATTTAAATAAAAAAGTTTAAATTTTGAAATGGTATGATATTTAAAAATTTAGACATCTTTTAAAATTAATATTGTGGTTTAGATTGAAATAGTTCATTCAATAAGTTATATATTTGACATACATAATTTCTAAATTGATATACACAATTAATATATAATTTATTAAATAATTGAATTTTTTGTTATCAAAATAGAAATAAAGGTAATAGAAAGAACTTGTTAGCGAGCATATTTCTCTCTTCCCGTTCTCCCCTCGGATTCAAATCCTCTGTGTCAATTTTCCTGTGCCTCCATGTGCCAAAGACCATCCAACCATATAATAATTAGAAAAGAAAAAAATTGAATGAGTGAAATGCTATTGGAACAAAGGGCATAGGGAAAAATGACACAGAAGATTTGAATCATCTCCCCTCATCCAGCTATTTGAAATATATCCATAAATTGCTTGTTAGAAATGGTAATAGGCCAGGCCCCCCAAGCCTGAACCTGGACCGATCTTCTGCAGTTGAGATTTAGCCCTAGCTCAAGGCTCAATAAGGCCCGAGACAGCGGGTCTGATCCCGACCAGGCCTGAAACAATCTAAACTGAGCCCATTCGATTTTTTTAAAAAATAAAAAAATAACCCCCAAGCTTGAACCTGGACTGATCTCCTGCAGTTGAGGCTTAGCCCTAGGTCAAGGCTCAATAAGGCCCGAGACAGCGAGTCTGAGCCCGACCAGGCCTGAAACAGTCTAGACTGAGCCCGTTCGATTTTTTTAAAAAATAAAAAATACAAAACGATATTGTGTTTTGTTTATAAAGGTCGGGTCTCAGGACGACTGGTTAACTTCAGGCTGAGCTAAGTCCAATTAGGATGGGCTTGGATCCAGTTGCCATCTCTATTTCTGTGAACATTCTCGTGCCCTACCCCTTACCCTCTTCATCTTCCAATATGTCTCTCTTTATTTCACAAAACTCACTATGTTATACCATCCTTAAAGTTTTCAGTTTTCCCCCTCCTCATTATGTCTTCTTTTCATCTTGTTACTACTACCCCCTCCCCTTACTACAAACACAATTCTTTGGCCACTTGCAGGTCATCCATGTGTACATTAGTGGTCCCTTAGCTCCTTTGGCTTCTAAATGCTGAAGGTGAAAGTCAAACTGGAGGTAGAATACCTCTAAGAGTAGTTTAGTTTTTCTTGTGTTTCTTGCTCCCTTCTGTTGCTATTTATAGTAACTGACTTTCTATTATTTACTCTGCCAAGACAATACTTCTTCTCTTTTGATCATGTCTAAAGACTAACCCCACTCTTCCCCTTGTCTAGTTACATTCCTACCCTTGCTTGGCAAACCTTCTACACCACCCTCCCTCATAGGCACTTCATCAGCTTTTAGTTTAAAAAAGAGTGAAATAAACCAACAATTGAGCTGGAAAGTTGTAGTATGAAAGAATTATGAATCCATCTTGTAGTACGTTCATCCAACATGTGTTGAAGGAAGGGTAATGGTGACTCTTGATGTGGACTCATTTAAATATGGAGAAAATACCTAGAAGTCATCCTTAGTGATGTTTTTTTATAAATAATAGGCCAATTTTCCCAGTGTTACATGGCTGGGCATTCAAGTTATGGAGAACCAAAGACTTAGTTGTAGTGTTGCTAATTGAGGATAACTTGCTTATTTTCAAGTTTACATCTGAAACTTGCGTCAATGACATTTTTAAAGCTGGACCATGGCATGTACAGTATAGTCCTTTGTTTATTTAACTATGGAAACCATGAATAAATTTTGATCACATTAAGCATGAGGGTGTGCCATTATCGATCAACTTGTACGGAGTTCCTTTAGAGTATTGGTCCACTAAAAGTTTTGAGTATATTGGCCAACTTTATTGGTAAACCAATTTGCGTGCATGAGATGATTATGACTAAGAAAGAATTAGCTATTCGAGATTATGCGTTGATGTTGATTTAGATAAGGAATTGCGTGATAAAATCCTACTATTCAAACTTGGTGAAGGGAACATACTCATAAGAGTATCATACCAATTGAAGCTATGTTGATAGGAAAGCAATGGTGCATGACTGGAAGAATATTTATTAGAGATGATTACAATGAGTTAATAGGGATAAAAGCAATGTTGCGAATACCGTATCGGACTCAGTACCGGATTGAGTTCTGGAACAGTACTGTACCGGTACCGGTCAATACCGGTCAATACTGGGTACCGTTTCGGGCAATTTTTTATATTTATGAAATAGTCCCTGAAATTTTTAAATTTTGCAAAATAGTCCACTGATATATT
>JAOQMS010000001.1:17378117-17408524 GCA_027563885.1 Erythroxylum longipes | reverse complement strand
TGCCAAACAATATGTCATAACCTTATGTCTAACGTTCATTTATCTTAAGTCACATAAGTGTCTCACAATTAATTGTTTTAGCCGTATAGGTAACGGGATGTTACAGGTGATCCAATGTACGTAAATGATCGAAGAAAGAAATGACTAAACTCCTTTCAAACTGACTTAAATGAAAAATTTCCTAGGAAAAAGAGACATTGGTCCACCAATGTAAGTAAGTAACTGACTAGAACTTCGAACAAATGATGACCAAACTCACTGTATATGGGATTTTGGTTTTCTTTATAATACTAGTTGACCACACCATAATGTTGGTCAACTAATATGATTTGAAGACTTGTAAATCAAACCTAAAACATAAATTAAAATATTAATACACTCAATAATTTATCGCATTAAAAGAGACATTTATCACATTGTAACATATCTGATTCTCTCATAATATCATAATTCATTAGTTAATAAAACTATATCTTAATTGGTCTAGTATTCTAACAAATTGAACTCAATATCCTTATTTACACATAATCTTTAAGTTTAAGTCAATAATATACTAAAATAAATTTCAATTTCTTATTCATACTGCAAACTTAAATAAACATTCATCAGTAAAGATTTGGGCTTAAATCGACACATAAATATAAGATGTCACATATTCTAAATCATGAACTATTAATTACCTATTATTGAATGTCACCTATAATATGATTCAAATGAAAATTCTACTTGAATTTTCAATCTATTAGAAGCATCTCATTCTTCTTAGCATCCTCATTTGGTTCAAGCTCTTTGAGGAGTCTTTGATCATTATTATTCTCTTTAAGGGCTAATTTCACCATATTCTACATAAATATTTATAAAACTTTCTTAAACACAAGAAAGTTAGATTCATCAAGATTATGTGCAAATAGGGATATTGAGTTAAAATTTGTTGTTATACTAGACCAATTGGGATATAGGCTCAAATTGACATATAAATATAAGATGTCAGATATTTCTAAATCATAAACTAGTACCTATTATTAAATATTGCCCATTATATGATTCAAATGAAGATTCTACTTGAATTTTCAATCCACTAGAAGCATATCATCCTTTTTATCATCCTCACTTGGTTCAATAATTGGTTCTTTTAAGGAGTTTTTGATCATTATTGTTCTCTTTAAGGGCCAATTTCTCCACATTCTACATAAATATTTTCAAGACTTCTTTGGACATAAGAAAGTTAGATTTATCAAAATAAAAACATAAACTCTTCAAATATAGTACTACCATCTGGACTATATACTATTTGCTCTTTAAGAGTCCTATAAAACAAGGTGATCAATGTATTCTAGTTACCCAAATAAGCTTGGTTCCTTGATTGTTAGGCTCCTTCCTTTTAACCCATACCTTTTAGGGGTTTGCTTACCATCCTTTGTTTGATAAAACAAAATCTATTAACATGTCTATGCTTTCTACAAAAATGACATATTGTGTTATATGAGTAATGATGATGTATAAATGCATTATTTGGTATTCTATATGTGTATGCATAATGAGAAATCTTGCTTTGGATATTAATGATATTGAATATTCTCCTAGGATAGTGAGATGAGCTACTAAGATTATAAGTACGACTTCTACTATGAATAAAGGTTTGATATATACCTCTTTAAGGTCTAAAAGCGCGTGAGTGGGTTTGCTTGTTATCATAGAAGTTATGCCTATTCTTCCATTGAAAGTATTGAACTTTATACCTAGATTATGAGTCATATATGCAAGCATAATGCTTGCTTTTAGAATGAATCCTAGTAGATATAGCGTGAGCATTTATATGCTTAGATATGGAGGCTTCATACTCATTTATCACATTAGGTAATGGTTCTTTGCTAGGCAAATATTTTTTCTTTACAAATGTGGTTTTAAAATTGACTTCACTTCTATGGTTATATCCTATTCCATATGTTTTACCAACTTGTCACCATCCTTCTTTATCTTTGAATACCTATTTACTCTTCAATACCTTTTGTGCCCTTTGAAAGATTTATCAGCTCATAGATTTCTTTTTTTCTTCAAGAAATTCATTTCCTCCTGCATAATTGGGAACCAAAGATCTTTATCTTCGCGTGACTTTAGGGAAAATGTTGTTGCAGGATGAACCACTATTATGTTTTACCTTCTTTAATGATGTCTGCACCCATCTCGTGCTCATGGAATACTACATCTATGCTTTTAGCAACTTTCTACTTTTTTGGGTCATAAAATCTAAAGCCAAATTGTTTACTGACATGCTCGGCAAATATGTAAGGAGCCATCTTAAAGTCAAGTTTCATTCTCTACTCCTTGTGTACATGTTTAAGCATCTTGCATCTTAATATGCTCATATATGAATAAGAGGGGGTCTTTCTCCTGTCCATATTCTCTCTAGAATGTCAAGATCCAAGGGGCTTGATGGTGTTCGATTAATCAAGTAAATAGTCATTCTGACCGCTTCACCCCAAAACATCTTTAAAAACTTAGACATTTTGAGTATACACCGAATCTTCTTGATAATTATTATGTTTATTCTCTAGTTAATACCGTTATGTTGTGGAGTATTGAGTCCTATCCTTTAGTATCTTATGTCATGCCTCATATAGTAATTTTAAGACACTTAAACTTTTTCTCTGTTTCCCTTTCTATTATGACAAAATTTTTGGAAAACTTTAAAACTTGGCTCTTTGTCTTCAGCATGAAGGCCTAACTTTTCCTAGTTTCATCATCAATATAGGTAACAAAGTATCTATTTTCTCCTATCAACTCCTGTTCAATGGGACCATAAACATATATATATATCAGCTCTAGTTTGACCATTTTCTTTTTAGAGCACCCACTGAAAGACACTTTATGCTATTTTTCTGCTAAACAATGGTCATATGGATTAAGAGGAATGGAAATATTTGCTGGAATAAGAGATTTCTCATCTAGCATCTTGATCCCTTTTTCACACACATATCCCAATCATCAATTCCATATATTAGGAGAAGCATTTTTCTCAATTGCATAAATTTCTCCACCATATACCTTCAGGTGTGTCTTATATAATGTGCAACATAATTATTCACGGGCAATTGTCATCGCTTCTTTGACAATATCTAATATTTTCTTGTATAATATAAGGATTAATGTGGAAGTAAAAAATTAAATTATGTTTATGCCTCTATTTTTTTGTAAGTGTTTTCTCTGTCTTAATAATATTTTCTTGTCTAAGATAAAGACAGAGAGATTTAATGTGGAAGTATTAATTGCACTTAAATGCTAGCTAACGCTCTGTATCCTTTTATGGTTAAAAAAATTAATATACTTTGAGATATGTGAGTTTCATTAAAAAAATTAATACATGTAATTATACATATTCTTTTGGAATACGTTACATTATAAAAAATTAAAATAAATTAAATCATTAAAAAGGAGTGCCTTTATCTTTTAATATCTTTATACTTTTTGTAGACATATTTAAATGGAAACAAGTTTGGGATATCTGAAAGTATTAATAGAACTAACGTACCTTGAAAAGCAACCAGTCACGCAAGGTAAGGTGTACCTTTGCATGAATACACGTACATCAGGAATGGTTACACTCATGGAAGGTCAGGGTAAGGTGAAGACACGTATGTCACCATCCACAATTAAGTCACCGCCATTCTTATATTACAATAATATCGACTGCAAGTAGTATAAATAATATTTGACTTCGTACTTACCAAGATGTTAATGGTGTTACAAGTGCTATGCAGCTTTCAAGTCTAATACTTACTCCAAAGCACAAGTCCCTTTGCCCTCGCATGGGAAAAGAAACATTATTAAGAAAAAAAAGGAAACACTTATCAAAAGAAAGATTTCTTTGGAAAAACACTTGCAATTATTTACAAATATGGGTCCATGTTACCCCTTTATTATGTTTGACAGGGCTTTACTCCGTTTGATCGGGTTGTTACTAACGCTTTATAGGTCTTGGACAATGTAAAAAAAGAAGGTTTCTATTTTACTTCTTTTTGTTTTTTAAAAGAGTCAAGAATGAGGCCTTATAAAGAATAAAAATGATCCTTATTTTATCTCCTTTTGTTATTTGTAAGAGTCAAGAGTATACCTTCGTAAAGAATAAAAAGAAACAGGATAGAGATCCCTTTTGTTGCTCTTTATGAGGATCAAGAGTGAGTTCTTAATTATCAAAAAAAATTCTAAAAACAAAGTGAGCTCTTAACCTTTATAAAGAACAAAATAAGATAAAATAAGAGTTCTTTTTGTTGCCTATTTTGTTTTTCATGAAAGTAGACCCTAGACAGGTGTCTTTCCTGTCCTTACTCAGGGCCAGGTAGGAATGTACCAGACCGTCATTTATTGTTTTAAGTAAAAACCTTCCAAAACGACATAATTCACGGGTCAAACTAACCCATGGTTCGGTCAACCCAGACTAAAAGCAGGCTAGCAGGTTCAGGTCGGGCCGATTTTGTCATCCCTAAGGCCAAGCCTAATGTTAGAAATCGCAAGAATTTTTTTTAACTCGGTAGAAACTCATAAAAAAGAGTATATTTAAAATTTTAATTCAAACTAAATTTGTAAGAATTGATTTGGCACGATTTTAAACGTTTTAAATAATTTAAGTGTGATTAAGTGTGCTTGCTTAAACCATGGTTTCTTTCAAGTGATTAACCATGCATGAGATTGATTTGGTGTGAGTGGTTCAGTATTCTCATCTCTTAATTAGAGGTTTCGAGTTTGAGTCCTGAGAATGGAGAAATTTGTTTGGCCAACACTTTACTCCTTACAGGCTGACTCGATGCGAGTGGAGATTAGTCTGAGAGTGGATGGCTTAAAAGTACCTTTTTATAGTTGGAACCCTTCTAAGACACTTCGTGGGCTTTAAAAAAAAGCAATATATGTTCATTTATCTATGTTGTCTATTTGTTCTGGTCGTAGTACCTTTCGGTTACAAATTCACACAATTAAGTTTTTAATGTATTACCTACTTCTTCAATATTTTGTCTGTCTTATATTTCGTTGGGCCGAAAATTATGTCCCCCTAATCATCAACAACATTAATTAAAAATTCTATTGAAACGCGGAATTTAAAGAGTTCAAATAATACCTCTTAGGGTTCCTTTACTGAGGAGTAATATTTGGGTGCAAATACATGACTTACCACCTGGTTTTGCAGCTGAGACTATGGCTATGGCATTTGCAAACTTTGTGGGCAATTTCCTTGAGTATGATATGAAAACCTTAAAGAATGTTACGGAATCAAGGTTTATAAGGGCGAAAGTTACTTTGGATATCAGATTGCCTTTGAAGCGAAGGAAGCGAGTGGTTGATGATCAAGGCGAAAGCAAACTGGTTTCCTTCAAGTATGAGAAACTTCAAGTTTTTTTGTTTCTTGTGTGGTAAGTTAGGCCACTCAGAAGCATTTTGTGAGGTACATTTACACAAAAAGCCGGAGGAATTGGTGTTTGGATGGGATGCATCACTGCGAGCTCCTCTGCCTCTCCAGAAAGTTCAATCGGCAAGTTTGTGGCTAAGGGAGGAAGGCGTTGACCAATCTGGGGAGTTAATGCAGAATCATTACAATCCAACAATTGTGGGTTTCCAAACTTCAAAATTCCATGATTTTTGAAATTCCTTTCTTGGTAGAGTGGGACAATTCAAAATATTAGAAATAACGAATTAAATGAGGGGATGGAGGTGGATAGAAATAGTGCGGGCTCAGAAAATGGGCCCGTAAACTTAATGAAGATGAGCCCATGAAGAGACAAGATGAGGGCAAGAAAAGACTACATAAAAAACAAAACTCTTCTTCTGTTTCTGCTACGTCGGATTCAGTTGAAGGTACACAGAATGGGAAATCGGCTAGTCCTGGAGTTCAGGACAGCCGGAAACAATGACGATCCTATGCTGGAACTGCCGGGGAATGGGCAAGCCCCGGGCAGTAATTGCTCTCAAAGAGTTAGCTTTGAGATACAGATCGGTATGTATTTTTCTTGTTGAAACGCAAGTTCAAGCTTCGAGAATGGATGAGGTTTATGTACAGTTGAGTTTTGACAATGACTTTCATATTGGTAGCACGGGGAGAAGTGAAGGTATAAGTGTTTTTTGGAATAATGATGTAAAGCTGCAGATTACTAAATATGGGAACGACTTTATTGATACTACTGTTGCCTTGCATGATACGTGGGTTAGGATTACTTGTTTGTATGGTAATCCAAATTGGGCTAGACGGATGGATTCTTGGAATTTGCTTAGAAGTTTGGCACACATGGATGATAGACCGTGGGTATTCATTGGAGATTTCAATGAGCTCTTGTCATATGAGGAAAAGTGGGGAGGGCAGGATCATCCTCATTACCTTATACAAAACTTCAGGGATGCCTTAGTTGAATGTGATCTTACTGATATCCCATATACAGGTAACTTGTTCACTTGGTACATGAAACAGAATAGGCAGATTGTGACAAAGGAAAGACTGGATAGGGTGGTGGGTAGTAGTTCGTGGTTTTCAAAGTTTCCAGATTGTCATGTGCAAACGTTGTTAAGTTTAGTTTCTGACCATGAATCAATTTTGTTAGAGACAGAACCAGTGGGTGTACCGACTATGGACCGTAGGTTCAGATTTGATAGAGCTTGGCTTTTGGATGATTAGATAGAGGACGTTGTGAAATCTGGTTGGCAAGCTGGTAACGAGTATGAGTTATTGGTACGGAAGGGTTCTTGTGTGCATGCAGTGGAAAACTGCAGACGGAATCGTAATAGGGAACGGAATAGAAAGAGGAAGCTCATACAGAACATGCTATGACAGTGTAAAGAAACGGGAGATGTTGAAGGTATTGAAAGACTGAATTCGGAATGGATTGGCTACTTAGAAGAGGATGAAGCTTGAAGGAAACACCAGGCAAATATATTTTGGGCTACACATGGGGACAAAAATTTTAAGTTTTTCCATGCACATATAAAAGGGCGTAGGAAAGCTAACTCTATCAAGGGGCTGAAAGACGTGAGTGGGAATTGGAGGAGGGACAAAGAGGGTATTCATAATATGGTCTTTAATTATTTTTAAAAGCTGTTTCATGCAGGCCTGACCCATTCAAACCAGATTGTACAGTTAATTGATAGGAGAGTTTCTAATGATGACAATGAATTACTTTTGGCAGAGTTTACAACGGAGGAGTTTAGAGAAGCTATTTTCAGTATGCATCCGGATAAGGCTCCGGGACCTGATGGCCTTAATCTGGGATTTTTTCAACACTTCTAGCATATTTTGGGCAAGGATATTGTCAAAGGTTGTTCTGTATGGCTTGATAGAGGTATTTTTCGACTGAACTCTCTGAAACCCTTATTGTTTTGATTCCTAAAGGGCCTGATCCTGAGTTTGTTAAAGATTATAGACATATTGCTTTATGTAACGTATTATATAGGATTATGGCTACGGTTTTGGCTAATAGGCTTAAGAGAGTTTTATCCCATGTTATTTCTCCGTGCCAATCTGCTTTTGTCCAGGGACGGTTGATAACAGATAATGTCTTAGTGGCCTTTGAGACTATTCACAGTATGAAGAATTTAACTTGGGGGAATGTGGGCTCATTAGCTTTGAAAACCGATATTAGCAAAGCATACGATATAGTGGACTGGACTTTTTTGGAACAAATCATGAAAAAGTTGTGCTTTCATGTAAAATGGGTTACTTGCATGATGCAGTGTGTGATAGGGGTTACTTATTCTGTTTTGGTAAATGGGGAGGTGGTTGGTTCTATTACTCCTAATAGGGGTTTGAGGAAGGGAGATCCTTTATCTTCGTACTTGTTCATTTTTTGTGCGGAGGGTTTATCGGCTCTCTTTGGTAGGGCGGAGAGATAACGGCGGATTAGTGGACATAGGGTAGGAGTGCGATGCCCTAGGGTGTCTCACTTATTTTTCACTAATGACTCATTTTTTTCTTTAAGGCATCTACTCAGGAGGCTCAGGTGGTAAAAGAAATTTTGGGGGAATATGAGAGAGCATCAGGTCAGGTGATAAAATTTCAGAAGTCTAGCATTTTTTATAGCCCTAATGTAACTCCGGAATGTAAGGATGCTATTGGTAACGTGCTTAATGTGTCAAATCCTTTGGGAGGAGGTAACTACTTAAGACTCCCTTCATTAATTGGAAGAAATAAAAAGCAAAATTTTCAATTCCTAAAGGATCGTTTATAGAGACGAGTAAATGATTGGAAGAACAGAATGCTCTCAAGAGCAGGAAGGGAGATTATGTTGAAATCGGTGGCTCAAGCTCTTCCCTCTTATTGTATGAGTGTCTTTCAGCTTCCATTGACATTTTGTGATCAATTCTAAAAAATTATGAATGCTTATTGGTGGTCAGGTGGTAGGGAGGGTTCTAGAGGTATCCATTGGTACGCACGGGATAGGATGTGTCAATCTAAGAGGAATGGAGGTATGGGTTTTAGGGATATGCACTGTTTTAATATTAGTATGCTTGGTAAGCAGGGGTGGAGATTACTTAGCAACACCAACACTCCCATTTTCAAGATCCTCAAAGCTAAATATTTTCCTCATGGGGATTTTCTTCAAGCAAGGGATGGTCACAATCCTAGCTTTACTTGGAGAAGTGTGTTGTTTTCCAAGGATATTTTGTTGAAAGGTGTGAGGTGGAAGGTCGGTGATGGGAGGACTATTAAGGTTGGAGTGGATCCTTGGATTCCTAGGGAAGGGAATTTTTTTATCGATGATGGCGTGAGCTTTGTAGGTGAATCAATGAAAGTGTATGAGCTTTTTAGGGAGGGGGAAAGAGTGTGGGATGAGGAGAAGGCCATGAATCTTTTTAGTGTTAGGGATATGCAAGATATCTTAGTAATCCCTTTGAGTGAGGGGAGTGGGATAGATAGGAAAATTTGGCATTATGACAAAAGAGGGGTATATACGGTGAAATCTTGCTATCTCTTAGCATTGAGAGTGTTGGAAAGGGGAGGGGAGAGGAAGGAGGAGGAGTTTTGGAGGAAGATTTGGGGGTTGAGAGTTCCACCAAAATGAAGGAGTTTATTTGACGAGTTTTGAGAGGGGTTTTACTAACAAAAGTTAAACTTGTGTCTAGAGGTTTGCAAATTGATAATAGATGTGGGTGTGGGGATGTGGAAGATTTAGATCATGCTTTGGTTGGATGTGCGAGGGTGAGGGAGATTTGGGAGTGTTGTGGATATTTAATTGCTAACGTTGCTCCCTCCTTTCAGGAGTTCTTTTTGTAGGTACTTGGCTCTCAAAATGGACAAAAGATTTCCCTTTTTGTGGCCGTGGCGTGGAAAATCTGGACCTCAAGGAACCAGATTGTGTGGAATAATCATCTTCAGTCAGCTTCGGAAGTTTATATAGCAGCAAGAACACTAATTCAGACTTGGATGCAAGCTCAAAGGCCTACTTCACAAGCTTCATCACATGTGGTTTCATGCCGATTAAATACATGTGCTGGCAGAAGCAGATTACAAGTGGAAAATGTGGATCGATGGCAATTATTCTTGGGCGGTGCAGCCTTCAGCTCACTTCAACTTTCTGGTTTTGCATGGATATTAGAAGACATGGAAGCATAGTTCAAATTTGCTCGCTCAGGGACATTTAGTGGACTCTTTTTAGTAGCAACAACGAAAGCCATGGCACTTAGGCAAGCGCTGAAGTAGATAGTAGCTCACTCACAATAATCTGGGACGATATTTATGGATTCTCAGGTTGTGATTTCAGCTCTAAATTCAAGACTTGAGGATTTTTCAGAATTTGGTGACATTATTAGTGATTGCAAGAGATTGTTATTGCTTTGCCCATATATAGCAGTAGTATGAGTCAATCGACAAGGAAATGAGGCAGCTTATACGCTAGCGAGAGCTTCGTCTTATTTTGCTCGATTAAAACTATGGGATACTATCCCACCTTGTCTTTCACATTTTTATGGTTAAATGCAATTCTTTGTGTTTGCCTTCAAAAAAAAAGAGTTCGAATAATATACAAATTTACTCTTAATTAATAAAAAAGCTATTTCAAATGACCCACATGAATAATTTATAGGCTAGTTTACATTCATTTATCAAGTATTACCAAGTGCTAAAATAAGATGGAAAAAAATAATATTAGTTACTACCATTATAATTCCATATTTTATTTGATAAATCGGTACATAAAAAACATTTGTTAAGTCAAGTCAAGTCAAATTGAATTAATTAATTTTTTTTAGTTTGTAAGTTAACTAATTTCATAAAATTATTTTGATGCTTTTACTTTAGTTATCAATTTTTTTTGGTGATTTTGAACCTTTGGAAATCATCTAATTAAATGGTATGTAATATGAAGCATTATGGTGTGGTTAAGGCTAAATAAATTTGAAAAGTAAAAGTGCCTTATTTTTACTTTTTACTTTTTAATTTGATTTCTATTTTAATCACAAAATTTTGTTTAATTGTTAAAGTTTTTTTAGTTACACTTTTATTGTTAATAATAATTAAATATTAAATCAATATAAAGATAAATAAGCTAAAATATTTTATTTTAATTTCACATAAATTTATTATATTTTATTAAAATAAATAACTAAAATCTAAATAATGATTTTATAGATTTAAAATTTATGTATTTTAAAAATATTTGAGAAATTGTTAAATCTACGATCTTTTTATTGGGAATGTCACTTACACCACACGCTTTACTCTTATGACAATCATTTACCTACTTGTATACTACTTTCAATGTATTGTTTGGACTTTGGTATAACAAAATACCTTTCTCTTAAGAATAGAAACTCATCTCTTAATGAATTAATAGACGCTTACCACTAAAGACAATATTGTCACTTTTTCGATCAATGCATATCATATTGTAGATCACGACAGTACACATCAATTAGTTGTACAAATATCTTTTTGCTCTCTCTTTTTTATTTCTTTGGATGCCCAAACATCCAAACACAATTCTATTGGTAAGTATTCAAAGTCCAAACCTACTTTTTGGCATAATTTTGGCTAGGTGCTGTCAATCTCTTCTAAAGATTGTTTATTATTTTATTTCAATTATTTATGATTACTTTATTATAAGTATTTATCATTATTATTATTGTATTTATGTATTTAATTATTTTATTACATCTTTTATGTTTATTTGACTTATATAATTACTTATTTTATTTTATTACTTTATGATTATTCTACCAGGTATTCTTGTATTATTTTTTTGTATTTTTGTATTTACTTATGTTTATTATATTTTATGTTTATTTTCTTTCTTTCTTTATCTATTTAAATGCATTACTTATATGTATTTTTATATTTACTTATGTTTATTACATTTCTAGTGTTTATTTGCTATATTTATTTTATTTTATTTTATTTATTTTAGCTTTATTTATTTACTTTTTTTAACCTATATCACTTTTTTTTAAAGGCATTTTTAACCTGTATCACTTATTTATAGTTTTGTTGTATTATTAATATACTATGTTTTTATTGTCACATTTACATGTAGGTCTATCAGAAACAGTCTTTCTACTCTGTAGGGGTAAGACTGTGTACTATTAGACCTCCTCATACCTTGCATTGGTGCGGGATTTAGACTAGGTGTGATGATGATGATGTATTTTAAAGATATTTGAAAATTTAAAATATGTATTTAAATAAATATTAAACTAAAAATAATTTAATTTTTTAAAATTTATTATAAAATGGAAAATAAAAAATAGAAAATCATAACACAACTAAATGTAGAGATGTCAATGGGCCGGACTAGTCTGGACTGGGTCAGCTTATGATCTAGCCCGATCACGAGCTGATCAGCCTGTTGCTTAGCCTGTCAAATTTTTTTTAGGAAAACTTAAAAAATAATTTCATTTTTAAGTAATAATTAGGTCACAAGCTGAGCCGACTATAGTTATCCCATAACTTGGTCAATTCGAGTTAAAATTGGGTCGAGCTGGTTTTGACATATCTAACCAAACGAGCCTAAGTTTTAAAGTGATTGTTTTCCCTCCTAAAAACGACATGTCGTACAGGTGAAGGAAGGATGAGTTATGAGTGCGAGAAAAGGAAGGGACCCAGGTCAGGTCAGAAATTAGGTATCTTCTTGGTACGCACCGAACCGAAGATTTAATTAAGACAAAGACAAGAGGGGTATATATACATTTATCTATTCGTATATATATATATTCGGATGAGATAAATGCGCAAGTGAAGTGTGGAAAAGCTTTTACGGAGATTTATATGTTTTTTGGTTATAAAAGAAAGGCGAACAAAGGGATAGGGAAGCACTGGATTCCTCCTCTTTCCGTCCTAAGCGACGGTCTTCTTCTTACGCCGCTCGGCTTTCAGGTTTACTCTTTCTTCCTCTCATTCTGTTTCTGTTTGGGTTCTTCCTGCTTTGTTCGGATCTAATCTGATATGATTTTTTATCCACTCCGATCCGATTCTTTTTCGTTTAATAGGACGTTTCGATCTTTCTTCTTGGTTTCCAGGGTTTGATTTTCGTGTTTGATTTCTTCGGAATTTTCGTTGCCATCATTCCGATTTGGATTTAGGGTTGATGGTTATTGATTGGATGCAAACGGTTGAAATCTGCGAGGTTATCTACCTTTGTTATTTAGGGCTTTATGTCTCATTTTCGTTTGTAATCCACGGATACTTTAATTTTGTTGCAATCGGTTTTTTTTATAAGTGATGATTAGGGCGTTTCTTTGGCATGGATTATATTAGATCCGTGATTGTTACAATCTCCAGCACTTGGGTTGTGAATGCCTTATGATCCGATTCTTTACGACTGTTCTTCTCTATGGCGGCTAGTCGTATTTCTAATGGTTGAGAAAATTTTCGTGTATTTAACGTTTAGATTATTTGCTTTTATATTTAGGAACGAATAAGATTATTTTGTTTGATATGATCAATTTATAACGAGGTTACTTTCTAAGGGGCGTTCTTTTAAAGCATTCGTATTTAATAGACGAACAAGAAGTGTATGTGGACTGTTTGACTAGTTAGATTATTTGTATATGTTCTGATCACTTAATGATGCTTGCTAAATTTTGATGTTTCACTTCTAATTAGGTTGTGCAGAACTTGGATCTAGACGGCTTAATTTCTTTTATTAAGAGATGGAGAATGCCTTTTTCTGGTCAAGCTGCTACCAGTATCGGGTCTTTTCATTCCAAGAAGTGCTCGACTGGCGATTTTTCATCGTTGGAGATTTTCTTTTGGTTTCCTTTGTTAACTGCACTTAGTGGTCAGTTTCTGTTTAATGAAGACTATAGGGGACGTGATGCAAAGTTATTGTGAGATAAGTGTTGGATCTTTAATGCACTTCTTGAAGTAAATACCTTATCCATATTCTTTTAATCAATGCTTCAGATTTTTTTTTTCCCGATTTCTAACTACTCATATGAACACTGAACAGTGCATTGCTGATACAACATCCAGTTGAAGTCATAGCAAATACGTGTTCTGGAGTACAGTCTTGTACCCATTATCTTGTTTGTTGCTTGAACTTTTGTTCCGCTTCTCTAATTATAGGTTGTTGATGTTGTTGCAGGGTTGAAGTCTGCAAGGAATCCAATTGAAGTTAATTAGTAGTTTAATACTAGAAAAACCGCTGCCTCAATTATCTGCAGACTGTTTGCTTGTCACCTATTGTCCTGTTGCTCTTGATGGGTATCAGTTAAAGTGTTCAGAAATCCACTCATCAAGACCTACCTAGATCAGCAGGATCTTTTTAGTTTAGTTTGACTGTTTTAAGATCGGTGTGTCTGTCTCCTTGACACCGATAGTCATTGCATTTGGTCTTTTTTGTTTGGTGTAACTATGCACCCTGCCTCTTTCTTTGTCCACTCCTTTTTCTGGTATCCTGAAGTTGTGGGTATTGGGATGATTAAGGCCGTGGAGCTTGTCCATGATAAAAGTTTTGGTTTCCTGGTGTCAATGGTCATTGAAGAAAATTAGTTGAGTTTACCTGGACCAGCAAGGCTGTTCGTTTTTCTTCAGATTTCACCGAGGATAATATATCGTGAATGTCACATATAGCTTTTTTGAGTTTTATACTATTTTCTGAATAAAGAAAGAGCTTGCTTGCGTTTCACAACAAGATGGACAGGTCAGTTATTTTTCACTTTATGGTTCTTTTCTTTTTTCATTTTTGATCTTCAATTATAAATTAGGAATGCTGTATGCAGGTACAAGTTAATCAAGGAAGTTGGTGATGGAACATTTGGCAGTGTTTGGAGGGCAATTAATAAGCAGTCTGGTGAAGTTGTAAGTGCGATTGTATTTGCATGAATCCTAGGTTATAGACTTTTTTAAATTGCTTCATGTTTGGCAATGATAAACAGGTGGCAATAAAAAAGATGAAGAAGAAGTATTATTCATGGGAAGAGTGTGTAAATCTTAGAGAAGTAAAGTCGTTGCGAAAAATGAATCATCCATATATTGTGAAGCTCAAGGAAGTAATTCGGGAAAATGATATCCTGTATTTTGTCTTCGAATATATGGTAAATTCTTTTCCTCTATTTATTCAAATTGGATACCATTGAGCCAATGGTTTTGACATACTGGTGTTCCAGGAGTGCAACCTTTACCAACTCATTAAAGACAAATTAAAGTTATTTCTGGAAGCTGAGGTCAGAAATTGGTGTTTTCAAGTATTTCAAGGTCTTGCTTACATGCACCAGCGTGGATATTTCCATCGTGACCTTAAACCGGGTGAGTTTTTATCCATATTGTTGCAATGTATTTCTAGACATCTTTTAGATGGGACAAGCTACGGTGAACCTTGTTTAAAAAAATATCTGTCCTCTCATACAAATGATCTATCAACTATGAAGTGCTATTTGTCATTGCATACAACAATATTTTTCATTTTCGAAATTCGAGTATCACTGTTTATGAATTTGCTCTTATTCTTATCTTAATCCTTGGTTTTCATCTTCTCTTGCAATTTAAGTTGGTTATCTTTCTGGTATTAAGATAGCCCATTCTTAATTATTCATATTGTTGGTGGAGGTGGGTCTTTTCTTTTCAGTTAGGAATATCAGACTGATAACTTGCACTTCTTGCAGAGAACTTGTTGGTCACAAAGGATGTAATTAAAATTGCTGACTTCGGCCTTGCACGAGAAATAAATTCCCAACCACCATATACTGAGTATGTCTCAACACGGTGGTATGTTATCTTTCCCTTATTCTTTTAACTTTGTGCCATTTTTGGTGGTACTAGTCATTGTGGTGGTATGCTAAAGGTTCCTCTGTGGATATGATAGGTATCGGGCACCTGAAGTTCTGCTTCAGTCATTCGTATATGGTTCTAAAGTTGGTTAGTAGCAGATCAGTTTGAGATGTTCTACATTTTATCAATTGATATAACCGTATTACATATGTATCATATATTCTAATGGATACATAACTTTGCTGTAGATATGTGGGCAATGGGTGCTATTATGGCTGAGTTATTCACTCTTCGACCTCTTTTTCCGGGTACCAGGTATAGGTCTTCATCTTTTCCGTGATCTTGCTGCAGGTTATTTTACCTTTTGCTCACTGGCTGACATGGTTAATTTTACAGTGAGGCAGATGAGATCTACAAAATATGCAGTGTAATAGGCACTCCAACTGAGGATTCTTGGGCTGATGGACTTGATCTTGCTAGAGCTGTAAACTACCAATTTCCACAGGTCAGATTGTTTGTTTCCATGTCATATAACCGGAAGCATGTTTAAAATATCTTTGGTTATTAATGTCTGATTAATTTGGAAAATTGGGGAGTATTTCTTAATGTTGTTTGTTGTTAATAGCTGTAATTCTGGAAAGCTATTTTTTTTCCTTGGCAGAACAAATAAATTCATGCCATTTTAAAAATTTGAGGTGCTTTTACAATCTGTATATTTTGAATGATTAAGATGTAAGATGACTTTGAATGTTATTCTGTTGCAGTTTGCTGGTGTAAACCTTTCTGTCCTAATACCATCTGCAAGTAATGATGCAATCAACCTTATTACGGTCAGTACTGTTTGCAGTTGGTTTAGTCGTGTATTATTTTGTTCCTGCTTTTGTACAAGTTCCTGTATGCTTTCCCTTTCTCATTTGTCCTTCCCTATTTTTCTGGATATGCAGGCACTTTGTTCTTGGGATCCCTGCAAGAGGCCTACGGCTGAAGAGGCCCTTCAACATCCATTCTTCCAGGTGACTTATGCATGCAGTCTTCGTCTTCTTTAATGAAAAAAATATTTACTCTTCAAATTTGTTTTAGTGTCTCGTTGTCTTTCAGAGTTCAATGATCTCTTTACTGTTGCAGAGTTGCTTTTATGCTCCCCCATCACTTCGTTTTAGAACAGCTGTTGTGAGAACACCTCCATCGGGTTTGTTATTCTATATCTGCTCTGTTTGTTTCTCAAATATTAATGATGTATTATTTCAATATTGATATATTGTTACTTTTGTTATCTGTAGCTGGGACTAAGGTATCATCAGAGCAACAGTCTGGTAGGAGATATTCCAGGGCTGTGAATAATTCAAAGCTTGTTAACAATTTTCATTCTCTAAAGATGAATGCTTCTTTGAGCACAGGTAGGCAAAGCGAAAATGAGTTTTAGGACTGTCAACATTGTCAGATTTTATGAGTTTGTCAAGTTGTACACCCCAAAATGATTTTGGACAAATGCTGTTATGTTTTGTTAAATTAAAATGCTTTTGCTTGTAAATTTTCACAGTTGATATCATATTGCAGGTGCGCAGCGGAAGCTGGATATGGCCAACCAGGTAAACTATTGTTCTTAATAATGCTTTCTCCTTTTCAGAGGGATTGGAAATAATTGCCTTGAACCACTCTCTACAATCAGAATAAATTTTTATACATTGTCCCAAGGAAATGCTTTTGACTATGGAATCAGGGACACCTGTATTGTTGTATGTGATGTGGCATCTGTATTGATAGTAATGTTATGGTGTTTCTGCGAATGAAGGGTGCAAATAAAGAAGAGAAATCATTCAAGAGCTCTACAAGGCAACCGAAATATCGACCACCAGGAAGGAAAAGCCCTTGTAAGTTCTAGCCGCTTTACGTGGTCACTGGGTATTTATGCCACGGGAAGTGTGGAGCTAATTCCAACTTTTGAATGTGATATAGATTCTGATGTATATTTATTGTGGATAAGAACTGACTTGGTAGCCGTGTGGATTGTCAGCTTCTGTAAACAAGGGTAGAGTAGCAGCACGAGGGGTTTCTGATGCTGCAGACAAGTTTGCAAATATGGCAATTGGTTCTCGCAGGCAGTCTCTGGTGCAGCCTCGGCCTCCACCTATGAGAGCTGGAGTACAATGGACTAGAGAGTCTGGTGACATGTTTCTCAGGCCATCTCAACAATTCCATCCTGCCAGAACTTGTACGAGGAGAGTTGTGGGATGAAAAACTTTGGCTCTTAAAAATGTCTATGCTAAAGTCGCTACTTCTACTTACCAAAATGTGAAGAGCACAACCGGGAGTGTGTGTGTGTGTGTTAAATTGTGATTTAGAAAAACGGATTTTACATATGCGTGTTATCGTTTGCTGCTGCTCGATGATTTAGAAAAACGGATTTTACATATGCGTGTTATCGTTTGCTGCTTCTCGATGACAATGAGATTGTTATTTAATGGTTTGAGGTAGCAAATGAGAGTGGTGTGACCTGTGAAAGCTGCTTGTTTTTTCTTCTTTTTCCAGGTGTGGATAGGTTTTGTTGCGTACCCCATTAATTAACTATGTTATGGTGATGTTTTCTTTGGTCAACTCTGATTTTAATTTTCGCTTGTTTTATATTACGAATCATTAATTGGAGTGCCTCAAATTAACCGTCATTCTTTACAGATAATCGACGTAGCTATAATGAATTGGTCAATATCTTCATTGGTGTCTGTACTTGTGAGGAGTGATTAAGAAAGGAGGGTTTGTGTTCTGATGAAGGAAAAGAAACACGCGCCCCACTCCGTATCTTTTTCTTTTTGTTCAGAAATCAAGTCCCCAGGATTAGAATCTCCGGTTCTATAGGTATTGAGCTTGTATCCTTTCTCTGTTCTGTTCCCACCACTGCTTTGCATGAACTTCCCCGAACCTTTCACGACTGTGTCAACAGAACAAGAGTTTTCTTATTACCTTATTGGAAAGCAAAATCTAAAAACAAGAATAAAAAACACTTAATGAATCCTTGCGTAAAAGGAATAGAATGAACGAGGTGGGAACCAGGAAATGATAGCCAACAAAAAAAAAAGAAAGAAAAGGGAATACAAGTTTGTACTACCTGAACCTGACACGTCGGAGCTCCCTAGTGCCATCAACTAATTGTCTGATGGTAATGTATACTCCAGGCTCATCTTCCTCAACCCATTCTGCCTCAACATCACTAGAATTATTATCTTCTCTAGACGAGGTAGTTGTCCTTGATGCATCACCTTTCGGACCAGCCATAATGTAACCACCATAGGAATGTTCAGATGGAAAATGCCCCTTACTTCCAGGATGTCTCTGATAGTTCCCTGGTGTGAAAGCTGGAGCTATGGGGCTGTCCTTTGCAGAATCTATTCTTGTGCAAGTTGAATATCGTGTCTGGTGAACAAAAGGTCATCCATTAGAACGCAAATGTTTCCGATTTGCATGAGAGAACCTATATAGTATGTACACTTCCCTAGAAGCATGTACATTTATGCTTCAATCATTGATCATTAAAGCAAGTCCATGGACTGCCATGCTTTAAGGTGCCATGCACATAGTCATCTCTTTTAAGTTTATACTGGAGATAAACAGTTGTTCAAATATCAATTGACAGCTGAATCTTCTTTTACCGTCGAACAACATCTGCACATTCCTGTATTGGCCTGACATCTGAAGTTCTGCATGTGCATGTGATTTATATCATCCTATATTATAATATCAAGCGCCAACAACAATCATATGGCAATTTAATCAATAATTCCAACTTAATGTGCCTACGTAGGAAGTCAAAGAAGTTATTAGCTTGTAAGCTTATTAAACTGGTTCATGTCTAAAGGTAGCTGTTATGAAGCCTCATCCTGTCCTCCAGCAACAAAAGAAAAAGGAAAAGCAGAGAAAAAATCCAATGCAAAAAAAAAAGAAAGAGAGAAAAGAAAAAGAAAAACTTATGAAATCTCCAGGAATTTAACATATGAATGCATTCTACCTCATCCTCGGACCTTGGTGGAGTGTGAAGATCTTGACGATTAAACCTTTGGACATTGTAGAGCTCCATGATCCTGTCATAATTCTCACCCCACCACCGCTGAGCTTCCCATTTGTTGAACATGTCTCGGCTTCAAAATTCAAATGTCCGAGTAATTTAAGCTTGTGCTTCCACAAGATATCAAGGTTTAGCAATTTATTTGCCTTTTCACTTGCCATGCCAATGTCAACGGTGCCATAAGTAATTGAAATATTTGACTAGTTCAAGATATTCGACAGAGGAACAGTGCTGTACATATGCAATAACATTTTTAAGTATCTAATATGACAATTTTTTTCTCCCATATATGAACTTCATTCGTGAATTTATATGCGATTGATCCATAAAAATTTTCAAACAAATTATCTCACAAAACTGTTCAAGTTCGCTGAAGTAGGAAGCAGTGATGGATATATCTAGCACATACCTGAAGCGAATACGCTTTAGATCATTTCCACCATTAGGAAGAGAAACGAAAGTAATGTGAACACCAGGCTCCACCTGTGCCATCCATTCCTTGGGCACATCCTCGTGCTCAAGCACTACACAAGAATCTACTCCTCCAGTGGTTTGGTCACCGCTGAATAGTCCACTGAATCTCGGCTCCAGTCCCGTGCCATGATGATGGTGACTACCACTTGTAAAATCCCATGCAGGTGTTGAGCTTGAGCTTCCACCTCCAAAGTAAGGATATGGTACTCCTTCTGACGAGGAGTCGAAATCTGGATATGGTCGATATGCTTTCTTGTTGCCTATGGAGCTCGTACTGGGCTTGCATTGCCTGTAAGCTACTGAGCATTTCAATGCCATATCCTTTATCTGCACCAATTTTGAAGAGCAAAGTTAAGGCCGTCAGTGAACAGGATAACGTTCAGCTGATTTTTGTAGACAATAACCAATGAAAAATAATTTCCTTCGGATGTTTGACCACCCAGAGAACTCTGAGAGAAGAAGACAATGTCATGCAGAATAGTGATACTGATCACAGTATTCCTAGAAATGTAAAAGAATAATGAGTTTTGATAATTTAGGCGATAATCTGTGCGAAATTGTTAGAAGCTCCTAAGAAGAACCATGTGCAAAAAGCTTCTCAGTTAATAAATCAGAGTAAGGAATACTGCATAGCATATAGCAGATTATTATTTCTTTCATTCGAACAATATGTAAACAGCAAGATCCTATCCTCATTCCTTTCTCCATATAATTTCTTGTATTCTTCACTTTGGGAGATAGAAAGGGCACGCAAGAATTCAATGGTGGATCAAAATAACGATGACTCCCTTCTTTTTAAAAGATGACACTGTTGCTTAGGATTAATATGCTGTCACCATTCTATCCTGCAATCCCAGTTCTATACCAAAGCATGTTAACATATCAGTGCTTAAATATTCTCATAATGGAACAAGAGAATATTGCTTGCTCACCTACAGGGATTAACAGCTTGTTAAGCTTTTGTTACTCACTCCTTTTGTACAGCACTGTTGTGAATTTCGTATAGTACCAACCTGGAAAAGGCACAAAATTGTTTTGTACCATACTGGATTACCGTATTAAGATATCGGATTAGATTTGTAAATTAAGAAAATTTGAAGGAATAAATTAAAAAAATATGTATTTATATGTTTAAATACTTTTAAATATATAACTATTTTAAAAAACAATTATATCTTAGAATATTTAATAAATAGTTATTGAGTCAAAATTTAAACTTTTTTAATTTTGATTATAATAAAAAATTAATTTTAATTATATAAAATTTAATAAATTATTATATAATTTTGAAAGTATTGACAATATTATAAAATATCACATTACCAAAATAGGTACGAATTTTGATATGATATTGGAAACTTGACTCAAATGATAATGTAGAGTTAGTGCAAGGCTTGGCCAGAATCCAGAAAACGACAAACTCCTTCCGATCTTTGGAAACAAACTAGGATGGTTTCTTGGAGTTAATATGTCATTTACAGAAGATCATCTGCAGAATTCCTGAAAAAGATTTGATTTTCTACTTGAAATATGAAGAGATTTTCTCTAATGAACAATCTACATAGAGTTAAGCCAGTGAAACCTCCTTGTCCTAATGAAGCCTTTTGTTTTTTTGCACCACCCATCACTATGAAGCTAATGACGATTGAGGGGCTCTAGTTGGTATGTCAAAATCATGAGACTGTGTAATGAGCCACCTTCACTGCAACTGTAGTAGAAATACTGACAGTTCCTATGGAGTAGGCACAGAAGTTGGTTGAGTTACCAGGTTTTGATCACATGGGCATCCACCTAACCAGAAAGAGTAAAAAAGAACTAGAAGTTGATAAATTTCTATTTAGAGGACCTTTTGGCACATGTTCACTTTCAGGGCCAAAAATCTAGTGAGTCGTTCCAGGGTGGAGGTAACAGAGACTGCAACAAGTACAGCTCAGCAGTCCTTGTTTTAAGTTTTACCATGGCAAGATTTTGTACTAGTTATAGCCCTGAAAACAGAAGAAAGATTCATTTTTTCCTTTCATCGTCTAATATGAAGAATAATATAGTTACTACAAGTAGTAATGCAGAAGGCAGCTAATGAGTAAGCACGTAAAAAAGAACTAAAAGAAGCCAAAGGTTGGTCCCTGGGGGGGGTCCATAATATCTCATGGAACTATGATTTTGTTTGCTTTCACAAGCCACAAGTATTTATTTAAGGCAAAAAGATACTGCAAAAGCAAGACAAACTAGAATAGAGATGGATAAGATATGGACCTGTGTTGTCAGGCTTTTGATAGCTTCTTTCGTATTGGGCGTTTCACTCCCACGCGCCGCCCCTCGTCCACCTTCCTCCTCTTCTGCCACCGGCTTTGTACACGCTATGCACGTAAACATCTTCTCAGGTTTCCAACTTTTTCCTTCTACTCCTGCCAAGTGACCAATCCATTGTAAATATAAATACAAGTTATAAATAATCCCAAATAAGCAAACACTATCAACCATTAAAATAAATAACAAAATTGAGATTTTTGTTAAGGAGTTTTCGGTCAATGAGGGAGACATAAACATTCATATATCAGTGATGAGACAGACAACCTTGTAACGGGCCTTGACCCTCAGACGGCTATAAAATATTAACAAAGAAAAGAGATGGGCACCCAGAAACAAAGAAGAAGGACAAAACTGTTAGTGTTGCCACTGAATCCAAAATGAACTAATAACAAACTAAGATTGATGTTGTTGGTTGCGTTCTTAAACTTTAAAGGAATGGGAAGACGCTTTTGGAGAAAGACAAAAAGGAAAAGATAAAGAAACTTCACCTCTTGGGATCAGAGAAGACCTAAACACAAAGACAACAACAGTGAGTCGTGTTACGGCAAAAAGAAAGAACATAGATTTCAGACAATTAGCCCTCTGAAAGTTGGTCAAAGCGTAGATTGACTTTACCCCCATCTTCCTCATTCTCATTGCTTTTAATGAACTACACCCAGTAATTTGAACTAGAAAATAAAAAGAGGTGCGAACCGAAGTTTCTGAGAAGAAACAAATTACAAAAAGAAAGAAAAAGAAAGATTTGTCATGAATAAATTCTTCACCTTCTATAACACAAAAATTAAAATCAACCAATCCCATCAATAGGGTATGATAAAGGAACAGGGCAGCAAAGAAGTGTCTTTCCTGGATAAAACAGAGAAGGGTCACAATTTTTTTTCCCATTTTCTTTGGGTTGTGGGGCAAGAGAGAGGAAGAGAGAAATGAAAAGACTACTGATCAAAATTGTTCGAGAACGACTTGCTCAGTCAAGAAGACGACTCAAATAATGGAAAACAAGAAAACCACTCCTGTATTGTTGTTACTCTTGTTATTGTTTTGTTGCTCCTGTAATTTTGTGGTTTTTTGTGTGTCTAAATATTTCAATACGATCAAAAAACACAAATAGAGAGAGAAGAAATACGGTACGATGGATTAAGTGAAGTTCTGTTTGGCTGCTGAGAAAAGTTAAAAACAATACTACAAACAACAAAGAAAAAGAGAGAATCTGTAGAAGTAACAAAAAGAAAATAACTAAAACCCATGAAATGATAAGAAAATGGAAGAAAAAAAAATAACGAAACAGAGGACACACGGAAAAAGCTGAGGATTGCATCAAAAGACCAAGCAAAGCTCCTACGTACTTTCGATCAGTCTCTTCTCAAAAACGCGAATGCCAACAAAACCACTAGTTATTTACAGCTCAAAACAGAGCACCGAGTCCTTTATATTCATGAACAAGTCGAATATTTTCTTCGCTGCCACATTACTCAAAATAGCCTTTTGATTTCTGTCTCAGAAGGATCACGGTCACACTCTAAGCTACTGCGCATAGAAGACTAGCAGAAATAGAGTAGGAAGTTGGTAGCCAAACAAAAAGAAGGAACTATATGATGGAAATCGGCTTTTCCGGCGAGACAAAAAGAAGAAAACGGCAATTCCCGACAAGTGAGTGTGGTTCGCAGTTGTCTACGTTAATGGCTAAGGAGGAACAGAACTTCCACTCGAGTTGGGACTATTTTATTTATATAGGCAAAATTAAGACTTTACGCCGTCAGTTTCTAACCGTTAAATATAACGGAAATTATGAGATAAAATTTTATTATTTTTGTGCTTAGCCCATTAATGACACAGTTTTAATTAATAACTTAAAAATTAATTAATTAAAATAATAATTTTATTAAAATTTAAATTATTTGAAATCAATAACTAAATTATTTTAATCTTTAATTTTTAAAATATTAAAATAATTTATTTTGTAAATCTAATACGAATTAATTAAATGTAAGCCAAATTAATAGTTAATTCTTAAAATCAATTTAAACTAATTAAGTCTAATTAAAATTAATAATTTATTATAATTAGTATAGACTGAATTATTTCAATTTGATTAATATATATTTAATATTTATATTTCGCATATTTTATTATTATTTTAATAAAAATAAAAAACATAAAATTTTAAAGATAAATTTTTATAAAGTTTGTTAAATTATAGTGAAAGTCTTATAATAAACTGAGGAAAAATAATAATGAAAAAATAATTGGTCTCGATAAGTGAGGACAGAGGGACCCACATGTTTTGATTGTGTAAGGCAAGGATCTCTTACGTGTGTTAGTAGAAGTGCACGCGGCGTCGGATTATTGGGTGGATACGTATTTGATCATGCAGATATTTTGTCTTTTCTTTAATTTTTGAATAAATAACTTTGAAAAAAAAAGAATCTTAATTTAGAAAATGGCTTAATTCAGATTCCTAGTGGGGTCTGAGATTTTACATTCCAAACATGTTAATAAAGATAATGGAAGGACACCATCCATGGTTGTTTTGGGCACACAAAACCTGAGACACACTGAGCTGTTGGCTCTGCAAAGGGTGCAACGAACCAGGAATCCAAATTGGAGCGTAGCAAAAGTTCCCAATCTTGCCTAAGCTAAGAACAAGCAACAGGAACAATATGCTTAGACATTCCGAGAAAGAAGACAACCTAAAACTGATTTGGCTCCTGGGACATGTCTCATTGTGTAAGTGATACTTTCTCTTGCTACAAGAACGGACATGACCAAGTATGGTCAAGTTGTGCCCTCCCTCCAAGAACTCTTCTTAAAGCTTGGGTGAGTGATACTAGTACGGTAAGAATATGTCCATTTGGTGACTGACTAAACCGGCTGTGACCCGTGACTACACATTGGCGCTGTTGGGCAGCGTACGTTTTTTACACCAGAGACAGAGAGATGCTGTACTGCCTGTTGTCGGTTGTCAGCTCAGCACAGCTGCATTTGGATTTGGATTTGGTTGCTTGCTTTGCATGTTGGGTTTGGGGTTGTACCATGTGTCTGTGGTGCCGTTAGGTTGCTTGTATTTACTAGAATATGCTTGTGTAGTTGTTCATGTTCTTTGTTTTTAGCTTTAACCCATACCCAATTCCACTTTTGGCTTTATTCCTGAGTGTAGCCGTCTTTAAGCAAAGAATGCTTGGAATAGAGGGACAACTAAACAATCCCAATAATCTTTTATCTCTCTTATAACACATAGTCTACCGTTAAAACAGTCTTCTTTTGATGCCAAATTCAAGTTTTTGGATAAAAGGGGTCATCTTCTTAAGCAAGGAAAGCATTGAACAAAAAGAAGGGAACATGAAAGTTTTAAGGGATTGAGAGATCAGGCTTCGTTTTTTACGTGGGGAATGTTCTGTCCTGAAACTCAGCTGGTGTGATGATGATACATCGATGTACCTTGAAAAGTTTTGTCACCAGATGTCCATTCAATGATCAACTCCCTCAAAAGCAAATTTCACTTCTTTTGGATCCCTAAACCTTTCCCTATTTCCAATGCCTTTTTATTCTAACTTTGATTTTGTATTATAGTAAGTTGAGAGTTGCATGAACAAAGTTATTCTCTTCCTACTCAGCTGAAAATACCCCTATGACCAACTCAATAATAGACAAGTTTTAATTGCAAAGTATTGCCAATCTGATAGCTAAAAAGAAGATAAAGTGATCACTGAAGAATTCTTGCAAAGGAGTTCTTGTTAGAATCGAAAGCCAAATAAAACCTACGACGAAGTAGTTTCAACTACATGCGAATAACCATTTAGATTGTCAATGTCATATCCATCTTTAAAAATATATTCGTATCTACGCCTGAATATATGATTAATTTGATATTGAATATTCATCCGTGATAAGGGTATGTGTTGAAATTATTCATGTTACAGTAATATATAGATAATAGATATCAAAATAATTGATAGTATTTTAAATAAATATTATTTTCTAAAAATAAATTAATCTTCTTCTTTTTGATAATTTTATGATAGGTTTTGGTAATTTAATTAAAATTAAATTCTATTTTAATTAAACTTCAATTAGAATTATAAACAATTCTAATTAAATATTAGTTGTGCCTAAATAAGATCCAATATCTTACATTAATTCTTATTTACTAAATATCTCTTATTTAATCATTAAGTTCTTCAAACTTTACAATTAATTCTAACTTGATTAAAATATCTTTGCTCTCTTCAACTTGTGCTTTATGTGTGATCTATTAGATTCTAAAATATGTTGGTAAAGGATACAAATTATAACCCTAAATCATATTTAGGATTAGATAAATTAAACTCTTTTAATTTATCTTTAATTCTCTAATTAACTAATTTACATCCGTACATCAAACTTGACGTCTAGCAACACATCATGGTCACTCAAATATCTAGGAATGTTAAAGTGACTGTTACAATCCTTTTCATGCATGAATTTTTTTGTATAATTCAGTCCTTTCATCATATAACATTTCGATTCGATATAGAGCATGTAATTAATATATACTCTATTTTGAGCCTAATCGTATTAGTTTTATATCATTAGCTATTAATTCAATTAATGACATTTATAAACTATTTACCAAATGTCATTTTAACTTGGCCAAGGATTTCTCGAATCAATACTAATTGAGAACAATAGAACATTTTCCCTAATTACTTTAGGGTGATAAATTATATTTTGATCACTCAACTACTTTAATATAGTTCATGCTATATCTAATGACTACTTATTGAACTACCTATGATTAGAATAAGTCATAAGTAGTATTAAAACATAGTAATCCCTGTACGAGATAACTTTGGAGACCTCAAGTTAAAGAATCACTTATACAACCATCACAATGAAAATTTTCATAAATATATAAGTAATGTTCTAAATGGATTTGTCATAAGGGTCAGTTTAGTGAACTTTTTCTCTACTTATAAGCATCTACACGTTTGTTTAAATATCTCCATACTTTAGTCTATGAGATCGATACTTCTTTCATAAGAAAAAATATAACATGTGCTAGTTTTTTTACATTTTATTAATGTTCAGTCTTAATAGACTAATGACTAGGAATATTTTAAAAATAATATATAAATGCATTATGAATCTCAGAATTATAATTTCATCATAATCATTTGCAATGTATAATTATCTCATGAACTTTATCATAGACATCTAAATATGTAAAAGATAAAGAATGCCTTTACATTATTTTGTCACTAAATTATAACTAATTGATTGATTGTAGAGTATAAACTAACAATCTCCCACTTGTACTAAGCCAATTGTTTAAGTATCTTACACCATATCGCCATATGACGATCATGCTATTGTTGAGACAGTGGCTTAATGAGAGAATTCTATAAGATTCTTTATAGTGATAACTTGCTTAACTTACAACTTTAGTCTTAATTATCATCATAATTAAGATAAATTTCCTAAACACAACATTGGAACTTTGATAAGACCTTAGCTCCTTCTCTATGTCCAATGGTTCTAATGTTTCATAATATATTAATGTCTTGAACAATATAAAGAACTTAATGATCCAATCAATCATTTCCACTAAATAAAAAATGAATTATAGCTTAATTAACAACCATTGCTACATTAGAACCGCACCAATCTCTAAATAATATCATTCTAAGTAAAATATACCTTAATTAGGATTTAATTCTAAAGTTAATATCCTTATCACCTTGAATTTAAATATCAACTTATACATAGAATAATAGATATTTTTAATATTTCACAAGTATCAAATATCTCAAATACTAAACAACTTTAGTACATTACCTATATCCTTGGACTTAAATAGGTAAACAACTTCCAATATATCTCTACAGATCTAATTCCCATAATTAAACGTCGATACCTTTTTCATATCCAACAAGAGTTGTTCTTGGATAATTATATTTTCAACAATTGAAAATTAGAATTATTGTTCTTTATAGGTAATATGTCTCTACATACTCTCACTAAAGAGGACAACTATACTCCCACTAACCTTCTTTTAAACATGATAAATTCACAAGCATCTCTAAAATAAACTCTTTGAATTTATTATGAAAGTGAATCTTTCAACATCTCATATCTTCTCAACTATACATCATCATAAAAGGCAATAAATTCAATTGGATGTATTGTCATGAGATTTGAACCTTTGAAATTTCCTCTTACTCTCGCTATTTATCTTGAGAACCATTCTCCTATAAGTATACATTGAAACAAACAATTTGTTTAATAGATCTATAAGATTATATCCAAACTTTTGGGTATCTTATAACCTTTTAATATCCAATTTAGTTCTAAAATTAGTGGATAATACATGCTTCAACTAAGTATCATATCTTTAAATCATCAACTTTGACTCTTTCAAATTCTTAGCATTCTATATCTAATATGAAATCTTGCTAACCTAAAACTATTGAAGGTAAGTTATTGTATTAGGCATCACTATAGAAGAAATAAATATTGCATCATACAATATCTCATATTGTATTTTCCTCTTTACATAAATCTGTAATCTTATGGAATTTTATTGTGAAGGTATTTACTAGAGAATTTTATTTCCTATAGATAACCAAAATTTAAAACCCTCCGCATTGATCTCATTCAAGTGCTTCAACATTCTCAATGTACTTTGATTTAAACAATTTGAACTTTTTAAAATAATTAAATCAATATTTCATTTAATACATATGAATATATCAAATAAAGTTATTAGTAATCTAATGAAATATAAGTGTCATCATTTTATTAATTATTATTCCATCTAATAAATCACATGTATGAATTTAACAATTCAATACCATCATCATCCTTTCACCAGAGGTTGATTTGGTTATTCTTTAACTCAAAAAATTTTACAAGTTTCATACGATTCATAATCAAAAGGATACTTATATCTTTACATGTAACTTTATGATTCTCATTTTTTGATTTAACTAATATGGCATAAAAAAAATCTCGGTTATTCAACTTTTTATTCTTGTCATTTATGTTAAACATAAGTCTCCTTTAATCTAACACCTATAAACTATTTGTATAAACTTGGATCAAGTACTTTTACTTAACAATCTATTTCTTATCCTGCATTGAACATTGCAATAATGTTAAATCTAAATTCAATATCAAATCCTTATAAGCATGAACTAGAAATTTATATGATCATATATGATCTCTATTATATTTCGTATTGGTAAGAAAAGTTATACAATCATTTCTTCTAATGATAATTGTTATCATTCTATACTAAAGCTGTTGGCCCCGGGTCTCCACAGGGATTCACATTGCAATAAAATAAAATTACAACATTTAAATTTAATTAAAGTCTAGACAAAGAAAATTCGTGGTGGGACTTTTCTAACATAAGCAAATAATAATTAAAATATCATAGAATGATTTTAAAAATAAACTTAAATTATTCGAAAAATGATTTAATATAAACAATTAATTATTAATAATGTACACAATTAATAGATAATATCATAATAAAAGGAATAGATAATAATTATATTAAATAAATAAATTTAATAGGAAAAGTAAAAATAATACCCAACAATTTAATGAAAAATTTTCAATAGCAAAAATGAGCAAAGAACAAATGTTTTTAGTGTAAAAGAAATTAATTTACAACTTAATTAAGTATTAAAATAACTGAATTCAAAAGGAGAAAAGTCATAGGTGTGACTCTCATAGTCACGCCTGTGACAAAAGTTACGGGTGTGACTTCTCTCTCACGCCCATGAAAGGGAGTCTAAAAAATTGAGGAGTTGCGATCGTACCGTGTAACGATCGCGACTCTAGACATTTTTGAGCCCGTCGAGATCGCGATTTTAGGCAAAATTTGGGGACGGTCGCGATCGCGACTTTCCGAAATTCTGGGACTGTCGCAATCGTGCTGTGTCACGATCGTACTGTGTCACGATCGCGACTGCCCCATTTATACATCCTTATTTCCAAATACCATAACTTTCAATCTAGAAGTCCAAAAATTTCAAACTATATATCGTTGGAAAGATAAGCAAAAGATCTACAACTTTCATGAGACAACTTTGTCTAATTCGGTCTGTATCGATACAGTTTAATCATTTAAGTTTCAGATCACATTTTTATCCTATTCTCTGTTTTCCTTCATCTGTTTTTATTCATTTCTAACACAAATGTCACAGGACCGAACCAACATTCAATTTCCTACATACCAAACTCCTTTGATACATAATTTACTACAACCAAGTCCATCCAAAAGTCTCCCAACATTCAACACATAGCCAACTTAATAGAAGAAGAAAAATTTTGCATATATAACTATACATACATATATCAGAAAAATTTCTGCATTTACTATCAACTTTCATTGTCCATTTTCACTGT
>JAOQMS010000001.1:17358565-17371457 GCA_027563885.1 Erythroxylum longipes | reverse complement strand
TTTTTGTTTTCCCCGACGGATTATTTAATTACCGTCGGTAAAAGGCAACGGAAGTTGTGTCGTCGGTAATATTCCGATGCTAATTCGCAATTTCCTTGTAGTGTAAGGTATGCAACTTATGCACTCATAATCAAACTATATGCATAACACGTCAAGCTTCGTTTAATTCCAGTTATTAATCTAAAATAATGTTTCTAACTCTTTAGAAAAATTAAATTAGATTACATTCGTTGATTCCTAATTGAATTTAATTCCTATTCCAAATAGAAATTCAATTTGATTTGAAAACAATTTTCTAATCCAATTGAAAATTATTTCCAATTTTCTTGACTCCTTTAATAAAATTTAATTGAAAATTTTTTTCAATAAATTATGCTACTTACTTATTATAATTTAGAAAAACTCCTTTTCAAAATTATATAAGTAACACATTTTAATCTAATTAGGAAATAATTTCTAATCTCATTATAAATTACTTTTCCTTAATTAGAATGTTTTCTAATATTAAAGGAAACTAATTTTGAAAAAACAAATTTAATTAAGAAACAAATTTCTTAATTACTTAAGAAAATATTTTTCTTAATATTAAGGAGTGTAATTAATTAATTTTAATCTAATAGAAAATAATTAATTCTAATTTTAGAAACTATTTTTCTAAAACTAATTAGGAATCAATAAATTATTAGTCTTAATCATATTAAGAAAAATAATTGTCTTAAGTTTGGAATTGAATTGATAATTAATATAATTTAATAATTTAACATCTTGAAAAATTAAATTAAATTCTTAAGGATAAAAAAAATCCCTTTGAAACAATTTTCAAATAATTAGAAAACACCTTTTCTAAAAATTATTAAGGATTTAAACCTACTTAATTTTAATTAAACCAATTTAATTTAAAAGGGTTAAAACTAAAAGGGAGACTCTGGCACATTCTATACACGCGCAAGCATAAAACAGCTGGCATGCACGCGCCAATGTACACAGATGCTTTAGTTGTGTGCACCCCATCGTTTTCCAGTTTAGGGTTCACTGCCACCAGTGCTTTCCTCTGCTTCTCTCGCCTGCTGTCATGTTCAATGTTGCAGAGGCAGATGAAGAAGAAGATGATGACGGAATGAACAACAGAAGTTCACTAGTCGTTAGATGTTAAACACTATATGCTGCGTTTAAATAAAGTCCAACTTTGTAACCTTATGCCAGGAACTACTGAATCGTATATCAGCTATATTTAAGCTGAATTGTAACGACTATATCAGTATGTCATAACCAAATGGAAATGTTGTTCTCTCTCTCTCTCTCTTCAATTTTATGCGTATCTTTCTTTCCTTCTAATATTCTCTTGTGTTTGTTACCTGCACTCTAAATCAAGTATACGTTTCTATTATGTTATCTTGATTATTCCTTCAACATTTAAGCTTCCCTACAGTTGGAGCACTATTGCGTCATTTGTTTATGGGCGATTACAGCCCTTCACCAGTGGCATTTTGCCACTGGTTTACGATTGAACCAGTGGTGACGCCATTGGTGCACGACAAACCATCACCAGTGACCAGCATTAGTGATATCACCAGTGAGGAGACGCGTCTCACTGCTCTCGCAGCCGCTTCTCACGCCGTAGTTCAGCCAAAAGTCAAAACATCCACTAAATGCAAACTAGAACAGAAGACCCAACTAGAAAACCCAATCAGAAACACAAACACAAAAAGAAGGTTTCTCGAGCCATAACAAGTAAACCACAATAAACGGAAATCCAAATATGCAAGGACAATCAAAATGATTGGTTTCTCCAGACTCAGTTCTCATGGTGTTTTCCAGATTATTCAACATCATAAAAAATGAAAACCAACAACCACAAAACACACGTAGGCAGCCTCATTCCAATTTCCAGAACGCATAAGCGAATTTTTAAGAACAAACCCAAGCAAATTAGGTCATGCATTTCAAAACACAAACACAAATCACAACTATTTGCCATTTTTCTACCGGAACAATTTTGAGTTTGCAGGTTTCTTATTTCCAGAAATCACAAACACCACAAACCAAAACAACCATAATCATCCAACACCAATCCACAAGACCAGAAATCATAATCGCATACAAAAACAAGTTTTCAGAGACTTCTCTTACTTTAAGAACTGTAGAACAATTCTAGGATTTATTGTTTTCTAGGTTTCAGATGATTCGATAAAGCATTAATCTGAAACTTTTCCAAATTAAATTGAATAAATTTAATTCCATAATTGACCATCAATAACAATAAATTAATTTTAATCAATTTACCGAATTAAAGATGGCTCTGATACCACTGTTGGGAAACCAGGTCAGTATTCGATTTTAGTCGCAGCGAAAAAATTACAAAACTTTTTCGCAACCTTTGATTTCCTAAAACCATGATCTCTTTAATTCTATAAAATGATTAAACAAATCATAATAAAGCGGAAACTTAAGTCATACCTTATTCTAAAGCTTGATCTTAATCTTGTCGTATCCCTCGAACTATTTCTAAAACCGATTCTTCTCAACCGCTATAGCCACATAAATATCCGGCCTCTAATAATATCTACATAATGGGTTGAGAGAACTCTGTAACTTTTACAGAGAGGGTTAAGCAAGAAATGCTAGCTCTATAGAGCTTAAGCCTATTTATACTAGGTTTTAGATGTTTTAATAATTTAATTGAAATTAAATTCTAATTTTAATTAAACTTCAATTAGAATTACAAATAATTCTAATTAAATACTAATTATACCCAAATAAGATTCAATATCTCATGTTGATCCTTATTTACTAAATATCTCATATTTAATCATAAAGTTTCTCAAACTTTACAATCAAGTCCAACTTGATTAAATTAACTTTGCTCTCTTCAACTTATTCTATATGTGAGACCTATTAAGTTCTCAAATATGTTGATAATGAGTACAAATTATAATTTTAATTCATAATTAGACTTAGATAAATTAAAACCCCTTTTTAACTTATCTTAATTCTCCAATTAAAAAATTTACAATTATAGATCAAGATTGACGTCTAGCAATACGTCATGACCACCCAATTATTTAGAAATGTTAAAATGATTTACACTAACCTTTCCATGCATGATTTTTTCGTATAATTCAATCCTTTCATCATATAATGCTTCGATTAGATCTAGAGCATGGAATTAATGTTTACTCTATTTTGAGTTCAATTATATTAGTTCTTCACCATTAGCTATCAATTGAATTAATGACATTTGTAAACTATTTATAAAGCTTCATTCCACCTTGGCCAAGGATTTTCCAAATCAATACTAATTGAGAACAACAGAACATTCTCCCCAATTACTTTAGGGTAATAAATCATATCCAGATCACTTAATTACTTCCATATAGTTCATGCTACATCCAATGACTACCGATTAAACGACCCATGATTAAATAGATCATAAGTTATATCAAAACGTATCAATCCCTATACAAGATAACTTTGGTGACCTCAAGTCAAATGATCACTTATACAATCATCATAATAAGAATTCCATAGACATACAAGTAATGTTCCAAACGGATATCTCATGTCAGGTTTGTTCAGTGAACTTGTTCTCTAGCAAACACCTACATGTTTATTTAAGTATCTCTATAATTTAGCCTATGAGATCGACTACTTTCTTCATAAGGAAAAACATAATATGTACTAGTCTTTTTGTATTATATTAATATCCAATCTTAACAGAACAATAACCAGGAACAATTTAGGGATAATACATAAATGCAGTATGAATCTTATAATTATAATCTCATTATAATTTCATTTGCAATGTACAATTATGCCATGAACTTTATCATATACATCTAAACATGTACAAGATAAAGAATGTCTTTAAATAATTGTCACTAAACTATAACCAAAGCGATTGGCTATAGGGCATAAACTAACAAAAAAAGGGTACTTGAAAGAGGCCTATATGATCTTTCTAGTATTAATGCAAAACCTTTTATGGGATTTCATAAAGCTTAGTGCATTCAAAGGGGTGTTAGCTTGATAGAGATATTGATTAACCAATCAAAGAGTATATGAATATAGCCTTAGAGAAGACAATTTCAATTTCTAGGAGATCTTACTACTCTAGATTAATATATCCATCATAAGTTTATTAAATCATGACATCTAATATGACACTAGGGAAATTTTTTATCTAGGTGATATTTGGGTATGCTTTCTTCACTTATATATTTTGTTCTCTTTCTAGTAGTTGTTTACTCTTTACTCCACCCAAGTTTAGGCTTAGGTTTATTTTTAAATTTAATTGTCAATTATTAAATATATCCCTTTTATTTAATTATCTATGTAATAGTATAATATTTAATAAATTCTTACTTATTTCTTTTATGATAAATACTATATTCACTATTGTATTCATGCCAAATTATAGGCACACTTCCCTGAGTTTGCAAGTAATATATTTCATGAAAGAACATTTTAGTAGTAGAAAATGCGCTTAATAAGGTTTTAGCATTATTACAGGGGAAGCAATTAATATTTAAGAGACTAGAGAATTGTGATTCTAGTCTTTCTTTGTATATATTCTTATCTTTCCTTTCCTAATATGGATGAAATATTATATATATATATATATATATATATATATAGCTAGATGAAGTCTAATTTTACCTTGTATTTTGTGTTCTTGATGTTGTTTTAACTACATGTTTGGCCAACTAGTTAAAACGGATGGAGCTTATAGAACTATATAGATTGTGTAATGTTGCAAAATGATATCTCGTCCTATTAGTAATATGACAATGAGACATTTTGTGATACATGAGAGAGATATAAGAATCTATTAAGGATGTGTCCACATTATTGGGTTCCCACTTAGTTTTAAGTTTAAACATTTAGCAATGGTCTGGGCTATGTAGAGATGACATTTTTAGCCTAGACTTAAATCAATCGGCCAACATTTCCTCAAAATAATGTTATTTTGGTTTATGACCTAAAAAATAATGTTTTGGTATGTAGGTTTGAGAAATTCAAACAAAAACGAAATCATTTTAGCCTATAAGTTTTAGAAACTCAAGACAAAATGATGTTGCTTTGGTCTTTCTTAGGGATCAATTTAAGGTGAGTCAGGGTTTGGCCAACCTATTTTCATTTTTAGGGCTATGCAACATAATAGATGTTTTATACAACCATGATGGAAATTTTGTACTTTAGGACTCTAGAAGCTTCCCTAAAGTTAATTAAGTAGATAGAAGTGGACAAATGTCATTAGAAATCAATTAGCACAAAGACAATAAACCAATATGTATACTCTATGAAGATGATTTGATCAAATATGGTAGCTCTGTTGGAGGCTTTTAAGTGAAAATTGATAACCTAAGTATACTAACGAAACTTGCACAAGCATTATGTTGTGATTAATGTGTGTGAAAGCATAGTAATAATGTCTATCAATTTAGAAATTACTTTGCCAAGACAATTGAATAAGTTGACTACTAGATTACTACTAGCAACTTTAGACACACCACTATAACAACACATATAATCTACAACAACAACAACAACAACCCAGTGAAAGTTCTACTAATACACAGGATCTGAGGAGGTCCTATAATATGCAGTCTTACCTCATTTTAATTTTCCATTGGATAATTAGGAAATTTAAATGCCACCTCCATCAAGATACTATGAGTAACAACAAGAGAAGAAATTAGGCTTAAAAGAAGCAATAATATAATCTATATCTATAACTAAAGCTCGCTTCTAACACCAAGAGGCTTCAATCTATAATATAAGAACTAGATTGGTTAACTAGTCATTTAGTAGTTTAGACTATTCAAAGATCGTTATCTAGCAACATAGTGTATGCTTCTAAGGAATATAACATGGCAACCACCTTGAAGAGTGAAGAGGAACTAATTGATGAAGCAATTGGAGAAGCTATAAAAAAGGAGGTAGTTATTGAGGAAGAAGAAAAGAACAACAAAGAGAAATTCAATATTTCAATTGAGATAAACTATTATTTTTCTTACGACAATCCCTATTAGTGTATTGATGGGATAGAGACTAAAATTTATGAATTTTTTAGGGTACTTCGGGGGGGGGGAGGAAGGGATGAAATGAAGACATGTCAAATATTAAAGGAAAAAGACCTATGACACCTGTAAAATAATAAAGGGGGAGGATTAAAAGTGATTCACTTTCCCTACCTAACATTAGAGTCCAACTAAAAGACTTTAATGAAGCACTTATTAGGAGGCAACTCGATGTTTTGATTTTATGCAATTTATTTTTATTGAATAATGTGGTCCTTTATTATTAAATGTTTCTCTTTTGATGTAGTTTTACACGTCAGTTTATTTTATTTCTTATATATTTTAAACTTTTTTTATGTTGTTTATTTGTTTTTAATGTAGATCCCTAATCTTGATATCCTAAATGCAATACAAAGAAAGCAACATTTAAGAACAAGGCTCATAAAATTTTTTTGGATCTTAATATCTTCATATTTCTCCACCTTTTGTGTACTTTCATTTGTTTGTTACATATTCTATATATTTATACAATGAGGACAATGTACAACTTAAATATAAGAGAGTAATCACCTTGAGCCTTAGTTTATATATAAACATTCAAACTTGCATTTAGCTTAGTAAGTGAATATATAAAAAATTAGGTAAGGATATTAAGGAAAATAAGTTGATATATTATAAGTGATATTGTCTTATGAGTTGATTACGTTAAGTTAATAGATATGAAAATTGATAGATTAGTTTTTATCTTGAAACTTGATTGAATAATCTTGTAAAGGATGCTTAGATTGGATGATGACCCGAGTATATAATTTTGGCACAATTTGAGTTTTGAGTTTGCATTCTTAAGTAGATGATTATTCCATGTTGGTTGTGAATTATATGAATTTTTTTAAAATAGAGTTAAACACTAATAAAAATTCTAATCCATTGATTTTAATCCAAGTAATAGGTTGAAGTTATGAGTAGTATTAGTAGCTAGTTGAAATTATAACCTGATTAAGTAATTGAGGTTGTTCATGACAAGATGTTCACTTTAGTGTAAAAAAGTTGGGATGGTTTTTTAGCCAAGTCAATTATGTTTGTTAAAATATATGAAAAATAAAAGTAAAAAGAAAGAAAAGGTATTTTGTAATTATATTAGTTTATTTCCATTATTGGCTACTCAAATACTTTTTGAAATTTGTTTCTCCTTTTATGTCCACTTTATACATAAGGTGAAGTTGTTTGAATTAAGTTGAATTTGAAATATTATTTAGTTAGGTTGAAATTGAATTATAAATTGGTGTTACTCTCTAGAGATTTAGGTGGATGATGAATGAGATTATTTAACTAATAATGGTGATACTTGACCACTTTATTTGAATTGTTAAACGCCCATAGAATCTGGCTTACCTAGGCTAATGTCTTTTAGGTTTGATTTGCCTTATAACAAGTAAAAAAAATGAAGTATGAGGATATTTAATAAGTGTAAATATGTATTTCACTACAAAAATGAAGTATTAGGATATTTAATAAGTGTAAATATATATTTCACTAAGTGTTTTACATATCAATTACCATGATTTAATTTATTTATATTATGTTTTAAGTAAGTGTTGAAGATATTGCCTTGCGATTAAATTTATAAAAATTTAAATAATTCTAAGAACAAATATGGAAAAAATCACAATTGTTGGTTGGACACAATTTAGCCCAGCTTCATGTGCCAACTCGTGTTTGTTATGGAGCAAGTGTAGGAAGAGACACAACCTAAGATGTGGTTGTGGAGAGGTTGTATGATATTGAAAATTTTTGAAGAGTAACACAACCTAAATTATGATCGTACCACAAACTATATGCTAGTTATAACAGAAATAGGAAGATCTAAGATCTAAGATCTATAGGTATAAGCGTACCAGAGACTATTTCCTATACCCTGAGAAAACAAAAAGATCCATGGCCTAGGGTACAGGTGTGCCAAAGCTTGTGTCCTTTTCTAGAATGATTTGTGAGATAACTTAAGTACTGCTTATTAAATTAGTCATAATTTTCTCGTCAGAACTCTAATCGAGATGATTTAAGCATCTATAAAAAGATAAGAGACAAATCCACATTCTTGTTTTATATTTTATAAATTTTTGAGAGACATGGTTTGAGCCATAAGTGTCGCCCATACCATGTCCTAATGATGAGACAAATTATAAATAGACACAGAAAACCTTTATTGAGGGGCTTCTTTTATATTATTTCATTCTATAACTTAAGGTTAACAATTAAAGAAGATCAGTCTATAACATTGCAACAATTTGCAAGAGAAAAGAAGATCAAAATCATCCAACACATCAAAATATTAAGATTACATCTATAACTCTTTCTATTTTTATTTCTTTTGTTTCTGTATTATGTTCATTGATTTAAAAATGATTAATAATTGATTATTTTATATATCTAAATAGAAGAGAACCCTACTATATACTCTTGTATAGATTAATATATTCTAATTGATAGATATGATATATTTATATATGAATGCCTTTAATTGATCTTAATGCATGATTTAGGTCTAATTATAATTTATCTATGGATAACTTGAGAGAGCTTGCTTTTAAGTTAACTATGGCTTAGGTAGAGGGGTTAAATGGGGTATTTGAGAGAGAGCCACATAATCTTCTTAGTATTTGGGTGAAACCTTCCATTGAATCTTAAAGAGTTTAGTACATTTAAAGAGGTGTTAGCTTTGTAGAGATGGGTAACCAATTAGAGAATAGATAGTTATAGTTGAAAGAGTATAGTTTTAATATGTAGGAGTTCCTATTGGTCTAAATTAATATATCCATTCTATGTTTATTTAATCATGAAATCTAAGATTATACTAGAAAGAGTTCTTATCTAGATGATATTTGTGTTTACTTTCTCCATTTGATTACATGGTTTGTTTTATCTCAAATAATTGCCCACTCATTACTCTACCTAGATTTAAGTTTAGGTGTAGGTGTAGATGTAGGTTTAGGTTTACATTTACTTTTAGATTTAATTATCAATCATCAAATCTGTCCCTTTTTATTTAATTGGCTAGGTAATTGTAGGAGAGCCTATTGAATTTATATAGCTTCCTCGTGAGATCAGTGCTCTATTCATTATTGTACTAATACCAAAAGATATGTATACTTACCTTAATATATTTTGTGACATAGAAAATTTTAGAGAAAATCACATCAACAAGGAGAAGAGTTTATGTCTTCCCAAATCTATCCTAAAGAGTATTAAAAAAAAAAAAGCCTAGTTCTTTGAAGCCACATTCATATTAAAGATTGACTTTTGAAAGCATATTCTCATAGGCATTAAATGTTTACTCTCTTTCTTAATCTCTAGCATACAAATGATCTGAGTAGGAAGTCTAGCTTTTCCATTTAAATTATATTGCCGCATGAGATGTGCATAATTTAACCTTATATTCAACTTATTAAGCAAAACATCTCAAAACCTATCCATGGTTGCAAGAGACAAACACCACATCATGTCAAAGTACTTAATAAGGTGTAAATTTTGGGCCATTTCAAGTCTCAAGCTAGGGCTCGAGTTCGACTCAATGTAATATCAAGCCTAAATGTGATGAGCACTCACCTTTTTTACTGTTAATCTCTCTTTATATATCGGAGGTAGAAGATCTTAAAATAAGGGATAATGCATACATGACTTGATGCCATATCTTAATAAGAACCAAGTATAATGATAATGATTCATTGGTATGGACAGCTCAGGGCTCTAACATGGAAGAGATGAAGTATGGTTAGGACAAGGTGTTGGTTTATTAGAAGTTAGAAACCATTGATAGGTAGTGTGCCATTCGTCTTTTGGATCCTGGGCCTTCGCAAGGTCCATATATTTGAATGGTGTGTATCATTTATCCTTGCAGATCTTAACAAGGTCCTAGGGTTGATTTAAGATCAATATACATTTCAGTTACGTATAAAGAAAGATATAGAGAAATAAACCTTTAGACTTGGATTCATATCTAAGAAGCAAAAATAGGTATGAGAGTGAGAAATATGTAGGGAAGGTCGTATAATCATACCTGCCAATTATGGAGATATGTTAACCAAGTACAAGAACTTTCTTTATGTTAGATCCGACAACCACTTGAATATGAATGAGTATACTATCCCAGACCCAAATTGATCAATGCTTAATCTACCTTTAAGAATGGAATGTGATTACCATTTTTACAAGATGTTGTACATCATTATCAAGAACGCATACTTGTACTAAGCCAACTGAACTCTCATTAATGGAGGATTATAGAATGTTTTATGGTAACCTTTCTCCTACACACCGTGGAGTCATTAACAACTGTTTTAAAAATATATATACACTAACTCAGGACTTGTTATCTGGTCAAAGATGTGATAAGATTGTTTAGTAAACTTAATTATTGCATTTATCCTAACTTAGGATAATTACTTACACATGAAAGATACCTGCCTAGAATGGAGAGGTTTAGCTTAATCTCCTCTTATTATCATGTAACTGATTGGATACTCCTTGCTTATATTCTGCCTATTATATTGAATAGAATACACAACATTTCAAACACTTTCATGGTGTCAGAGCATTTGTACATTTTTAAAATCCTTGTCGTGTTGTCACTAAGACCAAGGACACTAACTCATCTTCTGCCTCTGTTATTCTTGATATGGAGAGCCCCTGTTATCTCTATCCTTCTGATAACCCTAGCTTAACCCTTATGAATGACATTTTTACTAATGATGATTACGTCCTTTGGGCACTCTCTATGACAATGGTCCTCAAAAGGGGGGGAAAAAAAAAGGTTTTGCTGAGGATCTCTTCCCATACTTGAATTCACTCATTATGATTTTGATTGGTGGAATCGTGTCAACAATATTGTCATGACATGGATTCTTAATTCTGTTCATCATTTCCTTGCTCATATTGTTCTCTATGCCACCTCTGCCACTATGACTGGGCTGATTTACCTAAAGTGGCATGCACTTATATGAACTCCAGAAGTGGATTGTCACTCTTCATTACTTCTATAAGATGAGGCTGTACAAGCGTAAACAAATCCTCCTCTAGTTTTTGAACGAGTTGCCCTTCAAACTCTAGTTACTGTTGCACTTGTCCACTTTGATATCTCCTTACAGGCTCTACTGGCTCGTGCAAAACCTTCTCATATTCGTCCTTGCTGCACAAACTGTGGTATTCTTGGCCACACAAAGGACAAGTGCTATAAGCGCTTCATGACTATTCGGCAGGACATCGATAATATCGCGAAGGCAACCCTCACAAGCAACCCTTTACTTCATCTAATCATGTTGTCAGTTCTCAGTCCAATAACACTGGCAAGGACCTGTTCATAAATAAATATTTTCAGTAGCTCCTTCATCTTTTATGGGTGTTAAATTACCCCAAAGCCAACGTCACTGGTGACTCTTAACTTTTTATTCTGCCCTCTGTATGCCTAATAAATAGATCATTAATACTAGACCAACAGCTCATCTTACTTTCTCCGCTTCTTCTTTTTATATGCCAACCCTCCCCTCCTTTTCGCCTTTTATACCTAACAGAGATTTTGTTCCCATTCATGGCATTGGCAATATGCAAGTCACATCAAATATTCCCTTAAATGATGTCCTTTTTGTGCCTACCTTCAACGTCAATCTTCTATCTGTGCAAAAGCTCACCAAAACTTCTAATCATATCGTGCTTTTTCACATTTGATTATTATATATTTTAGGACCCTTTTGTAAAGAAGGAGATTTTTCAGGGCCTTAAAAAGAGGTGGACTTTACTTTCTCGATGCCTCCACATTTGCTGCTACCTTTATTGCTATCTCCTTGCTCATTTATGCCATCCTTTCATCAACGATCCTCATAATCTTCAGCTCCTTTTTCTTGGTTTCAGTAATGATTCCTGTGACCATTGTGAAATACTTGTCCAAGCAAACTAGACTTCCTTTTCCTTTACATAAGTCCTTTAGGAACAATCTATTTGATTTCATTCATATTAATGTTTGGGGCAAATATGTTATACGTATACAGAATAGTCATTGTTATTTTCTAATTCTTGTTGATGGCTTTTCAGAGTGTGATGTGGATTTATCTCATGAAATACGTGTCTGATGCCCCCTCATTACTTGTTCATTTTTTTTTGGCTATATTTGCAACCAATTCCATACATGTGTCTAAACGATCCATCCTCACAATGATACTAAATTAACTAATCATGTTTTTCATAAAATCCTTTTTGAGTCTAGTATTATGCAACAACTAAGTTGTCTAGATACTCTTCAACAAAATAGAATAGTCAAACGTAAGCACCGTCATCTTTTCAATCACTATAAGAAAATAGTGAGTTAGCGACGAAAAATACCGACGGAAATTACAAATATTCCGTCGGTATTAAACATTATCGATAGAATATACCGACAGACAAAAACGTCAGAGATTCGGCCGTAGTTAACCTTACCGACGGTAAAGAAGCTTTCCGTCGGTGATTTCAACTGAAAAGTTACCGACCGTCACACCTTTTTCCGTCGATAAACTTACCGACGGAAAGTTAACTTTCCAACGCTAATTTTACCGACGGTAAGTTGTAAACCGTATGGAAATTTAGCATGAGAATGTTTTTAATACCATCGGTAAATTTACCAATGGTAATGTTATGTCCGTTGGTAAATAAGCTTACTCGTTACCGACGGATCATATTATTCGTCGGTATAGTGTATAGAAATTTACCGACAGAAATTATGAAGGTTTCCGTCAGTAAAATTTTTGATTAATTTTTTTAAAAATATAAATTTCCATTATATTTAAATTATAACCGTCGGAAAATTTTATTAATTAGATATTTATAATATATATTTAATTAGATAT
>JAOQMS010000001.1:17328668-17340971 GCA_027563885.1 Erythroxylum longipes | reverse complement strand
TAAGAACTCGTACTCTTTTGGGTCGACTCCGTATACGATCTGTTTTTAAAATGTAATCCAACATGAGAACAAGATCAAGAAGCATGGACTTGTAGTTTTGCAACATAAACGTGGCTATAGCCTTCCACGTAGAGCCCCACGGAAAGTGGGGTCTGTCAATGAATTATGAAAGCATCAAAAACATTTGAGATATGCATGAGACTGACCTTGACGCTTCGATGCCAGAGCCAAATGGCACCAAAGCTCCCGCCATGTCCTTCCCAGTTGCGTAACGTAGTGTACGATGGTAAGAGTTCAAGAGCTTTCATTTTTGTGCCGAAGTCTAGTGGCGTGGGTCCTTTTCACTGACCTCAACCCTACGAAGACTGGCCGCTTGGGGCTTGAAGATGATCAAGCCTATATCCCTTTCCACAAGTTTAAAAATCGTACGAGTAAATAAGAATCTAATTGAAGAACTAGTTTTTATATAAATATGAATATAAAGATCCATACTTTTTTATAATCATTTTAAAATTATTTTTATTATTGTAAACTATTAAAATATCTGACATTCCCCAGTGTGTTCCTTCTGAAACATTGGAAAATTTTGAAAGTATATTTTGTTAAATCAATTTAATATAAATTATTATATAAGTATTTAATTATTTTAAGATAACTTATCATATAAATAATTTTTTATGTGTAACAAAATTTATGTAGTTATTCTTATTTGATTTTAAACTATTTAATTTGAAATAAATTAACACAAAATTTATAAAATTAAAATAATAAAATATATCATAACGATGTTTTTAATTAATTGTCAAATGAATCCCGTGAAATGAGGGAAGTTTCCATTTCGCAACCGTCACGTGTAATTTGAACCAACGACCGGGGGCTGTTTGGCTAGCAACGGACGGCATCAAGTCCACGATTTGAACAACTAGTCATAAGCCACAGATGCAACAGATCCCCGGAACCTGTACTGACCCCAATGCCAATGACCAACAACCCCTGCCTTTCCTTGTTTATTTTCAATTTTAACACCTCCGACGTTTCGCCACGTGCTTGCCAATCTCTCTCTCTCTTGCCCTTTACATGCCAGTAGGTCCAGTTCCAGACTTCCAGTACCGCCCAATTTTGATTTTCAAGTAAGAATGTCCGTATCAATTATTCTCGTCGTCGTTTGTTGCGATCTTCGTCCCGAAACGAAACCCGGCAAAATTTGGTCGTCACAACCTATCATCAATTTCTAATTTTCCGTTTGTCTAATATTTCCTAAACGAAATGAATTAGACTTGGAAGTTTTCTCGTTTTTATTTTCAATTTTCCCGGGAAATGTGTGGCATTCGACAATAACGATAGTCCAGGATTCGCTATGGACGATCAAATCACTTAAGCTTCAGAGGGCAGTGATGTCGCAGGAAGCTTAAGATTTCTGCGATATTAGTTACACTTGAATTGTTTGATTGATTTTTGTTTGTAGAGAGAATGTCAAAAGTAATATACGAAGGGTGGATGGTGAGGTACGGGAGGAGAAAGATCGGTCGATCTTTTATTCACATGAGATATTTCGTGCTTGAGCCTAGACTTCTAGCTTATTACAAGAAAAAACCACAAGATAATCAGGTTTAAATAACTCTTTTCTTGTGCTTTTGTGACTTTGCTTATTTCAATTTAGTTCACAAAATATAGAGATGTTTGTTGAAGTTTTTATACTGTGATTGAATGTTGAATCAGCTGCCTGTCAAGACCTTATTGATTGATGGAAATTGTAGAGTTGAGGATCGTGGCTTGAAGACTCACCACGGACATGTGAGCGGTTTTTTTTTCTTAAACTATGCTTTTGCTCTGTTATATTTTGAAATTTTGTTCTCGTTTCTTCATAGAGAATCGGGAGAATTGGTGGAAATTGTTAAAATATATTGCTTTTAGCCAGTTGGATATCGTGATGATGGTGCTTTTAACTCGTCTTGGACTTAAGAAGATTGAAATTATAGGGGAAAAGTAATTGGTTGCTCCTTGTATGAAAAAATAGGTGAAAAAAATTAAAGAAATGCATCGGTTAATATTTTTCAATCTGTTCATATGAATCAACCTAGATATATGAAAGTGTTTTACTTGTGTTGCTCCCAAACGTTTTGATAAAAAAACAAGATCTTTAATTGAGTTTAGTTTAGTTTGATTGGGTTCAAGGTAAATATGTCACTTTTTTTTTTTGGAGTAAAGCACCATCATAGAGTCTAGTGTTTCTCTGCCATTGCTGCTGTGTTCTGGGGATTTTGCTATTGCAATTTTATGTGATAGACTTTAGGTTAATATACCAATGCATTTCAGTGGGAATGCTTAATGTGAAGGTTGGATGCGTATGATGTGAATGTATCTAAATTCTTTTGCATTATTAAACAAACATATAGAGAGAAAAGAGAAAAAAAAAGTGAAAGAGAGGGAGGAACATGCTTACATTGATGGGGCTATGTAGGATAGTGGTTGATAGCAATGTAAAAGGCCGCTTTCTTACTCCTGAACCAGAAGGCTGTCCAACTTTACAGTACTGTTCTGGTTGGTTTTAACAGTCATAATAATATCGATTATTTTGATTTTAGTTGTGCAACTTTTGACTTGGAACTTCTTTAGTAACATCAACTAAAAAGCATGTGGGATTTGGAAGTTGAGGATTTATCAAACATTGGAGATGGGACCATACCCATACCTTCCCATCGTGACAGGATTAGTAATTCTCATTCTCAATGAACTTATGCTTGTTGATGAATTTAAGCATCAAGTAACTGCTCACTCATCTATAGAGAGCTACTTCTGTGGAGATAAATCTAGTTATTCTCATTGTAAAAAGATATAAATAAGACTGAGTTTGACTTGAATTCTAGCAACACCGGTATAAAACAAGTGATTTGAAATTGTGGTGTGTCTAAGAAAATTATCTTGAAGCCCTCTTGTTAATCCTTGTATTATTGATCTGTCTCTAGCGAACCATTAATTCATATAACCTTGAGTCAGTTGTGTGGTCTCAACGCATATACTATGAACTGCGATTGATGTTACCTGGCATCCAGTATGTGAAATCACCATGCTTTGAATATGAGGAACTTTCACTCAAGTCATCTACTCTTAGTTCACAACTTGTTCCATAAAATACATATTTTAAAATTTTTAATATTCCTATTGTTATCCCTGGAAATTATTGCTATTAATTTCGTTATTGGCTTATTGCTATAATTTTACCTGACGTAGAAAGAATCCTTTTAAGAAACTGGCTGGAATTGGTAAAGTAGAGCCTATATGGTTGTTTTAATTGCTTTTACGTCAATTTTTTTCATTGAGAGTATAATCATATCCAATTATTAAACCCTTGACACATCAAGAATGTAACTTCTCAAGAATTGAAAAGAATGTAGTTATGCTGAAAGGAAGTTAAAAGGGAGGTTTGGTGGAGGCTGTTTGACAATTTATCCAATGTTCTTGTTGTATCACCATTACTATGCTGAAAGGAAAGTTACAAGGGAGGTTTGGTGGATGCTGTTTGACCAGTTATGCAATGTTCTTGTTGTTTCACCATTACACTTTTGATTTTCACCTTGTTAACTTTTTAACTGGCTTGACAGCAATCGGAGTCATTTTGTGGATGTTGGTCTTTGGTTTATGTTTTAACTAATTGAGTTCTGAGCTGGCCATTGTGTGGGTGCACCTCTCTCTCTTTCTCTCTGTGATCCCTACGAACTTATTAGTTTCCTACTGAGATCCACACTCTGTTGTGATATTGTTGCTATGGTGTTCTGCTGATTACTATGCTCCATATAACTGAATACAATTTAATTATGTGAAGTTTCATGTTAAGCTTCAGATTGTTTTTGTTCCTGCAGATGGTGTATGTTTTGTCTGTGTACAACATCAAAGAAAAGAATGATAGAGTCACGGTGAGGTGCCCTTGCATTTTTTGACTGCAGTCATGTTATGTTAGTTCAGTGCATAATTTGATACCTAATTTGTCTTTGGAGAAATGAGATGATGAAGTTGATGACTGACATATAAAATTGCCTTCTTTACATTTAGAACAATTCTTTGTCTATTTTCATAATGAAAGTTGACTCTTTTGAGGTGTGATTGTGATGCTATTGCAGATGGCAGCATTTAACATTCAGGAAGCATTAATTTGGAAGGAAAAGATTGATTTCGTAATTGATCAGGTTTGTTTTTCTTGGAATGGATTCTTACCGTCTAATTCACCCTGGGAATAAGCTCCTCTCCTTTTCTATTTTCACGTTTTTATTTAAAGAACTAATAGCAGATCTTTTAGAATATAGTTTCTGGAGTTCTCTCCTTTTATAATGCATAGTCTTTTCATAGAATCAAAATATTATACTGAACTGGGAGTAGTTTTACTCTTCCTGGCTGTTCTAAGGTCTTTATGCATTCATCTACTTAATGGATGAAGATGGATCTTGCCTTGCTTGGAATGATGCATATAGGACTTACGTCACTGTCATCTATGCAGCATCATGACTCCCATGTATCAAATGGTAACAAATATGTATCTTTCGAATATAAATCTGGGATGGATAATGGGAGGAATGCTTCTTCAGATCATGAAAGTCAGTGAGTGCCTCTTCAACAATATTCATGTGCTTGTTTTTGTATGTTTAACTAATAATTGATGAACCTTCAATACTCAATAACTAGTTTCAATTATGTCTTTAACCATAACTTTCCCTATATTACAAAGGTTTTTCATTTTTAGGAGGGCGTATTTTGAGAACAATTTGTTTATTTTTGCTGAAAAATTGTTACTGCTATGATGATTCTAATTTGATAGTAGTATTACTGATTAAATTGCCATTAATGGTAGTTTCAGGTTTCTTCTGTGGAATTCTCATATGACGTATGACTTGTATACTCCCCTAAGGTATTTATTTTCTGTAGGTGCAGTGGGCAAGAGGATGAAGAGGAAACTAACGAACAAATTTGGCGGAGGACAACTGTTGGAAATGGTTCTGCTTTATGTCTGTCACTTCTAATGTGAAGTTCATTGAATCCAAATTCTATTCAAATCTTATCATATTCATAAATTGTAGGTATTCCTGATTCAATGCTCGATTGGACACGTGAAGACTCAGAATTGTCAAAACAAAATATCAACAATCAAGCATTTTCTAGGAAGTATTGGCGTCTACTACAATGCCAAAATGGTTAGTGATTTTCCATAATGTCTTTCTTTTTCGTGTTCCTTAGCATTTCAATAAATAATAAACACTCCAGGAAACAAGTTAAAGATTTGAATTGAGAGCTACTGGCCATGTTATAATAGTGTAGACGAGATGCAGTTGACGAGAGTTTTTTGCTGTTTTCGATCCGTATATGGCAGGACTTCGTATATTTGAAGAGCTTCTTGAAGTTGATTACCTTGTATGAACTATTTACTTAATGTTAAAGACTTGGTATTTCTATGAATTATGCTGTTATTATTCTTGTGATTGATTGTAGCTATGTGCAGCAAAGGAGCTGTAGTAGAGCAATGAAAGCTGTGGGTGTGATTGAAGCGTCCTGTGAGGAAATTTTTGAACTGGTGATGAGAATGGATGGAACACGTTTTGAGTATGTGTTTCTTTTTCTTTTAACAAAAAATTTAACACTATAGTTGACGAGTGATTATTATATTTTGAAAAGGTTATCAGAATAATATACACCCACAATGATATATGGATATTCAACTATAATTTGAATTTGTAAACGGAAAAAAGTTCTTGAAATATAGGAGCTTGGATTTCTTCTTCCTTATTTACTTATGGGGAGGGTGAGGGATGGAAATGATAGTCAAACCTTAGCACAATCATGTTGAAAGTAACCGGCATATACAAGGCACTTCCATTCTCTAGAGTTGAGGAAATAAAAGGAGAAGACTCGGCATGCATGTGTGCATAGGCATTTGCTGCCATGTTTTCTATATGAACTGCTTCCATGTTTGCTGTTTTTCTGCTTTATATTTAGACGGTCTTGCATAAATGGTTAAACAAATAGTTCAAAATTTTCAATTATTAATTGAGAGATTCCTGCATTATGCCCTATCTTTTGTCCCCTCATTTCTATTTTCAGAATTGATGTTGTCACAAAATGGAAGGGAAAATAAATTGTCTTTTTACTAAAATGATTTAGGATTACATGCTTATATACATCTTAGAGGAGGAAGAATAAGAAACAATCTTTAAGAATAGGAATCAATCTCCTAGGATTCCTCTCTCTCCTAGGAAAGAAAAATAGTCTCCTAGGATTCTATGCTCCTATGAAAAGAAGATAGTCTCCTAGGATTCCACAATCTTTAGAATATCAAGAAATTGACTTTCCTAAAATGGTATATAAACTAATATGCAACTTGATAGTCTACCTCAAGTTGAGGAATACATGTCTTCCCTTCCTAACTTGAAAGTAATATTATGAAAACTTGAACTATTCAACCCCATAGAACATCAACTAGTTGATTTCTCGATGGAACATATAACATGCATTCAATCCCTTCCTCCAATTTCTCCTTCATGAAATGTCTATTAATCTTAATGTGTTTTGTCTGATTATGTTGAATACGATTATGAGCAATATTGATGGTTGATTTGTTATCACAATAGAGCTTCATAGGACCTTCTTACTTAACTTTCAAGTCATCTAAAATAATCTTCAACCATGACAACTCACACATGCTTGATTCTACTGGTGATCTATCTATAACAATTTGTTTCTTACTCTTCTAAGTCACAAAATTGCCTCCAACAAAAGTATAGTAATTTGTGGTTGATCTTCGGTCCACTATGACCTCGTTTGGTTAACGGCGGATCAACCATTTTTTAGCTGATTGATTGTACTTAGTTGTTTAAGGGTCAAAACGCTATTCAAGTTGTTTGGTAATTCGTTGATTTATTGGCTGATTTAAAGCAACAAGCTGAAAATGAAAACGCTTTTGTTTTCTTGGAGTGTTTTCCTCCAACAGCCAAAATTTTAAATATGAAAATACAATTGTGCCCTTTGAATTCTTCTACATTTGTTTTATGTAGTAACGTTAAAAGCTATATGGAGGAGGATCTTGAGACTTCCACAGTTGTTTTAGAATGCATATGAAATATTGTGTTCAGAACTCCTATTAGATATTCCAGCTATAATTTTCAAGCCATAGGTTAGGAATAGAATGCTGACTTTAAACGAAGATGAAAATGAAAAGAGTTGCATAAAATTTTCATGGATAATGAAACAATACAGGTAAACATGACTTCTCTAAATAACTTGAGATAAAGGTCTTGTAAAAACCAGAACAAAGAGGAATAAAGTAATCCTATTTCAAACAATAGTACAAATATACACGGACGTTGATTCCTTATCTGAACTTGATTTACCATTTTAAGATAATTGAATTTGGGTAGAATATTCTCTCATTATCTTATCTCGGAAAGACTGTGGTTAAAATGTTCATCTCTTCAACAACCATTTGCAATTTATCAAAGTCACCCATGAAAGATATTTTTTTTAGTCACGCTCTCATAAATCATTTTACACATAAACAGCTAATTTTATCAAACATCTTTAATAAACAACTGATGTTATCCTTTGGTCAAATTAGTTGATATAATCCGCAGTCAACTAATCGCTGATAGAATCAGCTAACAACTAATGCAATCCGCTGACTGCCAAATAGGGCCTATAAATCCTTCATAGTCCACATCAGTATAAGGCTTCTAGAATGAAATGATTATTTCTCTTAAATAGAATTCCGTTCTCTGGATTGCCTTTTTGGTGACCTATATGCAGCTTGTAGATGCGACTATGTTGGATCATGCATGAACTATGCTATGTCAGGTTGAGTATGGGCATGGTATATGAGCTTGCCTACTAGGCTCTGATGCATCTTTCTATTAACATCTGGTTCTTCTTTTGCTTCTCCAAGCTTATGATTTGGGTTTATTAGGGTAGGGACCATTTTGCACCCAATCTTTCCTTTCTATTTCAAGAGATCAATCACATTTATTTTTATGAAAATTCTTTGTGTGGAATATGCCACCTCAATACTAAGAATAAATTCAAATTTTCATGCTCCTTTATCTCGAATTCCTTGATTAGTTGTTGCTTTAATTTTCCTTTCTCTTTTTCATCATTTCTAGTTACAGTAATATCATTGACATACACTAGAAATGCAGTCACTCCCCCTGTAGCTGTGTGCTTGATGAAGGGAGTGTGGTTGCCTTGACTTTGTGTGTACTCCAACCCTTTCATAACTTTAGCAAATCTACCAAAACATGCTCTTGGAGATTGTTTCAACACGCAGAGGACCATTTCAACTAAAAAACTTTATAACATGTGTTTTCTTCAAAATTTGATGGAATGTTTATGTAGATTTCTTCATCTAGATCTCCATGAAGGAGGGCATTCTTCATACCATATACTCCAAAAGTTGCCAATCAAAGTGAGCTGCCAGGGATAACAAAATCCTCACAATATTCATTTTTGCCATTGGGGCAAATGTGTCCTGATTGACATGAGAGATTTATGTATTTTTTGGGACAAACATAGGACTAGATGAATACAGGAGAGATTTTTGTTTTTCTTTTTTGGGACAAACACAAGACTAGAGGGAAAAGATGAGTTTGGGACGGGTACGGGAAGGTCAAATGGCACTTAAGACTAAAAAATACTATCTTCCATCATTGAGTTCTCTTCCTAAAGATAGGAATTGACAAAATATTATGGTTTGTTTTCAAAGCACATCAGTTGAGGTATGGAACTTTCATGATGAAGTTCATATCACTTGTACCCTTTTTGTGTACGTGAATAGCCTAAAAAGACACTTTTAATAACATGAGGATCTAAATTTTCTCTGTGTTGAATATGAACGTGTACAAAGGCAATGTAGCCAAATATCCTAATAGTAAGACCGTTTGAGTTTTTGATGCTGGAAAAATAGGTATTGAAGGGTTTTATGGGACTTTTATTGTCTAACATATGTGAGGGAAGTCTTTTATCACATATTTGGTGGTTAGAACTGCCTCCCCCCTGATAAGACTTGGGAACGTTTACTTGAAAGAGCAGAACTCAGGTTTCTTTCTTTTTTTTTGGAAAATGAGTAAAGCTTAAGTTACATTAAGTCAATGTCCATTTTTTCTTTCATCTACCCTATTTTGTTGAGATGTGTTAACACATGATAAGTCATGAATAATTCCTTATTTCTGGAACTAGAGTGATAAAATCAAATTAAAGTAATTTCTAGCATTGTCAGACCTAAAACTTTTCATGTTAACCCTAAATTAGTTTTGAATCATGGAACCAAAACTAGGAATAACAGTGTTAACATCAGATTTTTGTTTGAGTAAGATAAGTCATCTAACCTGAGTACAATCATCAATCAAGCAGACAAACTAGCGAGCTTTAGAAATATTAGGAACAATAAAGGGACCTAAATATCACAATGAATCAAATGAAAAGGATGAGACTTTCTTTTGGTACTGATAGGAAAGGTATACAAGTATATTATGTCAATTTACAAATTTCACAATGAAAAATAGTGATATTTAATATTTTTAACAAATGTGGAAACATTCTAAAACCCTAAAAGAAGGATGACCAAGGTGTAAATGGTAAAGCCAAACAACATCTCTATTTGAAGTAATAAGAAATTACATGGGTAGATTATTCATGATTTTTTTAGAAGATTCAAGATGATACAGATTGTTCCTTTCCTTAGCAAGTCCAATCGTCTTCTCCAAATCCTAGTCATGAAGAACGCAAAATGAAGAGGAAAGAATTGCATAACATTTAAGTTCATGCGTGAGTTTTTAAATAGACACAAGGTTGATTGATAATTTTGGTACATGAATAAAAGTTTTTAGACTGAGAGACGTAATATATGTATATCCTACTCCTGCAATAGTAGGTAACAAATCATTATGTTGGGAAATATCCAACTTGATATTTCGTAGATATTATTGACTCCTAAAAGTCAGCAAATCAGATCAGATATCATGTATCAGATCTGATATTATGTACAAATATTAGGATATTATTTACAGATATTAGTTTCCTAAAATAGCTCTCTCTATATCTATATATACTTGTACCTATGTATTGATTAATAGTGAAGATATACAACTGTTCAGTATTTTCGCATGGTATCAGAGCTATACTTGAACAGTCCTAAACCCTAGCCACCACCTACTGTCTCTAATCCTACCAATCTATGTCAACCATGTCTGACGTTGGTGAATCCTCTAGCCCATCTCGTCAAACGCCTCCTACTCATAATACTACCTCAGATTCTCATTCCATTCAGATCACTACTATACGACTGAATGGAGAGAATTTTCTTCGCTGGTCCCAATCAGTTAGAATGTACATCCGTGGTAGAGGCAAGATCGGATATTTTACAGGTGACAAAAAGGAACCGACGGCTGATGATCCTACACATGAAATATGGGATGCTGAAAATTCTATGGTGATGACATGGCTGGTAAACTCTATGGAGGAGGATATTAGCTCCAATTATATGTGCTACCACACAGCTGAGGAGCTATGGGACAACGTGAATCAGATGTATTTTGATTTGGGAAACCAGTCCCAAGTGTATGAATTAACCCTCAAATTGGGTGAGATTCACCAAGGTGAGGATATTGTTACTAAGTACTTTAATTCTCTGAAACGTTTGTGGCAAGACTTAGATTTGTTTAATGACTATGAATGGAAATCTCCTGATGACTGTAACTATTTTCGAAAAACAGTAGAGGATAATTGAATTTTTAAGTTCTTAATTGTATTTAATGTTGAATTTGATGAGATTAAAGGCAGGATTATTGGAAGACAATCACTCCCTACCATTGGAGAAGTCTTTGCAGAAGTCTGATATGAAGAGAGTAGATGGTTTGTGATGCTTGGCAAACAAAATCCTACACCTACTATTGAAAACACGGCATTAGTTGCTGGGATTACTACTGGTCATACTAAGAAGATTGAGGAAAAGTCACAGGTCTGGTGTGACTATTGCAATAAATCACAACATACCCGTGAAACATGCTGGAAACTCCATGGAAACCTGCAAATTGGAAGGGATCACATGAAGGAAAATTTAATAAGTTGAAGGAAAATTCTTCAACTTATTATGAATCACGTAAAATCCCATTAGCACATGAGGTGGATGCTGGACAGTTCTCTCAAGAGCAGATTAATTACATTCTGAAGCTGAAACCCAAATCTGAATCCTCAAGTTCTCCTAATGCTTCTGTGGCACAAACTGGTAGTGATTTCAATGCCTTCTCATGTTCCTTTCCATACAATTTCGCTCCTTGGATCATTGATTTAGGAGCATCTGACCATATGACTAGTTCCTCTAATTCATTTCATACTTATGACCCTTGTTCTGGTCATGAAAGGATCCGTATAGCAGATGGATCATTTTTTGCTATAGCTGGTAAAGGTTCAGTAACTCTATCCTCGAATATCTACCTTAAATCTATCCTACATGTTCCAAAACTAACGTGTAATCTACTATCTGTGAGCAAACTAGCCCGTGACTCTAATTGTACCATTACATTCTTTGACTCATATTGTGTCTTTCAGGAACTAACTTCGAGGAAGATGATTGGTAGTGCTAAGTTGATAGATGGTCTCTACTACTTCGTTGATGACAACTTGAAGACTAAAGAAGCTCATGGCTTAAGTAGTATTTGTTCTACCCCTGCTAAAGAACATATTTTGCTTTGGCATAATAGATTAGGACATCCGAATTTCTCCTATCTCAAAAGACTATTAGCTCATTTGTTTAAATTTGTGGATTGTTCAAAACTTCATTGTGAGCAGTGCATTTTATCCAAAAGTCATAAGATTTCTTGTCCCACAACACCATATCAACCCTCCAAACCATTTTACTTAATTCATAGTGATGTTTGGGGTCCGTCCCGTGTTAAAACTCTCACCGGGAAAAAATGGTTTGTAACTTTTATTGATGATCATACTCGGTTATGTTGGGTCTATTTGATACGTGAAAATATATGAAGTTGCTCAAATCTTTCAAAATTTCTATACCATGATTGAAACTCAATTTCACACATACATTGGTATACTTCACTCGGACAATGGTACCGGGTATTTTAATGAAGCCTTTGGAAAATTTCTTAAGTCTAAAGGCATTGTTCACCAATCTATGTGTGTTAACACTCCTTAACAAAATGGTATTGTCGAGAAGAAAAAAACATTTACTAGAAGTCTCTCGATCCATTATGTTTACAATGAATGTGCCAAAATACCTTTGGGGTGAGGCTGTTTTGACTGCATCATACTTAATTA
>JAOQMS010000001.1:17275348-17328568 GCA_027563885.1 Erythroxylum longipes | reverse complement strand
GATTTGGGCTTATTCTCTTGGGCCTAATTTATTAGGCACTGAATAAATATATGTGGATATATTTATTGGGTTAGATTTAATTAAGTTTTCGGGCTTTTATAATATGAGATATAATATGGTCCAAAACTTATTGGGCTTTCATAATCCTAATAGGTTTAGGATTATAATATTCTTATTCCGAATAGGAATAGGGATTAGGGTTTCTTTATAAATAGAGAACTTATGTCTCATTAGAAGACACACGAAAAACCCTATCCACCTAGACCTAGCCACCTAGACCTAGCCGTTCGTTCTTTTTTCAAGAGATAAACTGTGCGGCCTTCTAAAGTGTTTTAGAACGTGCTAGCACACATTAGCCACTGCTGAGATCGTTCATCCTCGTGTGGATACCGGAGAGGACATTCGTATGTTGCAACGTCTACAAATCTGAAAAACAAATACCAATCTGCGTCAAGAGGTAATTCTGTACATGTTGTGAAATTTCGGTTATACTTCTTGTTGTATAGTTTCTGCTAACCAAGGCATAAGACACGAAGTCCTATGGTCCATTCCGCTGCGTATTGTGAATACCCGGGCCATAGGCGATCCAACAATGTTATGTATAAACATAGATTATGAAATGTAATGAAAATGTAAGTAAGCTTCATTTTGTGAATGAAATGAGGTGTTTTGATCTTTGGAAATACTTATGTTCTGTATGATGCCATAATAAGTTGATGTAATTACTCTAACATGCCATTTTCATAGGGTATGTTCTTGAATGTCCTCTGGATGTTCGGGCATATGCTCTATAGTAGTGGTGTGTTACAATAGAGATATGATATGTTGGGATATAGAGGGAGTTAGATTATTAGAGGGACCGAAGTTGGTTCAGGAGATGATGGAGAAAATAGGGGTAGTAAGGCAATGTTTGATGGCGGCTCAGGATCTACATCATCGGGAGATGGAGTACAATGTTGGAGACATGATATTTCTTTGGGTATCACCTTGGAGGGGAATTATGAGGTTTGGTAGGAGAGGGAAGTTAAGTTCGAGGTATATCAGGCCATATGAAATTGTACAATTTTTGGGGCCATTGGTTTACAAATTAGCATTACCACTACAGTTATCACATATTCATAATATGTTCCATGTGTCGATATTAAGATGGTATCGATTAGATCCTAGTCATGTTATATCAATCCCTGAGATCAAAGTTATGAATGACATGACTTATAAAGAAGTGCTAGTGGAGATATTGGATAGACAAACTAGGAAATTAACGAGATGGGAGATTCTGATGGTGCAAGTTTTGTGGAGTCATCATCGTTCTCTAAGAGAGGCGACTTGGGAGGTTAAAGACTAATTTCAACATCAATATCCTTAATTTTTTCGATCCTTAGGTCCATAATTTAATTTTGAGGACGAAATTCTTTTAAGAGGGTGAGATCTATAAAGCCCATCATTAACCAAAATAAAATAGCCCAGCTTATAACTATTAAGTTGTATAAAAGACAACATCTGGAAAATTAAAAAGGAGACCAACAATAACCATCTTCTTCTTCATCTTTTTTTCTCAACTATTCCATCTGGTATATGTCTTAATGTGCCATTTTTCTCCTACATGTGACACTTCTCTCCTAGGTTCCCTCATTGTGCCTATTTTGTAGAAAATTTGGAGGAAGTTGTGGAGGCTAACAACCCCAAAATCCTTTAACACTTAGGTAAATTTCTAGCTACAATTTTATGTCTTTTTTGTGATTTTTTATCATCCTACACTAATCTATAGCTGGTTTGCATGTTGCGGTTGTTTGAGACAATAATCAAGTTGCATGAAGGGATAAAAATGGAGAAATGTGGTTGGAAAATGATAAAAGCAGAGGAGATAGGAGAAGAGGAGAGGGTGAAGAAGATGAAATTTTTTGAAAATTTAAGTTGCATGAAGGGGCAAAATAGGAAATGCAAACAGTGAAGGGTAAATATGGAATTTAATCCAAGAAGGGCATTTTTGGTATTAATTGAAATGGATGAGGGTAAAATAGGACTTTTAATTAGTTAAGGGTATTTTAGTAATTATGGCGGTTAGGTTAGTAAGGATATTACTTTTATAATTAAGAATAAATTAGAAAAGAGAATAATGTCGGATTATTAAGTGTAATTGGGTTGGAAATTTTCTTCAATTAATCTATTAGAATTTTGTAATTTTTAGGTTCGAAGGTTCGATTGAGTAAATTAGACTATTAATTAATTGACTTTGAAATTGAGGTAAAGATAACTTTAGACTGTACTCTTAGAATAACATACCATTTTGTTGTTAATAAATTATTTTTATAGTGATTGATATTTTGAATTAATCATTAATTCAATTAGTGATTAACAGTTATATATGTGAATTATGTTTATTTAATTTCACCAATAGTTTACAAAGTATAAGGTATCTTGCTTTTATGTTTCATATGAGGTTTATTGTTTGTTAATTTGACAAAAAATATGTTAATTAAATAAAGACTAGTTGATAATATGTTGTGAATAATTGGTGAAAATCGAGAATCAGTGGCTTGCCTAGGATAGGCTACATTCAATGGTCATAGATTGATAGGCTGTTTAAATATGAGCGAGGGTGGTTAGGTATATGTCTATAGAGGAGATACCGAGCCATCTTAAGTCCCAAGGATATCCTCTGCCGTTGGCTAGGTACCAAAGTGGTACTAGGATATCCAGAGTCTTAGAGATATCATGTCTATGGCTAAGTACTAGAGTAGTACTAAGGTACTACGAGAGATTAAGATATTAAGGTACCTTCAGTCGATATTTATACATTCAATTACATTTCCACTTGGTGAAAGATTATGATGAGATGAGATGAGCCAATAAATCATTGAATGTAAGCCTATTAGGTTAAACAGGGCCTAGGCAATTCAATTAATTATAGCATAATTCATAAATGACAGTAATAAATTAATATTTGTGTTAATCATTTTTTTGTAAAATTTTTGAGATGTTTATTAATTGTTTGGATTAAAATGAGAATTGTCATGTATATTTGTATCATATGTATGTTTTAACTGGTTGATTAAGCTTTATAATTATTTATTGAGTTATTTGATTTTAAAGGTATGGACGGGTTCCTTTATTGAGTAGGCATCTCACCCCTTGCCAATATTTCTTTTAGGAGATTGAGTGATTGCTAATAATCCTAATTCATGTGATCGACACAGTATAGATTAGATGGGGCCAACAAATTACTTGAGTAAAGTTGTGTGATTGTATTTTTATATGATAACTCGGGTAGTTATGTTCTATACAATATTTTTGTATCTGACGAACATCTCTCTTTTGGGGCTAGTGATGATTTTAGTAATTAATATTATGTTTTGGGAACAATTTAGATAATTGTGGATTAAGAATTTTTGGGAGCGTCACATAAGGCAAACCATAAATTGGATTGATCTTAGAATTTTCAACCTTTATATGCCTAGAAGACACTACATCTAAAATTATAGCTTGGTTAACTAAAAAATGGCATTTTTCCTTATAGAAAATTTGGTCATCATACTCCTTTGGACAGTAGAAGAGGGTTATTTTTTTTGAGAAAGTAGAAGAAGTATTGCATAGACTAAATAACATCCTTTAGTAAACAAATATACTAAATGGGCATGTTAAGGTCATCTTTTCTTAATCCTCTAATGCACTAGGAATATGAAAATAACTTTAAAAGCCATCTTGAAAATAGTAACAATTATATCTAGCAAGTCTCTCAAGAATTCAATCAATAAATGAAAGGAGAAAGTGATCTTTACAAGTTACAAATTTTAACTTCTTATCATCAAAGATCGATTATGGAAATTTTAATAGTTACATCATAAATTAAGAGTGTCAGTAAGCAATAACTTTGATAGTTTTAGGTTGCATAATATTTTAGTAGGTTGTTTAGTATGTGTTTAGTTGTTAAATTGAATGATTAGTGCATGTTTAGGTTAGGCTTATGTTATCTAGTTAGATTTTTGTGTTTTGAGTGTTTTATGGGTTAGAGCATGCTATTGAGCTTAAATTTGTGTATTTAAGGTGCCTTGATGTATTTGTTAGTGTTTGAGAATAGATATTGAAGAATGGAGGAGAATCATAGGAAGCCCAGAGGAAGGCCTAGGGTCACGATCGTGGCCCTTATGATAGAAGCTTAGAGAAAAATTAAGTGCCACGATCGTGGCTAGTGCGACAACAGAAATGGACTGGCTTCTAAAAGCAACTTTTTGAGGGATATTTCAAAATTTTGGGCCTAGGTAAATCCTAATGTTTGCCTTAAATGGAAAAGATATATAAAGAAAACAAAGAACCTTAGAAAGAGAGCTCCATTTCTGTCACTTTGAGAAAGATCCAAGGAAGAGGAAGAGAAAAGAGGAGGAGAAAGGAAGAAGGAAGATGGAAGAAGAAGGGTTGTCATTTCTACTGTCTTTCCGATCTATCCTAACCCTTCCAAGTGACATTTCATTTCATCTTTATTATTCTTTCTTTTGAATGTATGAGATGGACTTTATGATGTTGTTCTAAACTCCTTTATGGATTTGTTCTTGAATCAATGTTAATGTGGTTTCTTTTGATGTTAATACATTAGGTATTGTGATTATTTGTTGTATTTGCATGCTTCGGTAACAAATTGAGAGAGTGAATCGATAGAAAAATGATTAGATTGAGTAATGAGAGTTAAACAATCTAATAGATCACGCAAATAATCAAATCGATCATTTATACAAAGAGAGATCTCGTCTGAGGACTCGATAGTCTATTAGAGGGCTTAAGATCTAATTGGATGTGTAGGTTTTTTATTAATTAAGAGATTACAAATTCCATAACTCAATTATGGGTTATGATTTAAGGTTTAATGATTATAACTCCAGAGAGAGTAATCCACCCTTTGAAAGTCTAGGATCGATACTATATTAACTTAAAAGTAATCATATTAGCATTTGATGATAGTATAAATCCCCCTTCTTGTAATCAACTCTTCCTTGTGTGATTTTGATTGTTCATTGGTAGTGCTCGATTTTGATTCCTTGTGTGTTGATTTTACAATTTAATTTTCAATAAATTCACATTCACGAATTTATTTTTCTGTTTAGTTTTAATTTTCTTTTTTAATAATCCTTTTAGGCCTTAGATTATTTAGAATTAGATTAGTTCACCAACTCCTTGAGGGATTGACACCTCATATACTGCATTCACGACCCCATGCACTATTGATTGCAAAACTAATTCACTAGTTTTATGCTCAAAATCGCAAGTATATGGGGTGTAATTTGTAGCAAAGAAAAGATATCGATCCTTCAGAGTTTGTGTTTAGATGCTACTTAATTCAGGCTGCTTTGTTTGAGAATTTTAATAAATATAAATTGAAAAATTAAACTAAATCAAACTACTAACAATGAACAAATGATAAAGCAAAAGTGCAAAAACTTGGAATTTATGATTTAACAATTAGAGTTCAATTTTTCCTTATCTTATCTCCCTCCTACCTTGTTAATTGAATTGCACCTCACCTAAGATGTCCTAATGTATTAACTACGCTCTCTCAAGGTGTAATTTATTTTCCCTATCCAAATTAAATGGAAAAGATTAAGCAATCTCTCAATCTACAGAATCAGTCTACCAATTCAACTAGTTATGAAGTTATCCTATGGGAATCAACTAATTAGCCAATATCTATCTCTAACTAATCAATTAATGTGATGAATGTAGGTTTACAGAGTGCTAATTCTTATTGTACAGACCTGCGCAATTTAACCAACTCAATTTCTCAATATATTGCAAAGTATATGCTCAGCATTCATGAAAAGCATCATTCATTCAAATCAACAAAGCAGGAGTTCAACTGTCAAGCTACTACACATATCATGACTACTTTTCATTAGTGTATATAAGTAAAGTTAACTTATGGCACCATCACTCAATGATAAGTATAAACACAAAATGAATCTTCCTCATGGTTTCACTCATTTCTCTTAAGTGTTTGATGGTTAGTGTTTCGCTCAAACTCCCTATAAGAAACTACACTACCATAGGCTTGCTAAGACACCAATTCTCCTCTATAATCATTACATGCATAAATAGATTAAAAGGACTTGCTTCAGGTTGTAAAGTGGTAAGGGTTAAGGTGGGTTAAACAAGGTTAATGGTTTAACACAAGCATTCATAAAGTAATAAGTGAACAAAGGGATAATAAAATATATTTTTGAGATACACAAATGTAAATATACTACTACTTCGCACTTATTGATGCTAATAAAATTTTCTTTCTTTTTTCATATAATTGACGAAATAATAAACAAAATAGCAACTAAATGCAATGTGATCCAAGAGTAAAAGTATCACTCAACTTATCTCAGAAAAAATGTAGAAAAAAATCTCAAACTAATGCATCACTTAATACTCTACTAAGCTTGTGAATGGGTAGGCTAATGGGGTTTCGGGTTTAAAATGTGCGGTGTTTCAAGAAACAAAAGGTTTCAGGCTCAATGGGGGTAGTAAGGGATAATAAAAGGTAAGTCATTTAAGCCAAAGGTTAACACAAAAAAGGCCTTAATCATCTCTATTAAGCATGCATTCAGTAGACTCAAACCAATTTAAAGCAAGTTTTGAAGGTAATAACCTAAGGAAGCATCACACAAACAAAGAAATAAAATGACTATGGATGGAGTCATATAGGCTCCATCCTCACATTGGCTCAAATGAAAATTCATTATACATATCTACACTACCTCATTGCTTAAGTGTCAAAATTTGAGTAAGCTTATGCAACCAACTACGTTTCATCACTCAACATGGTTCACTCTCTACTCAAGTAGCCTAATCCAAGTTCAAGCATTCATTCAATCTCATTCCAACTATCAAGATAAAATCTTATGGCAAAACAAAACAAAATGATTCAAGTGTGGTTCCATTGCTAACATAAAACAACAACCTAATATGCCTGAAACGTGCATCCTAATTAATAAAATGCAAACAGTGACTAAGACAAACTAAAACAATGCAATTGGCAAAGCAAATGTCACCTCCCCACACTTAAATAACACATTGTCCTCAATATGACAAGGTAAATTCCAAAGGAAACTAAAACACTACATCAAACAAACAAGCAACTAAAATAACTAACAAGGTAAATAAAACAATGTAAAAAGTAAAGGGTAAGAAAGCTTCATGGAGATTGTGGTGGCGAAGGCTTAATAGAAGAGGTTAGCACGTTTTGGAGAGAGAGAGAGAGAAAAAACTTACCAAATCCTTGGATGTTATAGTGGGTAATGTGAAATAAGTGTTAAGGGAGTGAATAATGATGCAAAAAGTGGAGAAAACATCAAGATTTGGGGGAAAAATGAAGGATTTGTGAGGTTTAGGTGAGTGGGTATCTGTTTTAGAGTGAGAGAATGTGAGAAGATGAAGAAAGAAGAAAGAATGAGGAATTTAAAAATCCTTCGGCTGGGGATCCCACAATCATGGGAATCCTTGTGCTTCCCACGATCATGGGTTAAGGCTCCAGAAACTTTCTGAAGAGCCTTCCCACGTTTGTAGGAAACAGACCCTTCCTAAGATCTTGGGTTAAGACTCCAAAAACTTTCTAAAGAGCCTTCCCACATTCGTGGGAAACAGACCCATTCCTACGATCGTGGGCACTGTACAGACACCTAATCTTGATTTTCCAACTTTTAAGCCCTCTTTCAAGCTTAGCATGCATTCCCAATATTTAAGCAACCTGCAAACATATTAAAATCACACAAACAATAAGAAATTTAAAGAGAAAACAAGTTTAAATTTAAACAAAACCCAAGTAAACACTAAGAAATCATAACAAAATCAAACCAAACATAATTAAAACCAAAAAAATCAAACAAAGAAGTAACAAAGACAAGCAAAAGAAAGGTAAACATGCTAAGTTAAGGTCATTAACTTGATCATTCCATATGCATTCATAAAAGAGTGGAAGAAAGGAAAGAGATGACTTCCCTTTCTTGTGAGTATGTCCCTTCATAGTATGGCTTGCATCTATGCTCATTGACCTTGAATGCTTCACCCTTATCATTTTCTAACTCCAAAGCTCCATAAGGAAACAGTTGAAGGATCTTGAAGAGTCCACGCCATCTTGACTTGAGCTTTCTGGGAAATAACTGAAGTCGTGAATTGAATAAAAGCACCAAGTCCCCACTCTTAAACTCCTTCTTTTTAATGTGAGCATCATGCCACTTTTTTGCTCCTTCTTTGCATTTTCATAAGCTTCAAATCTCAACTCTTCCAATTCATTAAGTTGTAACAATCTTTTCTCACCCACAAGCTTCTAATCCATATTCAACTTCCGAATTGCCTAATAGGCTCTATGCTCCAACTCCAAAGGTAAATGGCAAACCTTGCCATACACAAGTCTTTATGGAGTAGTACCTATGGGTGTCTTAAAGGTTGTCCTATACGCCCAAAGTGTATCATCTAACTTTAGAGCCCAATCTTTCCTTGAAGTGCTCACTACCTTCTCCAAAATCTTCTTCAATTCTCTGTTCACCACTTCCACTTGGCCACTCGTTTGTGGATGGTAAGAAGTCGCCACTCGTTTCCACTTCTATGATGTTCGAAATTGGCATCTTATCCTGTTTTGATATATTGCCCACTCTCTAGCATCTATCACACTATAGCACAAAGTTTCGGGCATCCTCGATAATGTCCTGCATACACTGAACTATGACATTGAGTCAAAATGTCAAGCTTTTCATCTTTAGGAACACACTTGTGAATCACAATATCAGGACAATTTTTATATAATACAATTTCATCATAAATATAGTGAGAACAATGGAAAAAGAAATGCTTCCTTTATTGGTATGAGAGATCAGAAGGAAGAATACCACCTGAGAGGTAGTTTGCAATATCTGCAAACCTATGACAAAAAGGATTTTCTACCATCATTAAAGCCTCATCAGGAAAGCTCTCCTTGATTTCCTCTTCTTCTTCATAGTGCCCCCCTTCAAGTTATGATAGGTTGTTTGCTACAATATTTTCTATTCCCTTCTTGTCTTTAATCTCAATGTTAAATTCTTAGAGCAGAACCACCTACCGGATGAGCCTAGCCTTGCATCCTTCTTGGAAAAAAGATAACTTAATGCTGCATGTTCTGTAAAAACAAGAACATGTGAGTCTAAAAGATAAGAACAAAATTTCTCACATGCAAATACCACAGCAAGAAACTCCTTTTTTGTAGTTGCGTAATTCAGCTGTGCTCCTGTCAAGGTTTTGCTTATGTGATAGATGGTGTGCAGCCTCTTTTCCTTTCATTGGGCAAGGACACAGGCAATGCCATGATCGCTTGCATCACATATAATCTCTAAGGGAAGAAACCAATCTGGTGACATTAAAATGGGTGTTGTTGTAAATGCCTTATTTAACCTGTTAAAATCATCCAAACAAGTATCATCAAACACAAAAGGCACATCTTTAACTAATAAATCAGTTAAGGGTCTAGGGATAAGAGAGAAATCCTTGATGAACCGTCTATAGAACTTTACATGACCAAGGAAGGCTTGGATGCCCTTAATGTTGGTAGGAGGTGGTATCTTTTCAATCAGTCCAGTCTTAGCTCGATCCACTTCAATCCCCTTACATTAGATCTTATAGCCCAATACAATTCGCTCTTGGACTATGAAATGACACTTCTCCCAGTTCAAGACTAGATGAGACTTCTCACATCTTTGAAGCATTCTGTCTAAATTAAACAAGAAATGATCAAAAGAATCTCCAAATACAGAGAATTCATCTATAAATACCACCATTAAGTTCTCATTCATGTCCACAAATATGGCCATTATACACCTTTGGAATGTGGCAGGTACATTGCATAAAACAAAAGGCATCCTCCGTTAAGCGAAAGTCCTATAAGGACAAGCGAAAGTGGTTTTCTCTTGATTTTTTACGTATATAAACACTTGATTGTACCTTGAATATCCATCAAGAAAACAGTAAAAAGAATGGCCAACCACTCTCTCAATCATTTAGTCCACAAAAGGTAAAGGGAAATGGTCTTTCTTGGTAGCAAAATTGAGCTTCCTGTAATCAATATACACTCGCCAACCTGTGATGATCCTAGTAGAAATCTTTTCACCATATTCATTCTCCATCATTGTTATGCCACCCTTCTTAGGCACGCACTACACTGGACTCACCCACTCACTATTTGAAATGGGGTAAATAATCCTTGCATCTAAAAGCTTCACTACCTCCTTCTTTACAACCTCTTGCATGTTTGGATTTAACCTTCTCTGTCTCTCCCTCACTTTTTTACATCCTTCTTTTAAGTTAATCCTATGCATCACCATATTGGGGCTAATCTCCCTAATATTATAAATTTGCCACCCTATGGCTCTCATCCTTTTCTTAATGGTCTCTACCACTTTCTCTTCTTGCTCACAATCCAATTGGTTGGAGATAATGATGGGTAGGGTACGGTTCTTACCTAAAAAGGTATATCTCAAGTGGGAAGGTAAGTGTTTAAGCTTTAAAGTGGGGGGCTTAACAATGGAAGGTGGTGTGGGTGTATCTATTCTCTCCAACTTCTCTAGCTCAACTTCGTCACATAATTCGTTTTCTCTCACACTCTCATCCCTATGCACTTTAATAACTTCATCAACTTCCTCTTCAACCTCCTTCACACTCTCATCCACAACATTAATTTTCATACATGCAGTACCATACATCAATTTCTTCAAATATTTAAACATGTTAGCTCATCACTAATTCTCAAAACAAGTTTTCCTTTATGCACTAAAGGGCTTACCTAAAATCAGTGTACAATTTCTATCGACTTCAAAATCTAACACAACAAAATCAACAGGACTGATAAATTTATCTACTTTTACTAACACATCCTCTACAACTCCAAATAGCCTCTTGATGGATTGATTCGTAAGCTGAATGAGCATGGATGTTAGCTTGAATTCTCCTAATTACAATTTCCTAAAAATAGATAAAGGCATCAAGTTAATACTTGCACCTAAATCACATAAACATTTAGAAAATTCAAAGTCACCAACAACACATGGAATAGTAAAACTCCCTAGATCTTCAAGTTTTGAAGGCATTGTGCTTGATATGATCGAACTACAATTCTCCGTCAAGGTTACTGTCTGATTGTTGATCGCAGGTTTATGTATGATAAGTTTTAATATTTTTAACCTCGATAATACCGCAAGCATACTGATCATTCGCATATTACCCCACGAGGAGGAGCAATTCAATCCTAAAATCTAAGATCGGAAGGTATTAAACAGATATTTAACAAACAATAAATTTAAACACAAGAATTAAATAAATCAAATAAACTAATTCAAATAACAAAACAATAATTGACAATTAACACTTAACGAAAACAATCATGACAACGATTAACAATTTCATATTAAAATGAATAACAATTAATGGAAATTGATTAATTTTTTGAACAATGATAGCACACCCTAGAATTCAACCTAGTGAATTAACCGAAAGAGAGAAAGGGAAAGTTATCTATCTTTAATGCCAACCTAACTGATTACAAGTTATCGAATTAATGGTTCAAGATGATCCTAGGGTCAATTACTCTCTCTCAAGTTATAATTGAACGACCCTAAAGCATAAACCTTAATCAAATTATAGAAAGCTGTAATCTCTCAATTAATAAACAATCTAATTAATAATTGATCCAAAACCTAAATAGTTCTTAAGTTCTCTAATAAACAATTGTAAACCTAGTGCTCACCACACTTTAATAGGACAAGAATAGTTATCAGATATGGGTTAGTGAGAGAAGCTCTGCCCTCTATCTAGCTGCACTACCCTCCTTCCCCCACTACGTCCCTTGCCCACCTCCCTGTTCTTCCCCTTCCTTCCTTCCGATATTCACTCCCTAATAACCCCTTCCTCGCAACAGCTCTCCCACAACCTCCACACTAGCCTTGATCCAGATCTAGGGTTTCTCTTCCTTTTCAACCATGCCAAACTCCCAAATTCCCCCACCTGCTCTGAACACAACGGCCTTTCCCCCTCTACCTCAGTCTGTTCCTACTCCTGCACTCCATGTTCTCCCAACACCCGCTCCTCCATCCTCCACCTCTACCCTTCCAGTAAATCCGCCCCCCTCAAACCCAGAAACCACTTCCACCATCCCTACTCAACCCCCACGGAGAACTTGGAAGCAAGTGGTGGGTGGCAGCTCAGTTGACCTATCACTGCATTTCTGTCCCCCCAAATCGGACGAGGGTCACCCTATTGTCTATCCCGACATAGAAATACTTCTGGAAATGGAAAAATCATGGGAGAACTCTCTTATAGGTTTTTTTTGGGACAAAAGGCCAACATTCCCAGTGATATCAAGATGGGAAAAAACAGCTTGGAAAGATAAAGGCTTTGAAGAGGCAATCATGGTGGAGGACAAATACCTTTTGTTTACATTTTCCTTTAAGGGTCAAGCTCTACAAGTAATAGAAGAGGAGCCTTGGCATATAGCAAATTTCCCGCTCTTCTTACAGCCATAGCAGCTAGGCTTTTAGCCGGACAACAAGGTAAGATGGCTAATACCTATGTGGGTCAACCTCTATAACGTGCCTCTTGAATACTGGACCATAAAAGGGCTGAGTATGATTGCTAGCTATCTCGGGAACCCCCTCTGCTTGGATGAGAACACTGCAAATTGAAAAAGATTGGGCTATTCTAGAGTATGCATTAATATGGATGTGTCAAATCTCCAAGACTCTATTCCTATAATGAGATTGGGGCTGAATGGTTCCCTTTACGAACATACTGTACTAGTCAAATACCAATGGCAGCCCTCCCCTACTGCTCAAGGTAAAAGTGGAAGCCTACAGGAAAGACTTTCCTTAGGGGCGGTTTTGAGGAACTTACGGGCACAGGATCATCAAACATTTCAGCTAGCACGGAAGAAGTTCAAAATCCTATCAGGATTCATGAAGCAGAAGAAGGTAAGCAGGACTCTGTACATGTACGGACCAGAGAGGAGCAAGTAGTTGTCGAAGAATGGTCAGGGCACAACAGTAATGTTGGGCCAGGAAAAGCTGACCTTGCTACACCTCTAACTGTTGGGTTAATTAACCTAAATGAAGCTAACGAAATGGTGAAACTAGATGCTGCGGAGGGTGAAGGAAATGATAGTGACCTGAGGCAAACCATAGTTGAAAATGTCACAGTAGATAACAGTAGTACTAGTTTTACTGATGTTGTCTCTCAAGCTGAACATATAACAGTTGTAGTCAACGAACAAGCTTCTGATAGGAGCGGATTCACGCAGGAAATTACGGAAGCAAACCCTACCATAGGCAAATTCCTGGCGACCGCTAAAAAGAATACTACTAGGATCAAGAGGAGAGGCTCCAAAACAAATCAGGTCTAATTTATGAAGTTCATTACATGGAATGTGAGGGGTATAAATTGCCCAAAAAAGCTTTCGTCTTTAAGGGATTTTGTCTATAACACAAATCCATGGTTTTTTGCTCTTTTGGAGACAAAAATTAGGTATGAAAACCTTAAACATCTGAATAAACTGGGCTCCAAATGGAAATATATTTCCAACCATCAAGCTCATCAGCATGGCAGAATAATAATTGGGTATGACCCCTCCTTGGTGGCTCTACATGTTTGTTCTACCAAGATTCAAGCTCTACATTTGAAATGTAACTTACTCCAGATGAATGCTGAGACATATCTCTCTATTATCTATGGCTCCAACCATGCATTCCAAAGGAGACAGTTATGGGATAGCTTAATTCAATTCCAAAACTTAGTTGACGGGCAATGTCTCCTATCGGGTGATTTCAACTCTATCCTTTACAGAAACGAAGCAAATGGAAACTACCGGATGAGCAACTTTTCAATAGATTTCTTTGAGTGTGTGGAAAAACTGGGTGTTTTCGACTTAAAATCCCTAGGGCACTTCTACACGTGGAGTAACAAGCAGAAAGGAAGATGGGCCCTAAGGAAGAAATTAGATCGGACATTGGTCAACCAAGAATGGATCACACAATTTCCACATAACGTAACCTCTTTTTTTGATCCGCTATTTTCTAACCACTCTCCAATGAAGATAGTTAACCTTCCTTAACAGTCGACCAGAAAAGGTCCTTTTCGGTTTAACAACTTCTTGACTAAAGATGAGGGTTTTGATGAGGCCTTACACAAGGGTTTGGGGTTTCCTATTGCAGGTACCTCTCAGTTTGTTTGTATGCAGAAGCTGAAAGCAATCAAAAGGGAAATGAAACTCTTAATGCAAAGGAGACCAAATTCCACTCAGACAGCAGTCACACTAGCAAGGGAGAATTTGCAACAGGTCCAACAAATTTTGGGGGAGGATCCAACCAATACAAATCTACTAACAGCTGAGAAGACCCTCCTATTGTCTTACCTCACTAAAGCTAAAGATCATGACAACCTGCTGGAGCAAAGAGCAAAGGTGAATTGGCTTAAAGCTAGAGAGCGATGCACAAAATTCTTCTTCAACTCGGTGTTGGCGAGAAAGAATGTAAATAGGATATGTTCCCTGAAGCTAACAGATGGAAGAGAATTAACAAAGTAAGCGGATATGCTTCAGGAAGCTAAGAGTTACTTCAGGAGTTTCTATGGCCTCTCTCGAACACATACTAACCTAGCCTCCCTAGATACCATCATTCGGAAAAAAAAAACTCTCTCAGGAGCAAGAAGATTCCCTTATTAAACCTATTGAGGATGCAGAGATGGAGGAAGTCTTGTTCTCGATGGGACCAAATAAATCTCCTGGGCCGGATGGTTTTAATGGTCACTTCTATCAGAAGACTTGGCATACTACAGGCCCTATGGTTAGAGCAGCAGTTAAGGAGTTCTTCATAAATGGAATCTTGCTAAAGGAGCTCAATAAAACACATATTTGTTTGATTCCCAAAACATCCTGTCCCTCTTCATTGGATGAATATCGACCTATAGCATGCACAAATGTCCTCTATGAAATTATCTCCAAAATCCTAGCCAATAGGATGAAATCGGTTCTGGATAGTGTGATCTCTGACAATCAAAGCGCATTCCTACAAGGCAGGAATATTGGTGACAAATATGCCATTATTTAAGAACTGATAAAAGGGTACCAACGGAAAAATAGCCCCCTCCCCCCTAATTGTATCCTGAAGGTTGACTTCAAAAAAGCATTTGACCATGTAGAATGGGGTTTCATACTAAAGACCCTAAGTCTTTTAGGGTTTCCAGAGCAGTATGTCACGTGGATGAAGGAATGTATCACCTCCCCAACCTACTCAGTTCTAGTCAATGGTCAACCTACTAACTCCTTTAAAGGAGCACTGGGACTTCGACAAGGTGACCCTATCTCCCCCTACCTTTTCATCATTTGTATGGAGGTTCTCACCATACTTATCCAACAAAAAGTAGGTAATAACAGGGAGTTTAAGTTTCACTCCAAATGCAAGAGAGTAGGGCTTATTAATTTATGTTTTGCGGATGATCTTCTCCTACTCTCTCAGGCCCATGGTAAGTCTCTTGAGCTACTTATGACACTATTGACTGAGTTTAGAGATTTATCCGGTTTGGAGATAAACTTTTCCAAAAGTCAATTTGTGCTAGCAACGGGGGCAAATGTCTTCAGAATCTCACAACTAACGGGAATGAAAAGGACACCAGCCCCTTTAAAATATCTGGGTCTTCCTATTACTACTAAGAGAATTCATTTTGCGGAATGTCAGAGTTTACTTGAAAAAATTCAGAGCAGACTGGGCCTATGGACAAATAGAATGCTTTCTATTGGAGGAAGATTACAACTAATAAAATCAGTCCTAAACTCCCTTCATATTTATTGGTCTTCAAACATTCCTTCAGCAAAGGGAGTCATAAAAGCTATTGAGAAACTTTTCTGATAGTTCTTATAGGGAAACATGAACTCTGATAGTCATTTTGCTAAGGTGAAGTGGCAGGAAGTGTGTAAGAGTAAAGCGGAAGGGGGTCTAGGTGTGATCTCCATTGCATCATTTAAGAGGGCAACCTTAATCAAGAACTTATGAAACCTACTTACAGAGAAGAAGTCTCTATGGATTCGATGGATACATAGTTACATCCTCAAAGGAAATTGTCTTTGGTCTGTACCTATAAAACCCTCATGCTCATGGCATATGACTCAATTACTAAAGCTTAGACCACTGCTAGAACCTCTTGTGTCATGTAAAGTGGGGAATGGAAGTAAGGCTTTCCTGTGGTATGACAACAGGACAGGAAAAGGGGCACTAATTAGCAACCCTCAGGCAGTACAGATCTGGCATGGTATCCCTATTAGGGCAAAAGTCAAGGAAATCATACAAGGAGGACAGTGGAACATCCTTGCTACACTACAGTTCCTGCTACCTAGCTGCCAACCAAGAGAAACAAATGCGGACACTTTCCACTGCCTCAATCAGCCTCCTAACTCTTTCAGTATTTCCAAGTTTAGGAAGTGGCATAACTGTGGTAACCTACGACAGGATTGGTTCCTAATTGTTTGGCACAAGTCTCTCAGGCCTAGTTCTTCTATCCTACTTTGGCTAGTAGTTTTAAATCGGTTAAGTACAATATACCGACTACATTTCTTGGCCCCTAACACAGAATGTGCTAGAACCTGAAATAAGAGACCACCTTTTCTTCCATTGTCCCTTTTCCCTACCTATTTGGGAGAGGGTGAAAGCTTCTTATCACATGTCTAATGTAGGTACTTCCTTCACCGAGGCCATGGACTAGCATCAGAGGTGGTCCCACACTCCTAATCATATTGAGCATATTCATATAATAGCTTTCGCCACCTCCATTAAGGAGATTTGGCGAGAGAGGAATTACAGGAGATTCCACAAGAGAAGCAGTTATTAATTCTCTGATTTCAGGAATCAAAGAGCAACTGCTATGTTCATTATTGCCAACAGGAACACATCCAAATCTAGCCCATTCATGACAGGAAGGAAGTTGAATCTTGTAATTAGAGGCAAAGGAAGAGGGGTGGAAAACCATACCTGTCACCTCAGTACTCTGTTCGTCGATTGCTGGAAGGAGGACCCCCTTGACGCTTGCTTGGTTGACAGTGCCTCCTCATCGCAACATTAGCCCTCAACCTCAGCAGGAAACGCAGAACCGCGCGTGAATCAGCAATTAATCCATGAGGAGACACCCGTAAATAGAAAATCAGGCAAGATCTTACCTCAAGCTTACCATTCAAATCCCCAGGACCTTGAAAGGTTACCGGAGGAGCAAGAAAAGAGCCGGATCTCTCAAGAAAAATCAATAAAAACAACCATGTCATAACCGAAATCGCGAAGGAACTCCTGGGCAAAGAGGAGTAGGTATTCGAAGAGTGAATGCCGAAGAACTCTACCCAGATCATAGCTTCTTACCGCCAGCGGAGACAAGAAATCGGTGCAGAGTGAACGAAGTCGAAAAACCTAATTTGGAACGACTGCGCGTGGATGCATAAAGGGGTAAACTACCTTCCCCTATTAGGAGCGCCTCTTGTATACCCAACGAAGTTGTTTCTTTGTTTAAACTTAATTTGGAACGACTGCACGTGGATGCATAAAGGGGTAAACTACCTTCCCCTATTAGGAGTGCCTCTTGTATACCCAATGAAGTTGTTTCTTTGTTTAATTGTAACTAAACGTAGTCGTATTGGTCTAGTGACAGCACGTCATGGTATGGGCTAATAGGAGCCTGTGTTTTTATGTCAGGGTCAAAGACACCTATGTATCTTTATTCTTTCAATATATTTTTTAACTTTTCAAAAAAAAACAATTCGAAACCTATATGTGCTCTCTCTACACAAGATTTACCAACTTGATTTAATTCTGAATCTATTAAATTACCTAACTCTCGTTAGCTCAATTTAATAGTTTTTCTCGATTCACCCTCTTAGTTTATTATCAAGATATGAAGTGCAGAATTAAACCACAACTAATTCAATAAACACATAAAACAATCAGATTTTATTAAATCAAAAATAATATTCCAAAGGTGAGTATAGAACATCAATTACAGTTCAATTTTATCATCAAACTATGTATCCCAATTCTATAATCAAATAAAACTGAAATACAAAGGAAATAGACTCAAATGGACGATGGGAGGCTACGACTTTGGAAAGCTTCTTATTCCGGTAAGCACGTCGAGTCTGCGTCATCTTCCTCTTCTCTTTTCCTTCATCTCTTTCTCGATCTCTTAGGGTTTTCTCCTTTAGGGTTTCGTTGTGGTGGCTGATCAAGCTCTTTCTTCTTGTCTTTTACATTCTATTTATGTTCATTTGTGTTTAGGGTTGAACTAGGATTTTTTTTCGGGTCTGAGAGATCTAAAAAATCCCTCAAAATGCAAAGTTTGGAAGTGGTTACGCATCTTCTCGACACAGGCCATAACTGTGGCCCTGCAGGCCATAATCGTGGGCTGTTTTTCACCACGAATGTCTTTCAAAACTCCTCCGTTCTTCTATATCTGAAACACTAACAAACACATCAAGGTACCTTATAAACATAATATTTAAGCTCAAAAGCTTGCACTAATCCCTAAAACACTTAAAACACAAATAATTAATAAACTAACACAATTATAACCTAAACACATACTAAATGATTGAATTAATATCTAAACACATATCAAACTATGCACTAAAACATGATGCAATTTACATTTATCAATTGTCCTCCCAAGTGCATTTATGTGTGAGTATGTCCTTAAGAAACTTCGCATACTTGGGCATGCAATCCAAGGCTTCCACTAATGATATGTTAATTTGAAGCTTCTTCAGTAGCTCCAGAAACTTGGAAAACTGAGTGTCTACTTGACGTTGTTTCATCCTTTGTGGATATGGGCGTTTAGGCTTGTAGAGTGGTGGTGGTACATATGGCCTCTCTTCTACTTTCTCTTCATCTATCTCCTTGCCTTTCTCGTTTGTTTGACTCTCCTTTTGCACACTTGGATCCTCTAGTTACTTGCCAATCTGAAGTGTGATTGCCTTGAGTTATTCATTTGGGTTGGTTTCAGTGTTGCTTGGTAGGCTACCTACATTTCTAGAAGACAAGGCAGTAGCAAGTTAACCTACCTAAATCTCCACGTTATGAATGGAGGAAGCATGGTTCTTTAAGATTTTGTCAAATTTGGCATCCTAACTCGCAAAAATCCATTTCTAATTCTCTTCCAACCATTTTTGACTTTCCTCTTGGCTTGAGAATTTAGACCCCAATACGTCCATTAACTTGTCCATTTTGCTCTCCAAAGGCCCAAGATGATCTTGTTGAAATTCAGGTGGTCCTTGTTGTTCTGCTTAGCCACCTGCATTGTTAGTACTCTAAGAAAATTTTGGGTAGTTTTTCCACCCCAGATTATAAGTATTAGAGTATGAATTATTACCTCGATGTGATTGGCCCAAACAATTTACCTGTTCTATGCTACGAGCTCCCAAAAAGAAGCGCTATGTTGTGTAATGATTGTCCTACCTACATAACTCATAGTGAGCCTGCATGGCTTTGGATGTGGTTGACGAAGCTCCTTACATATTGTTCAACTGCTTGGTGAGGGTGGTAATCTAAGATTGCAAGGCTGTGACAAAATCAACTGGAATTATGCCTTTTTGTTCCTTTATATACGCGTTCTTCATGGTGTAAGCATATTCTATTTTTGTCCCACATACAAATGTATATGGCATTTGTTTAATCGAGATCTTTCTATTAGAATATCACAGTTAAGATATACGAGGGTAGATTATTGGATATATATCACACGGAGATACTGATATCCCAAAAAAGCGTTCTAATTTACAAGCATCGTACGAAACAGGGATGATGCGAAGTGTTTGATATACTAAATTTATTCAATTATCAGAAGAAAATTTTCCGAAAACTTGGTTTTAAAGTTACACCAGGAATTCACAAGCGGATGACTTTTGCAAATATTTGATTTTATTCCTGGGCTAAAGGATATATAATCCTAAACTACAATTGTTTCTAATAATCAAAAAGCATTATGACCTACCTTCTGATGCAAGCAATTAGACCTTACCACAACTAGAAGCTGGAAGTAGGAAGATCAACACAAACATTCAACATTTCGAGGATCCGAGACAGTAAGTTATGATCACAACTTGGATGGTTACAACTGCAAAGCTCTAATTCTAAAAGATGATACGACACCAAATCGAAGTTAACAAGATCCCTTAGAACCAGAATTTCAACCAAAGCATGATTTAGGTAAATGTTTTAACTGCACCTTAATACAAAAGGCAAACACTATATCTTCCAACAATTTATAAGAGAACACCATTAGTTTTGATCCGCATCTCAAAAACATGAAAAAGACTAGCCCAGAGCTTGGTGTATAAAATGCTAAGATTCTTTGTGCCACTAATCAATGTCAACATCCACCATCTCCTCCTCCAACCCTTCAGGATCTGGGTACTCGTCTCTACCTACATACTGCAGGAGAGTAAAAAACAGACTAAAATGACAGCAGCACACAAGATGCAGAACAATAAAGGACCAATAGTATATATACTCCATTCTGCCAATAGTATATACCATAATGGAAGAATGCAATTTTCCAATAAAGGGTAGAAAAGACTTAGATCGCAAGACAAATCACAATTCACATGTTTAGGCATAACTTGAACACGTTCTTTTTTTTAATTGGTTAGAAGTGCTTGTAGCCATGATATTAATTCCACAAATGGTTATAAAATGAAGAACCTGTTTGTAAGTAGTTTGACGGACAGGAGGTGGTGGAAGCAAACATGGCACAGGAGGTGGTGGAAGCAAACATGGCAGACTTCCAAGTTCATGTGTATTTGGTTCCTTATCAATCCCTGCAAAATTAGTTTCAACCACTTCCACATTTTCCTCTTCAATATCAACTAGTTCATCCTGAGCATGAGCAGCCATGCTGGTAGATGGTACAAGGTGTCCTGAGCCTAAGCCCTTCAGCTGCACATTCAGCTACATCAATAATAAATATGATCAAGGAAAATATCTTGCAATCATCAACCACAACTCCATGCAAAGTAGAGAGAGAGAGAGAGAGAGGTTGAACAATGAATAACCAGTGCATAATACTTGAGAAAAATGTCCTTCGAATCTACTTTACTTGTAATGCATCATTGATTCAGAGATGCACCATTACTTGAAAACAAATACAAATGTAACACATACCCCACAATATAAAAACAGATTGAAGTATGGAACCACCTTCTCAGTAGAGAAAATATTTGTGAAAATACTCTTTCCTTGCTTCTGCGTTCCTCCATTCCCTGCATGCTGATGACCACTACTCCTATTCTCTGCTGCGTCTATTTCCTTGTTGATATTTGATAAAGTAGGATCTGTAGTAAGATAGGTTTCCCAATCTGACTTTGTCAGCATCATTCACTCATTTTGGTAAAGATAAATTCCAGAAAGCAAACATTCAATGCTGCCATTTATTTGTGGCGAAACTTATCATTTGATGGTCAAATATTCATGTTAATGGCAGTAAACAAGTAGTTCATGGTCAAATTATCCAAGTAATGGTTTTGATGTTGCACCAATTGTTCAGCTCTAGCTAGAGAAATTATAGATCTAGAAACTTCTAAGCAGACTAGGGGAGTAAGTCTTTTTTTTTTAAAAAAAAAAATTCAGATAACATACTTAGAAAGCTATCTGCTTAATTTCCAAAGGTCCTTTTCTTTCCCTGATGTTTTCCTCTTTGGTCTTCACCTTTCATTTTTCTTTTTCAAACTGTTGTCCTTCAATTGGAAAATTGTCTTATTCATGTTGCAAAATCTCTATCTCCACTTTGATGTCACCTTGGGAGTAAGTCATCTTGCAATAGCAGATCTTTCTGTTTACCGAACAAAAGTTCTTGCCTAACTAATGCAACTTAAAGTTTAACCAAGCAAAAGAGTAACTTCAGTGACTTAATGTCCGAAATCAAATTTGCATGGGAAGTCTTTCCCAGCTCTTGGATTGGATGTTCTAGCCATGTAAGTAATGGGCCAATTGAAAAATAATAATAAGTCCATGAATAGTCATCTAATCTGTATGATTAATAGCTTGGTGGAAGATGCTTTTCTTCTCCACGCACATTAAAGCTAAAGAATCATGAAGAATAACAGCCTAGCTTCATTATCCCTTTAAAAATTCTAATATAAAGAAATACAATAAGGAGAGTTTAAACAACCTAGATGACTGCCTATATGAAATGTAGAATGACTAAATAAGAAATTTTTTTGGTCCAAATAAGCCCCAAACTTGAATCAGGACACAGGTATGAACTTATCTGAACCTCGCCCCAGAATTCCCTAAGATGCAATTGTGAAAGAGATCTCGTGAAACAAATGACCAAATATTTTACAGAAAACTGCAGTAATACAAGTTACCTGATGGTTTGTTTGATAAAAGCATTAGACTATCAGAAAGAAGTATAGGTGCTAGATCTGTGCCAAATACTAGTCATGTATAAAGACTATTATCTTGCAATTTACATGAACTCAGTTAAGCGACAAAGACCTTAACAAAAGTAAGGTGACATTGAAGTGGAGATCGAGATTTTGCAACATGAATAAAGCCATTTTCCAATTGAAGGACAACAGTTTGAAAAAGAAAAATGAAAGGTGCAGACCACATAAGAAAACATCAGGGAAAGAAAAGGACCTTTGGAAATTAAACAGATAGCTTTATAAGTTTGTTATTTCAAACAACAATAGCTAACAAGATAAGACACCAATACAGGATATCCCTCTTCCCGTGATCAGCAGGCAGTAATTTCTATCAATTTATTTCCACTCTATAATTAAGCTTCCAAAAACTTCTACCATATAGTAGATAAGAAATATAATAAGTCAGAAGATTCCACACTGGTTCATAAAATAATAATAATAATCCCATATGAATGATTACCTTGGGCTGATTCTTCTGCACCATGCAGCTTGATACCCATAGTTCTCTTGATTGGAGAAGATTTAGAATGCATCATATTAATTGTATTGATTGCATGATTACCAATATTTTCTCCGTCACTAACAATATTAATGCTTGAGTCCACTTCATTGCCACCAGTTGATGTGTTACCAGTACCAAGCCAATCTCCCAACTCCTGAAGTCGCACTTGTGACCTATACATATCCATACAAAAATCTGACAAGACTTACAAGTGTTTATTGAAGCAAGCATCAAATCAAACAATCTAGCCATAAAATCGGTGGGAACAAGAAAAAAGCATAAAATGATAGGCAGAAGAACATGACTGAAATAAATGCCTACCTTTTAAGCTCATCTTGAACCCGTAGATAACGTCTATGTGCTTTGACAAACTTTTTGATTTTTGAGGTAATCCTGTAGCACATTAGAAAGGTTCATTAACAGATTGCACAACAAAGGATAAGCAGGCAGAGTTATTCAACCATGTTAAAGATTACCTCTTGCAGTCTTCTTTCTCCTCTAACAACTGAGATTCAAGCTCCTGAATTTTAGAAGCAAGGGCATCTGCTTCTTCAACTTTCTCTTCCACTTTGCTCTTGAGTAAAAAGATGCACAAACTGTCAAATTTTACGCTCCCCAAAACATATAAAACAGAAATGTTATGTTTTCCTTCCTACTTTCTTTTGTTCTCTTCATAAGGCTGACATTGTTTGTCATATATTTAGAGCTGCAAGTTTAAACCATCTCTGGCCAACATGATAATTACATAATATAAGCCATTTTTATAGACATTAACAGTTTACTTTCTCCTACAAACACGTGACATTATACCTTCTAGGAATAGTTATGCAAAATGTCACATGACCCTAAGTGATCAATGTAATCCTTATTGAATAGAAGCAAGGATTAACTACTTCATACTTGTCACAAAGAAAGAAAAGAAGTACTGACTGGAGATGGTGATCTTAAAAGAAAAAGATAAGTTATGAGTTGACTTAAGCATCACTTACCACTGCTGAAAAGCTTGATACATAATTACAAAGTGCTTTCACTCCCATACTTGTAAAGACAAAGTAGACAAGGAAATCAAAGAGACAGCATTAACTTCAGGTCTTTCGGTCATATAAAACCTTTCAAAACTTTTACGCTGGTAGAGATGGAAAGATGGGCAAGATTCCTAAGCCAGAATAGTTGAAATAGTTTAACCAAGACTTCTTAGGTTATATAATATTGGTACAAAATCAGAAGAGTCTTTTCATTATTACTATAAATGCGTGTGACCAGGGCAATAGTAGCAAGACTTGAATAACTCAATCGTCTGAATTCTTTGCTTCAGATATGAAAAGGAAAAATAAAAGAATGCATGGTCATAATTTCACTCAAACCCAATAACAAGATGTCACTTGTTACTCACCTTATTAATAAAGCAAACCAATAGTAATAAATCTGCAAGACTATGTGACGTCACACAATTTGGCATCAACAAATATTAGAGAAAAAGAAGAGAAACTATACATTTCATCATGAAATTAGGAACTTGAAATCATAAAGATAAACTTTTACGATAAAAACTTGAATAAAGTTGCAATCAAAAGACAATCCAACTAAGCAGAGAGTACACTCACCTTTAACTGGGATTTTTGGCGCTCAAGAAAGTCAATTTGTGACTGCATGTCCTTCAACTGCCAATAGTTTCAAAAAGCGAGGAGAATTTTTTATTTACAAATAATAGATTTCCACAATACAACATAAAGACTGGCTTGGTCCTAACCTGCTCTTCAAAAACAGCTCTTGAACCAGATGAACTTTTCTTCTCTTTAACTTGATTGTCTAATTGGTCAGCAATTTTCAAATTTCCAGTTAAATCACCTTCATCATCAAACGTCTTTTTTCTTCGCTTTCTGTCACTGCAATATGGGTAAAATATGGTGATGAAACAGAACATAACGAAAAGCAAAAACCCAAAACGCTTATATATGAAAAGGTTCAAGTAGAAATCATGTAGAAGAAAGTTTTTACTGAAAGATGTTTATGACAAAAGAAATATGATTTTATGGAAGGCTATTCAAAAGACCAAGGTAGACCAAACAAAATTAACCTTTTTCTGGTTGGACTCTGATACACCACCACCTTTGCGCACCTATTCTAGAAGAAAGAAGCAACGTGATTCCACCACATCTGCCACTTTGGACATGTTCAATTTCCTTCAGCTAAATGGCAAGAATCATGCAGAGTGGGAGGAAGTCAAGGGCCAAGTGGAGGGGGGAGTTTGTTAAAAAACTGCACGTACTGGGCAGTTCCTTGGTTTCAGCTTTCTATTGCAAATAATGTGGATGTTTCATTATAAATATTCCCTTAGGTCTAGTTTAAATTTATGCTTATGAATATTTGTAATTCTTGTTGGGAGAATTGTCCTCTCCATACGGATACAAATATTGAAGAATTCTTGTTTAACATCCTTGCACTAGTTTTGCCAATAATACCCCTCTCTTCTTAATTGTTTTCCTTCTTGTTTCTCTGTCGGCTCATACCATTTTGGTATCAAAGCCAGGTTACCATCATGGTGCAAACACGATCTACTATCCACCCAGATGATCCAGATACCAAACTTGATTCCGATCCCATTGCTCAACAATTATCCGCCATCGCTTCTAAATTAAATACCATAGATGCTCTCGCTGCTGAGGTGACTGCACTCAAAATGCAGTCAAACAATTCCCACCATGCAGAATCAAGTCACACGGACCGAGATAGAGGGAAAGGAAAGTTTGACGAAGATGAAGATGTGGATAGCCCATAGTGGCTTAAAAATCCTTCACACCGACATCACACCAAGATGGAATTTCCTAAGTATGAAGGGGGGAATCCACGAGGTTGGATTTTAAAAGCCAAAAAATATTTCCATTAGTATCAAACTCCTGACGAATTGAAGGTGGACATTGCAGCTATGTCTTTGGAGGGAGATGCCTTGGACCTATTTGCATGGATCAACAGTGAGCACACTCTGTTGTATTGGGAGGAATTAGTGAAGGCACTACAAGAGAATTATAGACCTGCAGAGTTCCAAAATCCAGGTGAGCATCTCTGCAATGTTAGAAAGGTGGGCAGCGTTCAAAAGTATCGCTAGGAATTTGCGAAACGTGCTGCTTGTGTAAAAAACTAGCTTGAGCAATGCCTTCTGGGAGTTTTTTTTAATGGATTAAAAGAGGAATTGAAGACTGATGTTAGAATTCACAAGCCCATAAGTGTTTATAAGGCAATGAGCTTGGCTCTTGAATATGAAATTAAATTCCAACCAAATCGTAGGCCTAAGGCACCTAATTGGACATCTCAAGGGCGACCCAATACCAACTCCAGGTGGCTAAACCAAGACCATTACTCCTTATCGTCCAATTCTCCAGCAACTCGTGCAACTCAGTCCTCATCCATAACATCAAGCCAAACCATCACTCCTCCATCAGGTCTGGGACGCTGAACGACAAGCTCGTCGTGACAAAGGACTTTGTTTTCGTTTCAACAAGAAATTCTCTCCGGGTCATTGTTATAAGCTGTCAACGATTACACTGATGGAGCTTGAAGACAAGGCAGCGGTTGGAGGAGAGGAGAACGACGAATCAGAATCTGATGCCACTAGTGAAGGTTTGGTCGAGATTTCCTTCCATGCTATCTGGCCGAGATTTCCTTCCATGCTATCTTAGGAAGAACTTCGAGCACCACCATGAAAATTCAAGGGATCATTCATGGGAGGAAGGTACTAATTTTAATAGATAGTGGGTCAACTTATAATTTCATCTCTGAGAAAGTGGTGGACAAACTAATTTTTCTGTTCAAATCATCCCATCTTTTGGTGTGCAAATCGGCAATGGAGACGTGATTAGCTACAGCAGAATTTGTCGTGATGTGGAGGTCCAATTACCTGGATTAAGCATCAAACAGGATTATTATCCCTTTGCCATCGGAGGTGCAGACCTTGTTCTGGGTATCAAATGGCTGGCTTCTCTCAATACTGTGCAAGCAAATTGGAATGAGATGTTCTTGATTTTTAATTTGAATGGGATGAGGTATAAGCTGAAGGGAGTTCCTCACCAATCAACAACTGAAGCCACTTTTCAATTCCTTTCCAAAGAACTCGAGAACCTAGGTAAAATATCTTCACCCCCTCCAATTGTTCAAGTCTCGTTTATCAATTTGACTATTTTTATGGAACCCACTTCATTGCCACCATTCCGAAATCATACACACTCAATCCCATTACTCCCCAATTCTAAACCTCCGAACCTACGACCTTATCGTTACCCATATTCCCAAAAGTCTAAAATTGGAAAACAAGTGGTGGACTTATTGTGATCAGGCTTTATAAGACCCATCTCTAGCCCTTTTGCTAGTCCTGTTTTGTTGGTTAAAAAGAAGGATCACTCTTGGCGAATGTGTGTTGACTATCATAGCTTGAATCAGATCACAATCCTTAACAAATATCCCATTCTGAATGTTGATGAACTTTTAGATGAATTACATGGAGCCTCATTTTTACCAAAATTGATTTGCGTTCTAGTTATCACCAGATCAGAGTAAATCCGCCTGATGTATATAAGACTACCTTCAGGACACATTCAGACCATTATGAATTTATTGTTATGCCCTTCGGACTTACAAATGCCCCCTTGGCCTTCCAATCCGCCATGAATGATCTCTTTCGACCCTACCTGAGAAAGTTCATTCTTGTGTTCTTTGACAACATTCTTATTTACAGTTCTAATGTTGAACAGCATTTCAATCATCTAAAGACTACCTTTCAGCTTCTTCACGATCATCAGTTTTATGCTAAGGCCTCTAAGTGCTTGTTTGGCCAACCTCAGATTGTCTTTCTGGGACATGTGATATCATCTAAAGGGGTGGGTGTTGATAAAGACAAAATTCAAGCTGTTAAGAATTGGCCCATACCAGTTAATGTCAAAGAGCTACGAGGGTTTTTGGAATTAACAGATTACTACCGCAAATTTGTGAAAAATTATGGGATGATCACTAGACCATTAACTGATCTCACCAAGAAAAATGGTTTCAAATGGTCATCAGAGGTAGAAGCAACATTTCAGAAACTTAAAAAAGCCCTTATCACTGTTCCTATATTGCAATTGCCTAATTTTAGTTAACCTTTTACTATGGAATGTGATGCTTCTTTAGAAGGTGTATGTGCAATCCTGCTTCAAGGGGGCCATCCAATTGCATATTTCAGTAAAGGACTTTCCTTCTCTAATCGTTTGAAATCTGCTTATGATCAGCAATTACTTGCACTTGTTTTAGCATTACAAAAATGGAAACACTATTTGATGGGCAGACATTTTTTTGTAACCTTTGATCACTGCAGTCTTAAATATCTTCCGGATCAGTGACTCACAACTAATGAACAGCAGCGCCTCCTGTTGAAATTGCTACCATTTGCTTGTTCCATTATTTATAAGAAGGGTGTTGAAAATAAGGGGGCTGATACTTATCTAGGGGACCTCACCATGCTAAATTGTTATCTTTGGTTATTCCTATTTCCTTGGATTTTTTGGAATTACAGGATGCTTTACAGAATGATCTCTACATAAAGAACATCACGATTGTTTTATTACAAGATGTTGATCCATATCCAGATTTCTAAGTTGTAGACCAGAAGCTTTATTACAAACACCGTTTGGTAATCCTTGATCAATCTTCTCTAAGGCAGTTCTAAATCACATAACACCCCCACCGCTGGACATGGAGGTTATTTAAAGACACTAAAACGACTATCTTCTAATTTCTTTTGGCCGCGCATGAAACACGATGTGAAGTTGTGGATTCAAAATTGTTTGGTTTGTCAACAATCCAAATACCAAACAGTGGCTCTAGCGGGTCTTTTGCAACCATTACCCCATCCAAACAAAATATGGGAGGATATTTCACTTGACTTCATCACAGGACTTCCAGATTGACACCATACTCGTGGTAGTGGACCATCTTAGTAAATACTCACATTTTATTCCTTTATCACACCCAATGACTGTTGCCACTATTTTTTGTAGGGAGATTGTACGGCTTCATGGCATTCCAAAGTCCATCATTTCAAATAGGGATGTTCCCTTTTTAAGTGCTTTTTGGCAGGAATTATTCAAACTTAGTCAAACACGATTATGTATGAGTACAACTTATCATCCTCAATCCGATGGTTTGGAGGTGGTGAATAGATGTTTGGTGTTGGTTAATACTATTCCTTAAGGATAATCTTTATCCTTATCATCCTTATCTTAGGATTCTATTATATCTTAAAGATTATGATTGATTTATCTCCCAATAATGTAGGAGATATTTATTCCCTAATTATAGTAAGAGATATCCGGTATCCCTAATTTTTAGGAAATCCAGTTTTAGGATTTCAGGCCTCTAATCTATATAAGAGGCAGCATTGTACATACTTGCATTATCATACAATTCCAGTAAATACAGAAATATGTTCTTTACCCTAAACTCAACTTGGTATCAAAGCGATGCCAGTTCTGGGAGCCTCTGCCTCCGCTTCTACTGCCTATTCTCAGCCTTGATTGCTGAGCACCTTCTGCCTCTACATCTTTGCCAAAAACCCTCCAGCCTTCATTGCTATTTTTCCACTCTCTTCTTCCGGTACTTTGCCCGTACCCAATTATGGCTATTGATTCATCACAGAAATCTGCTGCCGACCTCATCCCTCTCAACCCTAATGATCTGTCAGTACTGCACCCCATTTATCATCTTAATGGAAAAAATTACCTCCAATGGGCTCAGGTGATCCGTATCACTCTCAAAGGCTGATGGAGGTTCAACCACATTGAAGGGGTTCCTGTGGCTAAAACAGAACTACAGACAGATTTCTCATGACTTGGCTGTGGAATTCCATGACTCCAGAAATCAGCAGAAACTATATGTTTCTATCATCAGCTAGGGAGATTTGGGACAACCTTAGGCAGACTTTTTCCAAGAAGGATGGCATGTCTACGTGCTATAAACTCAAGACCCGTATTTTCAACACCAAACAAGGTTCCCTTTCCGTTACTGATTACTATGGAAACTTGAATGGCCTGTGGAACGAGCTAGATCAATATCAGAATTGGAAGATGGCAAGTAGTCAAGATGCAGCCACTCTAGCTCGTGTCGTTGAAAGGGACAGAATTTTTGAATTTCTTTCTGGACTCAATGTTGAATTTGACTTTATAAGAGTCCAAGTTCTTGGTAAGGAAACTTTACCGTCATTATCTGAGGTCTTCTACATGATTTGAGGGGAGGAAACGCAGAGAGGAGTTATGCTGGATGAAAACCCTCTAGAATCCTCTGAAGGATATGCCCTTGCAGTAAGCAAGAAACCCAACAAGAACCCTAAACAGCTTGTTGAGGGCTTCTTCACCAAACTGAAGCTCCAATACACAATCAACTAGATGGTGCTCTTATTGCAAGAAGTTTGGCCACACCAAGGAGAACTGCTTTAAGCTCCACGGGAAGGAACAAGTCCTTGCTCGAAAAGGAGGATTTAAGGGGCTGAACCAAAGCTTGGCCAACCTAACCAAGTGTGACGCAGATAATGTGCCCAAACCAACACAGTTCAGCAAAGATGACCTGGATAAGTTCAAAACACTCCTTGATTCTTTAGGTAAAGATTCAGGTCAATGCTCTCTCACCATGGCAGGTAAGGTTCTTAATTCTCAGTCTCTTAGTGTTTCGAATATGGCTCCTTGGGATACCTGGATATTGGATTTTGGTGATATTGTTCATATGTCCTCTTATTCTCCTAAATTTTCTTCCTATCAACCTTCCTAAAATAGTTATATTACCTTGGCTGATAACTCCAGAGCCTTGGTTAGTGGCTTAGAAAATATACAAGCCCAACCTTCTATGCTTCTTAAAAATGTCCTATATGTACGAAAATTATCTCGCAACTTAATTTCAATTCAAAAACTCATTATAGATTTGAATTGCACCGTAACGTTCTTCCCATCTCACTGCATTTTTCAGGACCTTACAACGGGGAAGATGATTGGAACTGCTATAGCAAAGGATGGCCTTTACTATCTCACTGATATGCAAACCCAAATTGGCCCAAAGTCCAACTTTACAAACAGTAAGCCGAATAGTCTCAAAAATTTGGCTCCACCATAAACGCCTGGGTCATTCACCATTTAGAGTCCTTTACACATGTTTCGATTGAGTCATTGTCTTGTGATGTTTGTGAACTTGCCAAACACCATCGTGTAACCTACTCTCTTAGTTTTAATAAAAATATTGAGCCTTTCTCTCTTATTCACTCTGATGTTTGGAGCCCTGCTCCTGTGCATAATAATTCAGGGTTTAAATGGTTTGTCACATTCATCGATGATTGCACTAGGGTCACTTGGATTTACTTAATGAAAGAAAAGTCAGAAGTTCCTAAACTCTTCATCCAATTTGTCAAAATGATCTTTACTCAATTTGACAAAACCATCAAACGCCTTAGAACTGACAATGGTAAAAAATAAGTTAACCAAACTTTAACCTCTTTTGGGCAAGAATATGGCATCATTCATGAATTTACTTGTGTTGAAACCTCTCAACAAAATTGTGTGGCTTAAAGGAAAAACTGATATCTACTTGAGATGGCTAGAGCCCTTTTATTCCAAATGAATGTACCAAACACCTATTAGGGGGAAGCTGTCCTTACAGCAACTTACCTGATCAACCGATTACCTTCTAGAGTCCTCAACAATAAGATCCCGTTACAATCCCTCACTTCATTCTTCCCTTCCTGTCCTATCCTTCACAGCCTACACCCTAGAATCTTCGGGTGCACTGTCTTTGCTCATGTCACAAAACTAATAGGAGCAAGTTAGCCCACCGAGCCTTAAAATGCCTATTCCTTGGTTATGCAGCGAACAAGAAGGGATACAGGTGCTATCATCCTCCTACTCGTAAGACCTTTGTCTCTATGGATGTTTCTTTCCATGAGTCTACTCCCTACTTTAGTCAATCTCAGCCTCAGGGGGAGAAACAAACCTATTTGGAGCCTGAGATGACAGTGCCTCAGGCCGAGACTCAAATCATTATTCGAATACCAACTGAGTCAACCTCTTATCCAGAAAATGAGCCTATCTCCTCTCCAGAAACTGAGCCAAAACTACAACCAACCACTTGCCCAGATTCAGCCACACACACTGAACAAATTGAGACCACCACTCTCCAAAAGCAAGCACACCCAAGATTGCATATAAGAGGAGAAAGCTGACTGCACCTGCTCCAAGATTGCATATCAGTAACTCCTCCTTCATCTAACCAAGACTGCTGGTCAATTGCCTTGAGAAAGGGCAAACAGTCATGCACCCAACACCCCATCTCCCAATTTGTCACTACTAAACGTTTGTCCCTGCAGCATAAGAGTTTTTTGACTGCTATAGAATCCATAAAGGTCCCAGAAACTATACAAGAAGCATTGAGAGACAAGAATTGGGCCAAGACCATGAATGACAAGATGAAAGCTCTAGAGAAGAATGGAACGTGGGAAATTGTTCAAAGCCCCAAAACAAGAAACCTGTGGGTTGCAAATGGGTATACACCTTAAAATACAACTTTGATGGCTCATTGGAAAGGTATAAGGCAAGATTGGTAGCTAAAGGATACACCCAAACCTATGGCATAGATTATGAGGAGACTTTTGCCCCAGTAGCTAAGATGAATACTGTGCGAATATTACTATCCTTGGCTGCACAACTAAACTGGCAATTGAAGCAGTTTGAAGTGAAAAATGCATTTCTACATGGAAATCTAGAAGAAGTCTACATGGAAGTTCCCCTAGGACACAAGCCATCCAATGGAAAAAATGTAATGTTCAAGTTGAAGAAAGCTCTTTACGAACTGCAACAGTCCCCCCGTGCGTGGTTTGGAAGATTCACAAAAGCCATGGTGTCCTTTGGATATAAGCAAAGCCAAGGGGATCATACACTGTTGTTCAGGCACTCCAAGGAGGGAAAACTAACCATTCTTCTAGTATATGTGGATGATATCTGTTGGAAAATATACAACTGGATTTTTGCTAAATAGTATTGACTCCTAAAAAATCAGTAAATCTGATCAGATATTATGCCCAGATATTAGGATATTATGTATAGATATTAGTTTTCTAAAATAGCTCTCTAGTTCTATATATACTTGTACATATGTATTGATCTAGTGTAACAAAAATAAAAATGTTCAGTATTTCCACATGGTATCAGAGCCATACTTGAACAGCCCTAAACCCTAGCCACCACCTACTGTCCCTAATCTACAGTCCGAATAGCTGACACTTATTGTATCTAAATCCTACCAATCTATGTCAACCATGTCTGACGGTGGTGAATCTTCTAACCACCCATCTCGGCAAACACCTTCTCCTCATAATACTACCTCAGATTCTCATTCCATTCAAATCACTACTATACGACTGAATGGAGAAAATTTTCTTCGCTGATCCTAATCAGTTAGAATGTACATCCGGAGTAAAGGGAAGATCGGATATTTGACTGGTGAAAAAAAGGAACGTACAGCTGATGATCCTACACATGGAATATGGGATGCTGAAAATTCTATGGTGATGATATGGCTGGTAAACTCTATGAAGGAGGATATTAGCTCCAATTATATGTGCTACCACACAGCTAAGGAGCTATGGGACAATGTGAATCAGATGTATTCTGATTTGAGAAACCAGTCCCAAGTGTATGAACTAACCCTCAAATTGGGTGAGATTACAAGGTGAGGATAGTGTTATTAAATACTTTAATTCTCTGAAACGCTTGTGGCAAGACTTAGATTTGTTTAATGATTATGAATGGAAATCCCTTGATGACTGTAACTATTTTCGAAAAACAATAGAGGATAACCGAATTTTTTAGTTCTTAATTGGACTTAATGTTGAGTTTGATGAGGTTAGAGGTAAGATTATTGGAAGACAACCACTTCCTACCATTAGAAAAGTCTTTGCAGAAGTCCGACGTGAAGAGAGTAGATGGTTTGTGATGCTTGGCAAACGAAATCCCACCCCTACTATTGAAACCACATCATTAGTTGTTGGGAATACTACTGGTCATACTAAGAAGACTAAGGAAAAGTCACCGGTTTGGTGTGACTATTGCAATAAAGCACGGCATACCCGTGAAACATGTTGGAAACTACATGGAAAGCCTGCTAATTGGAAGGGATCACATGAAGGAAAATTTAATAAGTTGGGAGGAAAATTCCTCACCTCGCTATGAATCACGAAAAATCCCATCAGCACATGAGGTGATGCTGGACAGTTCTCTCAAGAGCAGATTAATTACATTGTAAAGCTACTGAAACCCAAATTTGAATCATCAAGTGCTCCTAATGCTTCCGTGGTGCAAACTGGTAGTGTTTTTAATGCCTTATCATGTTTCTTTCCGTACAATTTTGCTCCTTGGATCATTGATTCAGGAGCATCTGACCATATGGCCAGTTCCTCTAATTTATTTCATACTTATGACCCTTGTTTTGGTCATGAAAAAATCTGTATAGCAGATGGATCATTTTTTGTCGTAGCTGGTAAAGGTTCAGTAACTCTTTCCTCGAATATCTGCCTTAATTCTGTCCTACATGTTCCAAAAGTAACGTGTAATCTGCTATCTGTGAGTAAACTAGCCCGTGACTCTAATTGTACCATTACATTTTTTGACTTATATTGTGTCCTTTAAGAACTAACTTCGAGGAAGATGATTGGCAGTGCTAAGTTGATCGATGGTCTCTACTACTTCGTTAATGACAACTTGAAGAATAAAGAAGCTCATGGCTTAAGTAGTATTTGTTCTACCCCTGCTAAAGAACAGATTTTACTTTGGCATAATAGATTAGGACATACTAATTTCTCCCATCTCAAAAGACTATTACCTCATTCCTTTAAATTTGTGGGTTGTTCAAAACTTCATTGTGAGCAGTGCATTTTAGCCAAGAGTCATAAGATTTCTTACCCCACAAGACCATATCAATCCTCCAAACCATTTTACTTAATTCATAGTGATGTTTGGGGTCCATCCCGTGTTAAAACTCTTACCAGGAAAAAATGGTTTGTAACTTTTATTGATGATTATACTCGGTTATGATGAGTCTATTTGATACGTAAAAAATCTGAAGTTGCTCAAATCTTTCAAAATTTCTATACCATGATTGAAACTCAATTTCATACATGCATTGGTATATTTCACTCTGACAATGGTACCAAGTATTTTAATGAAGTCCTCGAAAAATTTCTTAAGTCTAAAGGCATTGTTCACCAATCTACGTGTGTTAACACCCCTCAACAAAATGGTATTGCCAAGAGAAAAAAATAAACATTTACTACAAGTCTTTCGATCCATTATGTTTACAATGAATGTGCCAAAATACCTTTGGGGTGAGGCTGTTTTGACTGCATCATACTTAATTAATCGAATGCCTAGCCGTGTTTTGCATTATGCTACACCCTTAGATATGTTTAAACAATGTTTTCCTGAAAATAGACTTCACTCTACTCTTCCTCTTCGAGTCTTTAGGTTTACTGCATATGTTCACAATTCTACTAAGGGAAACTCCAAACTAGATCCACGAGCTGAAAAAGTTGTCTTTATTGGGTATGCTCCTAGTCAATGAGGTTATAAGTGCTACAATCCTTTAACTCGAAAAATTGTTGTCTCCATGATGTCACATTCCTAGAACATAATTTTTTTTTCCTTTAGGGGTAGAACTCTGATGAAGCAGAAAATTTTTGGGTCATTACTCCTAAGCCCCTACCATCGTCATTATTGATCATAATATAATTCCTGATAATGAAGCCAAAGATACTACTTCTAATATGTCCATGTCAGGAAATCCTGATTTAACCATAGGGGGAGAAATACTACTGTCTGTTCCTAAGGAACAAAATACTGAGCTTCGTGTTTATACTAAGAGGAAGACTCAATTGAGAAGTAGAGAACAACCTATAATGCATGGCCTCTCAAATCCCTCGGAGAATGAACCTGGGAACAATTTAGGTAACCCTTCTGATACTTTACCCCTTATTGTACCGAGTAATGATCAATCTATACCTACTGACCCACAACTTGCCAGTGATTTTTCTACTGATCTCTCTGCTAATAATTAACTACCCATTGCATTTAGAAAAGGGAAACGGGCTTGCATCAATCATCCCATATCAAAGTACCTATCTTATGGGAAACTATCACACACACATAAATCATTTATCTCTAAAATCACTAACTTGTTTGTGCCAAGAAACATTCAGGAAGCACTTCAAGATCCAGATTGGAGATTAGCTGTCATGGAGGAAGTAAATGCACTTGAGAAGAATAAAACTTGGGAACTTGTGAATTCCCCTAGAGATAAAAAGCTGGTAGGTTGCAAATGGCTATTTATTGTTAAGTCTAAGGTTGATGGTAGTGTGGAAAGGCTGAAGGCAAGATTAGTTGCTAATGGGTTCACTCAGACATATGGTATTGACTACCAAGAGACATTTCCTCCTGTTGCAAAGGTAAATACAATTCAGGTATTGCTATCTTTGGCTGTGAATTTTGAGTGAACTTTACATCAACTAGATGTAAAAAATGCATTTCTTAATGGAGACTTATAAGAAGAAGTATTTATGAGCCTACCTCCAGGATTTGAGGATACCTATGGGAGAAATAAGCTGCAAGCTAAAGAAGTCATTATATGGCCTAAAACAGTCCCCTAAAGCATGGTTTGATAGATCTGGAAGGGCTACGACTATTGTCAAAGTAAGGCTGATCATACATTACTCTACAAGCGGTCCAAGACAGGTATGCTAGCTATTCTTATTGTTTACGTAGATGACATTATCATATCAGGAGATGATGTATCCGAAATAATAGAGTTGAAGAAGAGATTAGCCAAAGAATTTGAGATTAGAGATCTCGAAACCCTCAAATACTTCCTTGGAATGGAGTTTGCTAGATCTAAGGATGAAATGTTTGTGAAACAAAGGAAATACATTCTGGACCTATTAAATGAGACTGGGCTACTAGGATGCAAGGCAGCTGATACTCCTGTTGAGACTGGTGTAAATTTTAGACCAGTTCAACCTGAAAACATTATTAATAAGGATAGATACCAACAACTAGTTGGGAGATTAATATATCTATCCCATACCAGACCTGATATAGCTTTTGTTGTGAGCTTAGTAAGTCAATTTATGCATTCTCCTAGCCAAGAACATCTGGATGCTGTATACAGGATACTAAGATATCTAAAAGGAACTCCCAGACAAGGTTTAATGTTTTGAAAGCAGAACAACCTTCAAGTTGAAGTCTATACTGATGCTGATTGGGCAGGGAGTGCAACTGATAGAAGATCAATTTCAGGTTGTTGCACATTTTTTGGTGGTAATTTGGTAACTTGGGGGAGTAAGAAACAAGGTGTTGTTGCAAGAAGCAGTGCCGAAGCTGAGTTTCGTTCAATGACACATGGAATTTGTGAAGTTTTATGGATTAAAAGGGTACTTGAGGAACTACATATTCCTATTTCAGTTCCTATGAAAGTTTATTGTGGCAACAAAGCAGCAATTTCAATTGGTCACAACCGTGTTCTTCATGATAGAACAAAAGATGTTGAGGTTGACAAGCATTTCATCAAGGAGAAGATTGAAGAAGGATTAATTTGTTCCCTATATTCCAACATCACAACAGGTAGCTAATTTTCTCACAAAGGGATTACACAAGAGGCAGTTCAATGTTCTGGTTATCAAGCTGGCTATGGATGACATATACAAGCCAGCTTGAGGGGGAGTGTTGGGAAATATCTAACTGGATATTTCCTACATATTATCAACTCCTAGAAGTCAACAAATCAGATCAGATATCATGTATCTGATCTGATATTATGTACAGATATTAGTTTCCTAAAATAGCTCTCTCTATTTCTATATATACTTCTACCTATGTATTGATCAATAGTGAAGATATATAACTGTTTAGTATTTCCGCACATTAGCCACTACAATCTTCTTATTTCTAGCAGATGGGGTATAGGTATGTAATAAATGTGAGGAGGGAGCCAAATGGTATGTGGTAGCAGAGTTAATTATCTAGGTATTGGCATAATATTTGTTTGAGGCATTTATGTAAAAAGAAAATGAAGGTTTACCTAAGGGCACCAAAGAACCAACTCTAAAGGGCTTCTCAAGAAATCCTAATAAATTCCTCAGTTTCTCAATTTTCTCCCTAGCAAAAATTTATTTATTTGAACCTTGGGTAATTTTGGTGCACACATATTGGACACAAGAAAAAGCAAAAGTATAAAGTCCTCAGAAAAGCGCAGCAATGAAGGCTGTTCAAAGAAGAATAAAGTCCCAAGGAAAATGCAACAATGAAGGCTGCTTGAAGAAGAACTCCCTAGAAAAACCTTTAGGGCTTTGATATCATGCCATAGAAGGGAAAATAAATTGTTTTCTTACTAAAATGATTTAGGATTACACGTTTATATATACTTTAGAGTAGGGAGAAAAATAAAATATAATCTCGAAGAATAGGAATCAATGTATTAGGATTGACACTCTTCTAGGAAAGAAAAACAGTCTCCTAGGATTCCACACTCCTAGGGAAAGAAGACAGTTTCTTGGGATTCTAGAATCTTTAGAATATCAAGAAATTGACTATCCTAAAATGGTATACTGCTAATACACAACTCGGAAGATGTTCATGGTTATTTCATTCCTTGTGCAGGTGGGATTGCAGTTTCCAGTATGGTAGTTTAGTTGAAGAGGTAGATGGGCACACAGCTATACTCTATCACAGACTTCAACTTGACTGGTTTTCAATGTAATCTCCTCTTTCACCAAATTCCTTGCGTAAAATTTATTGAGATATGTCTGTTAGAAGCATTTCTTTGTTCTTTTTTTCTCTGTGAAAAATAGGCCGTCCTTTCCTTGCTGCATTTTTTTCTGTATGTTGCTACTGTTATTAATTGTTAATCCCATAGTTATTACCGTATTTATATAAAAAAAGAATCTTTTACTGAAAAGCAAGGGCATTTGCCAGGAAAATTTCAATTCTTAGGGCCTAATCAACTGTGGGAAACTGTAGTAGTTTCATGAATCCTTTCCAAAAAAAAAAAAATTTTGTATTCAAATGCATCATTTTCTAGCTTTTCATCTACATCAAAAAATAATATTGGTAGAGAGAAAAAGAAAGCTAATTTTATTTCAAAGTATGAACACATTTAAATTTCAAAGTGGTGCTTGTACTAATACTTTTATATACCATTATGCTGATTATGTAACTATATAATGTTAATTTTAATAAGTTGCTAAAATGAAAAAACAGTTTTAGATGTTATCAAAGTGAACATGTTCTTCTTTATATCCAGCTTTTCCCTGGAAAAGAAATATATGGAAATAGAAAAAAAGTGAGGACTGGAAAGCATAATTATATTTTCCACTATTAAACATGACTTGTAACGTTTAAATTTTCCATATGTAATCACTTCTCAATATCAGATTTCAAAGTTTGATGCATTAGTCACTGATGTGGCATTGCACTGAAGACTTTTAGTGCACAGTGTACTGAATTTTTTTCAAGAGAGAATTATTTTCCGATTTGCAACTGAAAGTGGTGCCACAATTTGGAATGAAACCAATAACAATGGAATAGTAGTCCTAATTTCAAGATCTAAATACGAACTCGAAACACAGTTTTCTTGTGTTATGGATACCTAATTCTGACTTAAAGTATGTCCTTAAAGCAATACTACTTTTCCATTGGCTGAACTTTGACTATCTTTGGAGCACTATTATCCTTAGAACTTTTGGAAATTGATGATGAAGTATGTGTTGTGTTATTGAATTTCTTTTTGAGAAATCATGATATTAAGTTATATTACACTTTTGTTCCAACTAATTACTTGAGGGATGTGCAAAATGTCCTTCAAAAGTATGTATTAAAATATAAGTGAAATTTTAAAAATTAGAAATGAACATTTGATGAAGATGCAGAGAGTATGCCAAAGTAATGATGATGCTAGTTCTTTTCTTTGGTCGCTTGGGGGATTGAATATCCTAATAGTTTGATAGAAGGGAAAAATGACATGCCATTTGAGTTAACACTCATTGGCTAATAGAAATTAATATAATCTACTGTATTCATATGTACAACAGTAGAGTGAACGCTTTGTTTATGGGTTATTGCACAATGTCTTTCAGAGCTATCTGAGTGAAACTTCTAGAATAAAGTTGTACTTTCCTCTCAGAAATCACATTTTTCCCTTCCTATTTTTTTCTTGTTTCAATTGGCTTCAGGTTTGTTTGGCCTCGTGACCTTTGCTATGTGCGCTATTGGCGACGAAATGATGATGGAAGCTATGGTATTTTTTTTTCAATAGTTCCTCTTAAAAAAAAACTTTGTCAAAATTACTTGAGTTTTCTGCATTCTTCTGTAGTTGTGTTATTTCGTTCTAGAGAGCATGAGCATTGTGGTCGGCAGCCAGGTTATGTGCGCGCTCATCTTGAGAGTAAGATACCTCTAATCTCCTTTGCTTAATGATTGGAATTTTTGATGATAATGTTTACATGTTCATTTGCTTGTATTCTAATTTTTCTGCAGGTGGGGGGTTTAACATATCTCCCCTGAAACCTCGGGGTGGTAGACCCAGATCACAGGTCCAGCATCTTATGCAGATTGATCTAAAAGGATGGGGTGTGGGTTATATTCCCTCTTTTCAACAACACTGTCTTCTTCAGATGTTGAATAGTGTGGCTGGTGCGTTTTGTTTCATTTATTTGAGAAATTGTGGGCCAAGCTAAAAACTATATGCCTATCATAATTGATATCCTAAATATGTCCCAAAAATAAAAAGTACAGTCTCATCTGTTTCATTGTGATTTTTAAATTTTCTGTTAATTTCTAGTGCTTATGCACTTTTTGCTTAGCTGGTTAATAAAATGTGGTATATTCATCAATATTGTTTGTTAGTATGAAGTAACAAAATCTGTTCTTTTATATTTTGACATGAGTCATTAAACCTTGTAAATTTTTAGTCAACTGTGCTTGTCTTTTGTTATTTTATTGTGGAATTAGTTATTACAATAGATTTTCATGTCAAGTGTTTCGCACTAATATCTCATCTTTTCTTCTTTTTCAAATTTTTTGTATCATTCTGTGAGCTAGTTGGTAGATCATGCTATATCTTTGATGAGTTTCTTTTTATCAGTATCAAATATTGTTGGTTCATTCCTCAGGAGCTTGTTAACGGGTTGGATTTTTCTATTTTTTAAAAAATATATAGAAATATTCCTCATCCTGACATCTATCAGGATTCGAACCCCTTACTGTTGGCCGGATTTCTTTTATTGTTTTGTGGAATTGATTGCTTAAATTGATGCCAGGTGGCAACTAGTTCACATGAAGGGTAACACAATATTTTGGAGATATATTGTGTTGTTTATTGCATTCTTTTGGTTGTTCAAATGTACAACTGTTCGACAATTTTTAAGATCCTCTTTGCCAGAATTCTGTTTCATTTCTTTTGTATCATGACAGGGCTTCGAGAATGGTTTGCCCAAACAGATGAGAGAGGAGCTCCTCCTAGGATTCCAATTATGGTCAATATGGCTTCTACTTCGGTTTCTTATAAAAGAAGCCTAAAGGCTCAAGAATCTTCTGTTCATCTTGCTCCTTCTCTTGACCAAATGAATGCTGTAAGCAGAAATTCCACACTGCTGGACGAGTACTCAGATGAGGATGAAGAATTTCAGATAGCTGAGGAGGACCAAGAAGTATGTTTTAAATTTCTTCCAGTACTTAGATTTCTTCCTTAATATATGTCCCGCTCAATCTTTCTGCTTGTTAACTTTTGTTCCTTGTCCTTCTGCTCTCCCCTTTCCCTTTTCTTAGGCTTACTCAACCAAGTCTGATAATGAATTGAGGAAAGCAGGTGGATGTTACAATCCATGTTAGTCGGGTATTTTTGAAGCACTTATGCAGATGTGGTTATAGGCTAACATTCTTTTTCAACTTCTTTTTTTTCTATGAAGCTTTGGATGAAGAGCCAGCTGATCAAATTGATTTGTCCTGCTTATCGGGTAACCTGCATAGAGATGACCGTGACAATGCTCGTAACTGTTGGCGAATTTCAGAAGGGAACAACTTCAGAGTCCGTGGCAAAAACTTTTTTCATGACAAGTCAAAGGTTCCACTATTATTTGGTTCTTTATTCCTTTTAAAACGTAGAACTTATATCCTTAAGGACTTCATTCCCTGTTATGCTTACTTGTGTTTCTCTGATGTACGTGTATATAGATACCTGCTGGAAAGCACCTAATGGATCTTGTTGCTGTTGATTGGTTCAAAGACACGAAAAGAATGGACCATGTGGCTAGGCGTCAAGGATGTGCAGCACAAGTAAGAAGTCCTTTTGGTTCAACATCTGTCTTTTACTCTTGGTGGCCAGAATTAGAAGTATCAAATTTGTGTTTACAAACAAAAGTGTTCCTATTTTTCTGGATCAAATAGGTTGTTCACTACTTATAGACTACAATTATATTCTTGTATCTATATAATAGAAAGGGCATTTTCCTAAAATAAAACCTTTGGACTTTTGTCTTGCACATATATTCTCCAAGAGTTCACAAATTTTACCGTAAGATGTCTACTGTGATATTTATAAGCAGAATGTACTGCAGGTTGATGTTATGCTTTCATATCCTGCCAACAATATTGAAACTGCTTTTGGTTGTTAAGTTTTGAAATAAAGACACCCATCTCACCGGTGGTTTGACTCGTCCTTGAAAAAATCTCTATGATTTAATATTTTTAGAAAAGTTTTCATTCTTCTTTAAATGTACATGGACCCCTTCTGTAAGTTTTTTCTATCAACTTTTTTTGGAACTGCCACGTGACATATTTTAATCATGCCATGTGTCACTTCTGTGAAGTTTTTTGATATAAAAATTACTAGATGGGTTGTTGTACATGTCTATTGTAACGTAGTATGAGAACTTTTTTAGAATATTAAACTATAAAGGGTTTTTGAGGAATCAAGCAAACCACAGGAGATGTCCATATCTTTTATCCTTCATTTTTCCAAGGCTATATTGTAAGCATGTCTGTCTGTCTTCTTCCAGGTTGCTTCAGAAAATGGACTTTTCTCTGTGGTGTTTAATCTGCAAGTGAGTTTATCTCATTTTCCAAGTATTGATTTGAACTAAACGTTCATAGTATGATAAAAAACATGAGAATTTTACTCTGTACAGGTACCTGGCTCAACGCACTACAGTATGGTCTTTTACTTTGTAACAAAAGAATTAGCACCGGGATCTCTCTTGCAACGTTTTGTTGACGGTGATGATGAATTTCGTAATAGTAGGTTTAAGCTTATTCCATCAGTTCCCAAGGTACTTGCATTTGGTCTCCCTATGTCTGGAAAGTGAATTTGCTATGCTGTTAGGGCTTCTAAAAGCTGTCATGATTCTGGCTGGATAGTATTGTACAATCTAATTGACTGATTAGGAGCCATTTTTTGAATTCTAAGCATATTAGCAGAGACCACTTTTAACAAAAAATTTCAGGTGTGAGTGAAAAGAAAAGAAATCAAATCACTTGCTAGCTTTACCTTCTTAGAATCGCCAATGTGTTTTTATGTAATTACCAAAATGAGTAATATGCACATTTTTGGCACTAAATTGTGCAGGGCTCCTGGATTGTTCGTCAGAGTGTTGGAAGCACCCCTTGTTTACTAGGGAAAGCAGTCGATTGCACCTACATACGTGGCCCCACATATCTAGAAGTAAACTTTTGATCACTTGCACATGACATTGCTTACAAACATATTTGCTGATATATCTGCTTGATCTAATATGGTTCATATATCTGTAGGTTGATATTGATATTGGTTCCTCTGCTGTTGCTAATGGAGTTTTGGGCCTTGTAATTGGAGTAATAACAACATTAGTGGTTGACATGGCTTTTCTTGTACAGGTACCTTTCTATATACTTGATACCTATTTAACATATTAATGTTATGTTTTGAAGGAATTAAAGATTGATACATTATGAGTCCCGTAATATATGGGTTTTAGGAATATATGTGAGTTGACTCAGTATGACCTTCAACCCAAGCTGCTTAGGTGATAGATAGTTGTATGTAGGATGATGGAATTATCAACTTTTTACTAACATTTATCTGCTATGAACATTGCCATGATTTAAGACTTTTATAACCGAGGATTGCCATGTGGTTTTATGTTCCATTAAACATAATTGATGTTCAAACACACTGACATGGAATAGAAGGGGAAATGAATGTCCTCTTTTCTTTACTTAGAATTACCCAGAGACACACATATAAATACATCTTAATGTAGGAGAAAAATGGGAAACAATATCTTAGAAAGAAAACTAGTCTCTTTGGAGGATCATGTGTAGAGATGGCGTTTGTAGTGTGATAGGTGATCTTATAAATTAAGAGGTCATTGTCCGCCTTCTCAGAAATCAAAGAATCAGGAAAGAAGCTCATATTTTCCATAAAAGAAACATTAGCTGATGCAAGATATTTGTTTAAAGTAGGATGGTAACATCAATATCCTTTTTGTAGGCGAGAGTAGCCCATAAAGATACATTTTAAAGATTTAGGATCTAATTTAGTCACATGAGGATGAACATCACGTACAAAACAAGTACTACCAAAAATCCAAGGTCTAAGGGAAAAGGACAGTATAAGGAATCTCACCATGAAGAATAGATGAAGGCATACGATTAATCAAAAAATATGTTGTGGAAATAGCATCAGCCTAAAATGGTTTAGGAACATGTGCTTGAAATAAGAGTGCTCTGACTATTTGAAGGACATGTCGATTGTTTCTTTCAGCGACATCATTTTGAGATGGTGTGTCAACACATGAAGAGTGATGAAGAATACCATTTTGGATAATGTAGGTTTGAAATGATGTGGAAAAATATTCTTTGACATTATCATTTTGCAAAGTATGAATATAGACATTAAATTGAGTTCTGATCTCAACACAAAAGGTAGTGAAATGGGAAAATGAGAACAATTTTTTATTAAGTCAAGTCAAGTCATGCGAGAGAAATCATCTACAAAAGTGACAAAATATTGAAATCCAGTTTTAGACACAACAGGACTTGGGCCCCAAACATCAAAATTTACTAATTCAAACAGAAAGCTGGAGCTTTTTAGTACTTAAGGGAGTGAAGGTAGACGATGGGTTTGGCAAACTGACAAGACTCACAATCTAAGCAAGATAAATTATAAAATTGGGAATATAACTTATTCAATATAGGTAAAGTGGAATGTCCTAGCTGACAATGAGCTTCAAAAGGAGTTAAGACACTTGAACAAGCTATACGTCTTAGCACTGTGTATCCAGAATGTATAGACCTCCTGATTCACGTCCTTTACTAATAATCTTCTTCGTTATAAGATCTTGAAAAGTACAATAATTACGAAAGAATCGGATACAACAATTTAGGGTACGAGTGAGTTTGCTCACAGATAATAAATTAAAGGAGAATCCTAGTAAGTTTAAGATAGATGATATAGATATTAATAGTGGGATTGACATTGCCAAATCCAATAACAAAAGAAGTAGATCTATTAACTAAGGTAACATGGGAAGGAACTTATGATATGTATGCTCCAGCTTGAAGAGGAGTATTAATAAAAGTTGAAGACCTATAGACTGTGAAGTGTGTAACTACGATAACTTTCTATTTATTCTTAGTGTGATTTTCTTTTATAATTGACTCTTGCTATTATAATTTTTTAGATATATAGCCTATGAAAGTGTATAATTACGATAATTTCTTATTTATTCCTAATGTTGACTTTCCTTATATAATTGATTCTTCCTTATATAATCCTTATATAATTTCTTACAAGGGTCTTGAGATCGGATCAAGCCCTTAATTGCTTTCTTTGATACTTTCTTAATAAAGACAATGGCATAAAAGAGGAAAGAGTAGTAAAATACAACTATATTGTCTAGCTCTCTTCTGTTAAATTATCTAGTATGTTTGACATGAATATGCACTCATTTAATGCTCATATGTTTGGTTTTTGGTTTTGTTTTTTTTTAACATTCTTTCTACTAGTTAGGAATAAGGTTATGTACTTTTGAATCTCCCTAAATCTTGCACTTCAGCGGAATTCTTATTGAGACATTGTTGTTGTTATTATTTTCATGGCGATGTAACTTCATTCAAAGTATTCATTTCTGTCCTTGCTCTGAGTGTGATAAGCTTTTAAGAATTATCGTGTGCCATAATTTGCTAAGCTTTTAAGAAGCATCATGTGCCATAATGTGCTAAGCATTCGTCTGGGAATCAAATTAAGGTTGATTAATCGTCATCTATTCTCGTCATTTCAAGAAACTTTGCACGTAGTGCTGCATTCATGATTACAGCAAATTATATTATCCCAAGGTGTTTCATCTCGCTTTCTCTTGTACTTGAGTTTTATGATTTTTGTCGTTCGCAGGCAAACACTGTAGATGAATTGCCAGAACGGTTAATTGGTGCAGTTCGTGTATCACATATAGAGCTCTCATCTGCTATAGTTCCAATCCTCGAGAGTGATCCATCATCGATCGACTGAAACTACTGACCTTATACTGATTGCACACGAAAATCATTTTTCAGGCATGTGAATGTGTTTGATTCACAATTTGGTGCCTTCACAAAGACTCTGGTTTTATGTTTTAGATGAAATTTTGCAATAAAGTGAAGAAATACCGAAGAGGTGCACTGAGCAAACACATAACATCAAGAAGAAAAAGGGGGAAATGCAAATGGTACTCAAATAATAAGGAGAACCCAACCATTTCATCCATGAAACAGTTTGACAACGAGCAGGGTTAGTTTTAAGAGACGAAAATTTGATTTCTACCAGTTCATACTTTAGAAGCAGATAGTGGAAGAAAATAAGTAATTGCATACGAAATCTAATTTGATTGATTCCATTTCTAGTAGGCATTGATCTTCCAAATGCTTTTTGCAATCAGCGCTTTCTTGCAGGATTGAGCTTATATCCTATTTTAAGTCACAGCTAATATTGGAGTCATAGACATCCTGTACCTGACAAGAATTGTACAGTGAATTATTTGTATCCAATAATTGAACCCCTTGCATGTAATAAATTTATGTTGCGGCACTTTTCTATTAAGTTTTGTTATGTTGGTATGCTGCAGAAAACAGTGAAGTAGTTTGCTAAGCCATGCAAGTAAAGCCAAATTTTCACGTTGATGTTAGGATGATTTAGTATGGAAGTCAGGCGAATTGATATTGTAGTTTAAAGTGGAAGAATTGAGAATCGTGCTGTTATCTCCACCAGTATGTATTTTTGTTGCAGCAATGATTGGTGCACGATCAGTGCAAGTTTTTCCATCTTACCGCCCAATGTTTACATGCAGCCTTCTGGTGCAGCACTGAAAGAAGCATGAAACCCGCCTAATCCCTATCAGAAAAACTCTCAACTCCCCTTTTGGGGCTTGACTCTCACGCAAAGTTTTTATTTCGACAATTCAAAAGTAGGGATTTTTTTTTTAACCAATGAATCGATATTCAAAATTATGCTACTCTCCATCTTTGCTTGATTAAAATGCCTATTTTTCTAGATTATCATAAGATCCCCTAATTCTTTCCTGGGTTATTGAATAATTTTAATTGAATCTATTATTTCACAAATTAGAAATAAATTACGAGCTAATGGATCGCCTTTTTTTGCCACTGATTTCCCAATGAAATTAGTCATAACACTCTTAATGATCAACTTAATAAAGACCCATTGCCTCCTAGAAGATCATAGCATTGGTCTGAATAACCCTTAAAGTCCTTTAAAGTCATGCATTAATGGGTGGTGGAGACTATATTAACCATCCTAAGTCCTTTACTTGTAACTCTATATTCACAGAAATTCCTCGATTCATTCTTTTATAAATTACTGAAAATTAAAATAAATTTATCCAAATTCACAACTTAATGAATAATAAAACAAGTGATTAAAAAATCCTCTTCAAAACAACAAATTTTGACCTCCGAAGACCCAGTTCATTAATTATTTCTTCATAACATACTTTGTTTTTACTTGCCAAATACGACAAGAGTCGTTGGTGTTCCTCTGGTATTTTTTTCAAACATCTTTGAGATAAATAATCTTTTTTATGTAATTTAAAAAGTGAAGTAAGCCTTTGTATCCTATTAAAGAAATTGACTATTTGAAATTCAACGAATCCCTTATTTTCTTATTGTAGAATACCTAAAATTAATGAATTTTTTATTAGCTCTTCCTCCTTTTTTAAAAACTTTTATTAATCAGTAATAATAACAAATGGAAGTGTTACTTAGAATAAATAAATATTAATGAATAAAATAATCAATAATGAAATATTAATGAATAAAATAATAACTACTGGAATTATTATTTAAAATAAATATTAACTAAGAAATAAAAATGACTAATAAATAATGTCAATTCATTTGAATTTAGTATACACTAATCTTCACTTTGTCATGAATTCCTAACTTTCTAAACTAAAATGTATTACTAATCAATCCATTTTTTATTTTTTATTGTTAGAGATAAAAAAGATAATATATTTCTTCGTTTACAAAATAGAAAATTTTATACCTAAATATATCTAATTATAAATATAAAACAATACATGTACCTGTATTTTCTTTTTATTTGCTAGATTGGAATGCTATGAGATATATGGAAAAAAAAACACTCTTATAGAATTTTCAATTGTGGATATATATTTATCCTTACCGTACTGAAATGATTGGCATTATTGGTATTAGCCAATAGTAATTCATACAAGCTAAATCCTTTACTCAATAGTGGGCCAAAGAAATTTTTTTAATTAGTTGATTTTTATCTCTATCAAAATGTTGGTTTTTACCCTAGAAGGTACCACAAATTTTTATCTTATTACTATTGCAATTTTTTTGTATTTATGTGAATATCGTTTCTATTTTTTGAATTGAAAGAAAGTTGAATTCTTAATTCTCTACAATCTTTAGGGGATAAAATTGTTTCAAGAACAAGTAAATCATAATATATTTTTTTCACTATTTCTAGTTATACTAGGATTTTTTCATTCATTTCCACCCAATGAAATAGTTTTTTTAATTGTATGAATTGACTTTGTAAATTTGTTCAATCATAAGAGGAAAAAGATTGTTGTTATCCATTTTATCAATTATTTGATACTTTCTAGTTCCAAATTGTTTTTTTTTTTTGGTAATAGTATTGGCCCAGCTCTCAAGATCGACCTTATTTATATTTAGAAGACAAAACTTGAGAATTTTTCAATTAAAATATTTTCAATAGGAGGGGTTGTCCATCTCGATAATTTATTCTTCTGATAAATAATTGTTGAGAGGAATATCTCTGAAGAAAGAGGAAAAAGTAATTCTTCCTTGATTTTAGTGAATAGTATAAGGAATATATAGGAAAATATAACTCTAATCACCTCCTTAAATCAAGGGGAATCTATTTATTCTCTAAGCAATAAAAACGTCATTAATTTAACCACCACTTTATAGAATATTAACTAATTATCTCTAGAATATCAATACCCCCTCTCAAGTTGGTACACAGATATTAATCATGCCTAAATTACTCACAAAAAACTAAATTTCTATCTTAATGGCTCTTTAGTGAAGAAATTAACAACTTGTTATATTATAGGTACAAATGGTACACAATGAGTCAGTCAACTTTTAAGTTTTTTTAATAAAATTCATATCAATCTCCATATGTTGTGTCCAATCATGCTGAACTGAATTATTGGCAATATTGGTAGTTGCAATGTTATCACAAAAAAAAACTTGATTGGTTACTCCACTAGTCCCTTAAGTTCTTCCATCACCCTTTTGAGACATATTATTTGAGCCATTGCCTTATATTCTGCCTCCGTACTACTTTTGGCTACCAAACTTTGTTTTTTACTCTTCCAAGTTACTAGATTCCTCCATAAAAATGTGTAAGACCAGCTAGAAGTTGATTCTCTATTTGTAAGAGCCCGGTCCATATTAGTGTAGACTTAAACTCTTTTCTGATCACTTTTCTTAAAGAATAATCCTTTTTCTGAAGTTCCCTTTACGCATCTTAAATTTCTGTACATGCGTCTAAGTGTTCTTCATAGGGAGTATGTGTACACTAGCTTACAATTGATAGCCAAGGAAATATCTGGTCTGGTATAGGATAAAGAGATTAGTTTTCCCATTAGTCATCAATATCAACCTGTATCCATTGTAAATCCTTCCTTAACTTCACCCAACTTTGAGTTAAATTCTATATGAGTATCTGATAGTTTACATCCACTCATCTTAGTTTCTTTTAGAAGGTCCAAGATATGCTTCTATTAGGTGACTATTATGCCCTTCTTAGAACAAGCAGTTTCCATCCCCAAGTAAGTATCTAAGAGCCCCCAATTCTTTAATTTCAAACTCATTTCAATGATCTTTTTAAAGACTTTTCAATTTCCTCAAAATCACTGTCAGTAAGAATAATGTTATTTACATACACAATTAGAATTACAGTCTTTCTTTAGAAATTTTTAAGAATAGAATATGATTAGATTGCCCCTTTAAGAAACCTTAAGACTTTAGAAATCTTGTGAATCCGTCAAACAAAGCCTTTGGTGATTGCTTCAACCTATATTAAGATCTTTTTAGCTTGCATATCCTTTTTTAGAAGCTTTCACTAAATCCTGGAGAAGGCTCCATATACACCTCTTCTTCTAAATCTCTATTTAGGAAGAATTTTTTTTACATCTAACTGATATAGAGTCCAATCTAGATTAACTATAATAGAAAGCAACAGGGCAACACCCTCACAATATCTAACTTAGAAACAAGTGAAAAAGTTTATGAATAGTCAATGTTATGGGTTTGCATAAACCTTTTAGCAATAAGGTGAGTCTTATATCTTTCAAGTGATCCATAAGAATTGTACTTCATGGTGAACATGCATTTGCATTTGACTAGTGTTTTCTTTTTCAAAAGATCAACTTCCTCCCACATTCTATTCTTCTCCAAAGCTCTCATCTCTTCTAGTGCTACATCCCTCTACTCAAGAATATTTAAAGCCTTTTGTATATTCTTAGGAATGGAAAAATTGGACAACTTAGAAATAGACACTTGAAATGATGAAGAAGTTATACATAGGATATTTGGTACAAGTTCTAAAAGTAATGGGTAAATCTAAGGTTTCATTAGACTCTAGAATAGATTTTGGTTTAAGTGACACTGACTTAATAGAAATAGGCTTATACTGAGATTTACTTGGTTAGTCTCTAATTTCTATATTTGTTTTTAGATCAGACTATTGACCATGTTGTAATTTGTCTATGTTTTTCTGTTGTTGTAGATATTTTCTCTTTTAAAAATTCCTTTAAAATTATTTCCATCTTGTCTCGCACATATTTTATTCTTTTCTTGAGATTGAATTTATAAAAACATCGAGGATGAATCCTTTTTGAAATAAGATAATAAAAAATATTTATATATATCATTGTCAGTGTTTGTCCATAGTCTCATTTTTTTGTGAATAACAAAAAAGAATCTTCACTATGCGTCTTCCCTTTAAGTTAAGTTGACAGGGAAAAAAAGTATTTTTAGAAAAGGTGACAATCCATGGAAATAAGAATTCTTCAGTGGAAGGATAACAAAAAAAAAACATTAACCATATTAGAACATCTATCTAAATTTTCCAATGCTACTATATAAATTTTTTCTTAGTCCATATTAATCATATTTCTTAATTAAGGCATTCCTTTTGACATTTAATTATCTTTAATCGGCTTTCTTAAGTAGATAATGATCCATCATTTCGTTCCAAAAAGAAAATAAAAACAAAACAAGTATAAGTTGGCAAATCACATAATTAATGACATAAAATTTCACCAATTTTATATAGTTTGAAAAAGATTATATTAAAAAGAAAATATATGATACTTGCTTATTAATATATGAGTTGATAAACTTTGACATACTTTTATTATTGTTATACTTTCGCATTAATAAAGATTAGCCAATAAAAAGTGTCATTTAGTTATTATTCAGACAAATTACGTGACCTATTTAATTTTTAAGGTTTTATAAAAATTTATATAAATACTTAATTCTTTAGAATTTATAAGTTAATTCCTAACAGTCAACTTCTATTAATAACAACTTTTATTTATAGGAAATTTAATAATAAATCCCTTAATTTTTTAATTATATGAATGAACTTTTATCTTTATTTTGTATTAACTTATAAATTTTATCTATCAAGATTATTTTATGAACAAATATTAATATTAAAGATTAATATATAAATTTCAAAATTTTTAATAATTTATTTAAATTTTTGTTAAATTTTAAAGTTGACTTTGCAAATTTAACTTTATTATTTATTAATGTATATAAATTACAAATTATGAGAAAATATACCATCATTAATTTATTAATGTATGTAAAAAGAAAAGTCAAGAAGAAGCAACACATCTTAAATGTCAATTCCTCTATTATCTTATAAATAAGAGGTCCACATTCCTCAAGTAGAGATGCGCAAAAGTCAGACCACCATCTTTAAATTGTTAAAAGAGTTCTAAATCTCTATCAAAATCAAAATACAAACTAAGCTTCTTATATAATATTTTGCACCAGATATATTAAATTAAATCTTAAATTTTGGAGCATGTGTGAGATCTAGACATTCAACTTTCACATGAAACTAAGTTCAACTTTGACAATTAGATGATCTATCGAATATCGAAACTTATATCCATTTTATTATATTTTTATTTATTTGATATTTTTTTATCAGTTCTCTTATTTGTAAGAAACCAAACAAGAAGACTTTATGTATGTCAACGTTGATTCCTTCATGTTATATGACTTGTATCTATCTCGAAAATTATCTTAGAAATAAGAGTAAGAGATATTTACAATTTCGCTGGGGAACTAACGCTGCGTTTGGTTACTGTCTCCAATATATAGAGACAGAACGGAATGAAAATTTGGAGACGGAACAGAATAAAAATTGGAGACAGTGAGGTTTTTGGTTGTGATGAACAAAACAAAAAAAAACTGTCTCCATCTTGAAGACAGAAATGTGTTTGATTACAATGGACAGAACATAAAAACAGTATCAATAATGAAAATGCCCATGTAGTATAATATGATTAGAAATATATAATTCATTGATTATTTTATAATTGTATTAATATTTATTTTAAGTGTATTTGTAATTTTTTAATTACGATGAAATAATTACAATATAATTAATTAAATTATTATTA
>JAOQMS010000001.1:17251426-17265675 GCA_027563885.1 Erythroxylum longipes | reverse complement strand
AGTTAAATATAAGGATATGTGTATTCTTTTGATTATGAATTGTATGAAACTTGTGAAACTTGTCAAGTTAAAAAAAATAATCAAATCAAAATATAATGAGAATTATAAAGTTAAATATAAGGATATGTGTATTCTTTTGATTATGAATTGTATGAAACTTGTGAAACTTGTCAAGTTAAAAAAAAACAATCAAATCAACCTTTAGTGAATAGATGATGATGGTAATGAAATGTTAAATCTTATACATGTAATGTATTGGATGGAATAACAATTTATAAAAGGATGATACTTATATTTCATTAAATTACTAATGAGTTTATGTGATATAGTCATATGTATTAAATGAAATAATTATTTAAAATTTTGAACATTTCAAATTTTTTAAACCTAAGTAAAAATTAAGTATTGAGAATGCTAATGCACTTCAATAAGATCAATTTGGTGAGTTTTATGTTTTCAGTTATCCATAGGGAATGAAATTCTCTAGTAAATACCTTCAGAACAAAATTCTATAAGAGTATGAATTTATGTAAGGAGGAAAATACAATATAAGATATTGTATGATACAATATTATTTTTCCTGTAGCTATGCCTAGTATAATGACTTACCTTTAATAGTTCCAATTGAATCAATCAGTAAGATTTCATATTAGATATGAAACGCTAAGTTTTTGAAAGATTCAAAGTTAATGATTTAAGGATGTGATGGTTGGTTGAAGTATATATTATCCATTAAGTTTAGAACTAATTTGGATAATAAAAGGTTATGAGATATCTAAAATGTTAGATATAATCTTACAGACCTGTTGAACAAATTGTTTATTTCAATATATACTCCCTTTGGAACTAGTGCCTTTATTAATACATTTGATATATAGTTAAAAGGCTACACATTGAAAGATTTACTTTCATGATGAATTCAAATGGTTTGTTTTGAGATGATTGTGAATTTTTCATTGTCTATAAGAAGGTTAGTGGAGGTATAGTTGTCTCTTTAGTTGGAGTATGTGAAGACATATTGCTTAGAGAACAATAATTTTAATTTTCAATTGTTAAAAATATAATTATCCAAGAACAATTCTTGCTGGATATAAAAATGTAACAGCTTAATTATGAGAATTAGATCTATAGAGATAGATTGGTAGTTGTTCAGCTATTCTAAGTTCAAGTACATAAATAATGTACTGAAGATATTTAGTATTTGAGATATCATATACTTGTGAAGTATTAAAGATATTTATTATCCTATGTTTGAGTTGATATTTGAGTTTAAGGTGATAACAAAATTTACTTTAGAAATTAACCCTGTTTAAGGTTTATTTACTCAGAACAATATTGTTTAAAATTGGAATGTTCCAATGTAGCAATGGTTGCTACTTAAGCCATAATACATTTTTCATTTAGTGGAAATGATTAAATGGATCAATAAGCTCTTTAATAAACCTGATATAGTTCCTTGCATTGTTCAATATACTAATATACTATAGAACATTAGAGCCATTGGGCCTGTAAAAGGAGCTAAGGCCTCACCAAAGATCTAAGTACGTATTTAGGAAAATTTTCTTAATTATATTATGATGATAATTAAGATGAAATTTGTAAGATTTAAGGAAGTGTTCAATAGAGAATACTATAAAATTCTCTCATTAAGTCACTGTCCCAGCCGTAGCATAATCGTCATATGGTAATATAATATGAGATCTTTAAACGAGTGCAAGTGGGAGATTATTGGTTTATGCCCTACAGTTAATCGCTTTGGTTGTAATTTGGTGATAATTATTTAAAGGAATTATTTATCTTATACATATTTAGATATATATGATAAAGTCCACGGGATAATTATATATTATAAATGAAATTACATTGAGATTATAATTATGAGATTCATATTGCATTTATATATTATCCCTAAATTGTCCCTAGTAAATTTTCTATTAAAACTGGACATTAATAGAACTTAAAAAGACTAGCACACATTTTTTTTCCTTATGAAGGAAGTAGTCAATCTCATAGACTAAAGTATTAGAATACTTAAACAAATGTGTGGGTGCTTATTAGAGAACAAGTTCATTAAACAAACCTAATATGAGAAATCCATTTAGAACATTACTTGTATATCTATGGAATTCTCAATGTGATGATTGTATAAGTGATCCTTTAACTTGAAGTCTCCAAAGTTATCTTGTCTAGAGATTGCTATATTTTGATACTACTTATAACATATTTAATCATGGTTTGTTCAGTTGGTATTAATTGGATGTAGCAATTATATGGACGTAGTTAAGTGAACAAAATATGATTCATCACCCTAAAGTAATTAAGAAGAATGTTTTGTTGTTTTCAATTAATATTAATTCGAGAAATTCTTAGCCAAGGTAGACTGACGTTTTGTAAATAATTTATAAATGTCATTAATTAAATCAATAGTTAATGATTAAGAACTAATATGATTGGACTCAAAATACAATACACATTCATTTCATGTTCTATGTATAATCGAAACATTGTATAATGACAGGATTGAATTATACAAAAAAATCATGTATAGAAGGCAGTCAAAACCATTTTAACATTTCGAAATATTTTGATGCTTATGATGCGCTGTTAGATGTCAATCTTAATCTATGATTATAAATTATTTAATTGGAGAATTAAAGATAAATTAAAAGAAATTTTAATTTATCTAATTCTAATTATGAATTATAATTATAATTAATATTTACTGCCAAATATTTGAGAACATAATGGGTCTAATATAAAGAACGAGTTAAAGAAAGCAAAAATATTTTAATCAAATTAGACTTAATTGTAAAGTTTGAGAAACTTTATGATTAAATATGAGATATTTAAATAAATAAGGATCGATATTAAATATTGAATCATATTTGGGCATAATTGGTATTTAATTATATTATTTGTAATTCTAATTAAATTTTAATTGAAATTAGAATTTGATTTCAATTAAATAATTTAAACGCTCAAACCTTATTATAAATAGACTTAAGCTCTAAAGGAGCTAACACTTCTTGCTTAACCCTCTTTATAAGAGTTACAAAGTTCTCTCAACATGTTATGTGGATACCATTAGTGACTGGATACTTATGCGGCTACGGTGGTTGAAACAAAACAATTTTGGAAATTAGTTAAGGGATATGACAAGAATATGATAAAGATTTGGAATAAGTTACGAATTAAGATTCATACTTTATTATAATTTATGTGTTACTCACTTTAAAGAATTAAATAGTCATGATTTTCAGGAAATCAAAATAAGAAAAAGTTTCATAATTATTCTGTTACATAGGAATCAGATCTCATCCTGATTTCCCAACAGTCTACTAACTTAAATACAATTTGATGTTAATAGTTGATATTTTAAGTGATTAACTATTTCCATATAAATGTTCATTTTTGTGGAAATTATTAATACCTTAGAAGTTTATAATAGAAATTAAGAGGATGTTGAAAAACTTCCTCAGAAAAGGATCCTCCACAAAACACTATAGATTTTGATTATGATGGTCAGAAGGTACACTTTAACTAAGAATAGAGGATTAGGTTACAAAAAATATCAATAAAGTTTGTTTAGAGAAAAGATTGTAGATGTTGTTTAATGATTCTTAATTCATTTGGGTCAAATAGATTTACTTATATATTATAAAAGATCAATGTATTTAGAAGACGTTTACACCCCACACTTAATAATGGAGTCAGAATACTCAATGTTACCATATTCTTAAATACCTAAAACTTCAAATTATAAAATTTTCTATTTAAAACCTTTTTATTCTAGCAAATATTAATCACTTTATAAAAATTTTGATAGAGTTTCTTCTATATTTACTTAAAACTACCTGCAAGAAATTTCAATACACTTCTTATTCGTTTTACATCTTCATGTCAAACTCTTTGACAAAATAATTTATCCATCCTTCAATACATTTCAACTTATCTAAACTAAATTTCATACATAACTTTCATATACAATTCACAACATAATTTTATAAGATCCTTCATTTCTTTATGTGTACATATCATAACCAAAAAAAAAATTTCTATAGTACATCCATGTCAAAGTCTTCCTTAATTATCTATCTGACTCTAGTCTTTGTAGTAGATCCAAGACAACTTTCTTCTAATTTTCTTCAAAATTTGCGTGCGGAAAGAAAACCACATGCTAAGCTATAGGTTTAGTGGTATTCAAGCAATTCCATTTCTCTTCCAATTCAATTCATTCAATTATAACATGCATAACATACAATATTTTTTTTCAAATATAAATATGTTGATTTATTTCTAAGCATAACTAGGCATTAAAATTACTTTATGAAATACAAGCATGTATCTATTATTATATTCATTCATATCTAATTACATAATGATCAATAAATTGTACAATTTAATTTTACAACCAATTACTACTTTTAGTTGAAGTTCTTTCATCATTAGTGATGCATTTATATATTTTTCTGTAATTGTCCCAAGTAAAATTCAACGGAATTGCATCACTAAGCCGGATAAGCGGGACTTTAAAAATATGAGACTGAGTTCTCGAAACCATACAGTCCCCTTTTTTATATATACATATCAGGATTGAACTATCGGAGCCATGCAGTCCATAACACAAATCAAATAATTTACACCGAAATCGAGCTTTCGGAGCTATACAGTTTGGTAATACATATCATACTGCTAATTCCCTAATTGGTATGCTAACCTTATCGCATTTCTCCAATTCCCATCTATTTTACTAGGGGAAAATCTAATTAAATTATATTGAAATTTAATGATATACTCTCATAATAGCCTAATCAAGTTATTCCATATTCGACCAAAGTAAATGTCACTCCTTAATGTCATTTTTTTTCTTTTTCATCATTGGTTTTAATTTAGTTCATATAACATTCAAGACATATTCATCTCACCAATTAGTCAAAATAACATAAAATTTCCAAATTTCCAAATTCAAACATAATGTATGTCAATTGAAAATACAAATTATAAGTCTAAAATCAAAAGTAATCACATATACTACTTCATTTAAAATATAATTAAATATTTTATCAACAATTTTATAAACCCCTAATTTTATCTCAAGAATCCTAAATTACATAATACACAAATTTTACGGAAAAATAAAATTGCTTAAACACATATCAAATTGATGTCCAGTTCTTCAAGTTAAGGTTCAGTAAACTTCAATTTCACCTTCAATTCCTTATTCCTTCTCTTTCCCTTTCTCTCTCTCCTTCAATTCCTCTTCTTTATCTTCATAATGTTGCATAACAATTCAATTTCAAGCAATTTTATTCAATAATACATGCAACCACATTAAAATTATGTACTAAAAAAAACAAAACTCCATTAGCTTACCTTATTATTAATTTCAGATATTATTCATCAAAAAGACCCATATACTTTTTCTTCATTTTTTCCCAACATTTTTGTTGATATGGTGAGCTTGGGGACCCTAGGTTGATGATTTAGTATTTAATAGTTAATTTAGGGGTTAAAAATAGTAAAATTTGGCTTTAAAATGGAAGAAAATGAAAGAAAGGGGAGCAGGAAGAGGGAGGGATGTTCTCGACAAAGTTGGGGGAAGAAGAGCATAGTTAGGTGACAAAACCAACAATGTGGTCCCTTAACAATATCCTTAATTTTTATTTTTAAAGATCCAAAATTAACTCAATTTTAATCCATTAGTTGGATTTAATCCCACTAAAATATAAATCTCACATAAATATCTTAATTAATACCATTTATTTTGGGTATGACTTTCACCCCTTTCTCGGGTCAAACTTCAACCACTGATCAGCTCTTGATTAAACCCTCAAAATGAACTCACTTTGACCTCAAATTTGATCCTCAATTTGTTCTTGAATAACACTATCCAACGCTAAATAAAATAAAATACAGTTTGAGTTTTGGGTGTCACTATTCACCTAGGGATGCATTATTCACAGCCCAAATATAATATTCATGAAACGGAGATTTTTGGGGTGTTACAAGATGAAAACTAAGTCATCAAACTCTTATACATTGAACTAAATTCTCAGACTTCGGAACTTCTCAAATATGAAAATTATGTTTATCATTGGAAATGGACGCAAGACCTAGTTCTGGTAAGATTTTTGAAATAAGTTGGATCTACTTTGCAAGGTCTCGAGTTTTTTCTAAATTCCAAGATGAATAGGGTAAAATTAGATGAGAATTGGTATTTTGCAACATAAGATGTATCAGAATTATTATGGATAACATCCCTAGTCACATACCTTGTCTGAACAGAGAAGATCAAGTATAGGTAGACCATAACTCTAATGTCTTCAAAAATAAATTATGTGTAGGACTCCTTAGTCGTCCAAAGCAACCTGCTATATGGAGAAAATTAGTACGGTCTCCAAATAATCTTTCGAAGCAACCTGTTCTAATAGATGGTTATTAGACAAAGCTATTAATTAAAGATAAATTAAAGGGGATCCAAGCAATTCTATGTGTAGTTTGATAATTGTAAGAATGTCAACTATCTACTACATTCATGTAGCTTCTCTGTCAACTTTTGGAGCAACTCTCTTAAGATGTGTAAGCTCTCCTTTTTTGGCTCTACGCACAGGGATTAGTGTTCAAGCTTATCCTAAGTTATGGAGTTTATATGTGTTATGGAAAAAGAGGAATGCAAGAATCTTTCAACCTAAATCACATTTAATCCAAACAACCACATAAGGTTTCTCGAATTAGACTAGACAAATCATTTTATCACGAAATATTCAAATGGAAATGAGTAGGGATTTAGGTTCTATTTGGTCCATAGGTTACAAGTGTTTTTTCACTTCATTTTAAAGAATATACTGATCGTTTAAGGTTCAAGTTTTGGTAGTTTGTGCTCATACTGTAGTTGGTTTTTATTTGATCAGCTACTGATGTTAGCAAAAAAATATGTATTAACATTTTCAATGGCGCAAATATCAAAACATCAAAAAGTTAGATTACAATGTGTTTATCCAATGTATAATTGTAAGAAAATTTTCAAGATACTTTCAAATTGATAAGATCCTACTAAACAAAATTAATTTATAAATAGAAGGGTCCTATAAACTTTCGAAAGGATCATGTTAATGTTGAAAATGAAAGGAGCCTGTTAACACTAAAAAAAAAAAGAAGTCTGTTTAATCGATAGGATCCTACCAGTGCTCATAAAGAAAGGAGCCTGTTAGACGATACAAGTCTGTTAAATGACAGGAGCCTATTAAACGATAAATCCTATTAAAAACTTTTAAAACAAAAGGCATCTGTTAAAACTAAAAAGAACCTCTTGCAAGTTGAAAACAAAAGGAGCCTATTATAAAAATGAAGGAGCCTCTTGTAAATATAAAATACAAACGTTATAATGCAAAAATTTAAAGTTAAAAAGAGAGAAAGAATGACATAATCGATTTATACTGATTCTACTTATAACCCAAGCTTACGTTCAGTCCCCAAGTATCCGACTTAAGTGTTTCACTAAAATTCCTAGTAATTTGAAGAGTCTCTTTAAGCTCATAAGTACATATTTTTCAAGGCTCTTCAACCTTCCACACTAGTAATATTTAGCTAGCCTCTACAAGCTCTTAACAAATGGAAAAGTGATCTGCTCGATATGAGCTTCAATGATTTCTCTCAAGAAGAATTTTCACTTTCTAAGGCACAAGAAATTTGATAAAGATATGACTTTCAAAGGTATTGATGCCTTTGATGTATTTCAAAAATCTGTCTTAACTTCTTGTTCACAACTGCAGTGGCTCTTTTTTGAATAGGCATTTTCTTCAACTAGTCATTTCTTCATTTCAATTTTGAGTTGACTTTGTGTCTAACGAATCTTTGATATTATCTCTGGTGAAATCTTCCAATATTTAGATATTAAGAAATAAATATGGCAATGTCTTAGGAGCTAATTGACAAAACATATGATTAGCAGGATCCTTTCAGATATTGTAGAATCGTTTATAATAAGGTAAGACCATTAAGAAGGTTCCTACGAGAAATGAAATATTATTCTTATGATTTTATTTCCTCTTAAGAATTATATCGTTGCCTATACAAGGAAGTAAATCTAATTTAAATTTTGAAATATTATATAGTTATCATCAAAATTATTAATAATAAACCATGGGCTATCAATGTAAACATTTATGAACATTATCATTTTCTGCAATCATCGCTTCCACTCTGAAATCGCTTCCACTCTAAAATGAGGAGAGGAAAGTGCGCAAGGCTATGAGCCATATATTTTGAGTAAATCCATCTTCCCCGCAAAGATTCACATTTGTGAAGAGTCATTAGATTATTTTAGCAAGTATAACTTTGTTGAACAATTTGATAGGGGTTAAGCTGAGTACTTCATCTTGTTTTGAGAAACAAACTGATTGTAGCAAAATAAAGTAACCTGCATGGGAAAGTAATCTAGAATTTCATTGTCAAACTGTGAAGAAATTGAATGAAGAAACAGAGACAAAGAGATTTTTGGTGTATGTTTCTCGCATATTCCATTTCTCTATGGGGTTTATATACAATCTGTACAAGTGAGTAAGAATCGTAACAAACTTCCTAACAACCTAAAAACAAACTCTGACAAATAAAATGACCTAGATAATTATATTTTGTTGTTTTGTGCTATACTGTTATACTTTCTGGAAATGGGTTTCTGGAATGGTGTCGTTGTGCGTAACCCCTCCTCAAGTTGGATGGTATGCAATCCTAACTTGACGAGAATCGTGGATAATGAGTGCTTAGGCAGAGCTTTGGTGAAGGCATCTGCTAGTTGGGATTTGGAGGATAGATGACTGGTGCTAAGAAAACCATCGTGGACAGTGTTGCAGACGAGATGGTAGTCGATGTCTAAATGCTTAGTGCATTCGTGGAAAACTAGATTGTTGGAGATGTAAATATCTATCATATTGTCACATCGGAGTGGAATGGGAAGAGGAACCAAGATATGCAGGTCTCTTAGAATGTAACTCAACCATTTAATTTGACAGTAGGTGCTGGCCGTACTCTAGTATTTGGCTTCAGCGGATAATCTGCTCACCATTTGTTGTTTCTTGGTTTTCCAAGATATTAGAGATGGACCATAGAAAATGCAAAACCCAGTTAAGGATTTTCTTGTGAACTTACAACCTGCCCAATTTGCATCAGAATAACTATAGAGAGATGAATATGTAGTGTTTGAATGTACTAATGCCTTTGAAACTATTCCAGCTAAGTAACGCATGACGTGTTGGAGTGCCTTCCGATGAGTTTCACAAGGAGCAAAAGTAAATTGACTGAGCTGTTGAGTAACAAAAGCAATATCGGGTCATGTAAAATTCAAGTATAGGAGTTGTCCCATAACTCGTCTATATTTCTCAAGATCAAGTAACAATGGACTGTCATCAACATCGAGTTTGGCACCTTGAACCATGGGAATATCAGTGGCCTTTAGATCTATCAAACCAATATCAGCAAGTATGTCACACATGTACTTCTGTTGAGATAGTAGCATTCCGAATTGTGATCTAGCTATCTTGATTCCAACAAAATATTTGACAGGACCCAGACCTTTAATTGTGAAAGCAGTAATGAGGGCAATGAATAATAAGGACATCGTCGACATAAATAATGAAGGCAATGAATTGATCATCAGTACCTTTGGTGAAAAGACAGTGATCTGATGTGGTTTGGTTGAAGCCAAAAGTCATCAATGTGGATGTAATCTCCTTGTTCCACTGTCTCTGGGTTTGCTTTAAGCCATATAACGACCTCTGTAATCGTAAAACCTCTTCTGGTTGTGCTTTGGTGTACCCTTGTGGTGGGTCGATGTAAATCTCCTCCTTTATATGCCCGTGTAAGTAAGCATTATTGATGTCGCAGTGATGGACAGGCCATGTCTTGGTTGTTGCGACTGCAAGTAATGTGCGGATGGTGGTGATTTTTGCAACTGGAGCAAATACATCAAAGTAATCCACACCTTGTGTCTGTTTGAATCCTTTGACCACAAGTCGTGCTTTCTGTCGAGCTATAGTGCCATCTTGTTTGCACTTGATTTTATATACCCATTTCGTCGTCAGTGGCTTCTTCCTAGGTGGTAATAGGGCTAGAACCTAGGTGTCGTTATTTTCAAGGGCTTCAATTTCGATTTGTATGGACTCTAGCCACAATGGATCATGCTTTGCATTCTCATAGGAAAACGGTTCATGGTCAGTAGATATGTTTGCTAGTAGTATGGTGTGGTGTTTGGAGAAGGTGATTTGGGTTGTATCTTTGAAACCCTTCATCGTGGCATTGGCAAAGGAGGCTTTGGGTATGGTGGTGACATAGTCATCTAAGTAGGTAGGTCTTTTTTGTGGTCTTGTGCTGATTTTGGAGGGTAGATGTAGTGGTTGTGTGGATGTAAGTTATGTTGGTGAGGATGGAGAGATGATTTGGTCGGTGATTGAGGTAGATGGAGATAGTTCAAGGGTTGGGGCATCGGGTCAGGTTGTTGTGTCTGGTATGGAGATTTCGGGTAGGTTTGTTGTTAGGTCTTCTTGTTCTTTTGGGTTAAATGTAATGATTGGATCCTAAAGTCCAAAAATGGGCTTGTTTTGTTTTGGGTTCCCTTGTTTTGGGTTCTCTGGTTTTTTGAATGGAAATAAAAGCTCATGAAACACAGCATCTCGACTATAAATTATTTGTTGCGTATTAATAACAAAAAGCTTATAAGCCTTTCTGTCGGTCACGTATCCCAAAAATAGACATTTCGTGGCCTTAGATTCTAGTTTTTCTTTATGAGGTTTTGTATTTGTGGCGTAACATAGGCAATCAAAAGTTCGAAAGTAGTTTAAGGTATAACTTTTCATATGGTGTTTCCCATGAGAGGATTTTGGTTGGTAATTAATTAATGATATGTGTTGCGGTTAAGATCGCATCCCCCCAAAATTGTTTTGGTAGATTGACTTTAAACATGAGTGCCTGGATTATTTTAAGAAGATTTTTGTGCTTTCTTTCTACAATCTCATTTTGTTGAGGGGTATAAATTCATGTTTTCTAACGAACAATCCCTTTCGACTCAAATAATTGTCTATTTGAATGGTTAACAAATTCAATGCCATTGTCCATTCGAACTTTTGTAATTTTTTGATTAAATTGGGTTTCAATCATTTTGATAAAGGTGCTAATGGTTTTGTAGACTTGGGTTTTACTACTTAAAAGGAAAGTCCAAATTGCTCTACTAAAGTCATCCACAATGGTTAGGAAGAAAATGGATCCGTCAAGGGCTGGTATTCCATACGGGCCCCAAATTTCCATGTGGATTAATTCAAAAGGCTTAGTCACGGAGATAACATGTTTTCTAAATGGTTTTCTTGTCTGTTTTGCTAAAGAACAGGTTTCGCAGAAGAAATTGTTTGTAGTCTTAAAATTGCAGAAATTTAAGTGTCCTAAAACTTTAGGGGATAAATGACCGAGTTGAAAATGCCGTAAACTAAACGTATCAGTAGTGTTACAAACAAAATTTTCATCGAGATAAAATTTCAGGGATGGACCTTTCTTTGAATTTGGTGGTAGAAAGTGACGGAGTTCGAGTTTGTAGATGCCACCAATTTCTTTGCAACTTGCCTCGACGAAGTTAGTCTGTGGGTCCTGCAACACAACCTTGTTTGATATGAATATGACAGCTAAATTATTGTGCTTAGCAAGTTTACAGATGGATAGAAGATTGTGGTGGAAAGTGTGGATATGTAGCACATCCTCTAAGTGTATTGTATCTGTGAGTACTATGCTGCCAACTTTATTAACTGCTCTAAAAGAACCATCTGGCAACATTACAGGACTAAGGATTGGGGAATTTTTGGTGTTTCAGAGCAGGATATGATTATGGGTCATATGAGTTGACGCACCTGAATCCACTATCCATGAATCGTTGTCATACTTGAAGCTAATATTATCATTAAGGTTAGAGTTCATACCTGCATAGTTGTTGAATGCTACGTGATTAACCTCGTTTAAGCCTTTTCCCTTGACTAAACACATAAGTTCCTGGACCTGTCTGCTCAAAACATTCAATTCTGTTTCCTGTTTAGTGTGTTCACCACTCGAGCTTCCCTGTCCAATGTCAATTAGACTTTCAGCTCCAGCTCCAGCATAACTTCCTCTCTCCCTTGCACGCTTCTGTTTTAATTCTTTGAACCATTCTGGTTCTCCATGAATCTTGAAACATGTATCCACTGTGTGTCCCTTCTCATGACAGTGAGTACAGAACTTGTCCTCCTTTGCAAAACTCCTTCTGATCATTGAGGGCCCCTCTCTGGTTTCTACCTTTCCGTTCCCCGTTGGTTTCATTATAAGTGCCACATTCATCTGCCCTATTTCACTTCCTCGTAACCCAACAACTTTTCTCTGCTTCTCAACCGTAAGAATCATGGAATATGCTTTGTTCACAAATGGTAAAGGATCATTGAGCATTATTTGGCTCACTACATTACCATATTCCTCTCTGAGTCCCATCAAAAACTGGAATAGTTTAGTGTTATCTTCGACAATCCTATTATGTCTACCAACCTCACATAAGCAACTCCTAAAAGGCATAACGCATCTCAGGTCATCCCATAGTCGTTTCAGTTTGGTGAAATAGCTTGTAACAGACTCATTACCTTGCCTTAGATTGCTGATCTCTTGCATTAATTGATAAATTTGAAGCCCATTACTCTCACCATACCTAGATTTGAGTTCTTCCCACAAATCCCTAACAGTAGTGACTACCAAAAAAGATTTTGCTAATTCTTTAACCATCGAGTTCAAGAGCCAGGAAATAACCATATTATCCTCTGTTCTCCACTTCTTTAGTAGGCTTGGATTGTTTTCTGGTCTCTTGAAACAACCGTTCACGAATCCGATCTTGTCCTTTGCGTTTAAAGATATAATTATAACTCTGCTCCATGAGAGGTAGTTCGTCTCATCTAATAACGTTGTTACGAAAATGGCTCCTGGGTTTTCTGATGCAGATACTTCATATGAATCTAACTCATCTTCGTTTGTTTGGGTAGCACTTGAGTTTTCTTCAGTTTCAGTAGCCATTTTGGGTAAGTTAGGGTTTCTGTATTGAGAGCCTGGGCTCTGACACCATAAAGAAACAGAGACAAAGAGATTTTTGGTGTATGTTTCTAGCATATTCCATTTCTCTATGGGGTTTATATACAATCTATACAGGTAAGTAAGAATCGTAGCAAACTTTCTAATAACCTAAAAACAAACTCTGACAAATAAAATGACGTGGATAATTACATTTTGTGTTATATTGTTATGTTGTCTGGAAATGGGTTTCTGGAATGGTGTCATTGTGCGTAACAAATTGTTTCTTCATTTGTTCTAATGAAAGAGCACAATCTCTAAAGTACATTTGTCGCAATACGGAAACAGATCATGGTGACACCGTGCTCAATCTAAAAAATCAATTCATTCAAAAAACTAAATGCTTTGAGAGTACAAAGAATAAATTCTCAATCAAGGCTGTCAGATTCTTTTGAATAAATCAAAATTTAAAAGGCATCTTTTCATGTCAAACCTCGTTCAATAATCCTTGAACATTTCTTACTGTTAAAAATAACGTTGATATCTCATTCATTAAACCAAATTTGTTTTGATCATTTTCATCGTATTGGGGAATTTGATGCTCCAAGTCTTGGTTATATAAAACAACAAAAGAGACCTCTCCAAATTCCATATTCATTCGAGGGATTGTCATAAAGAAGGCCCGGACACTTGAACAATTTTTCTTTTTCTTTAGCTGTATCCAAGTTCTGTAAGGTATCAACGTTGGTCAGTTTATTGAAAACCTTAAAGAATTTCTTGTCTAAGCTAAACTTTGGAAGGTAGAAGGAAGAACTCCACTCAATCCCCAACGCTTCTACAAAATCTTCAGCAGTGGACCAGGAAGTTGTTTGAAGTGGCTGTTTCTTATTCAAATGTTTGCTCCAATTCTAATCATGACGAAAGTATGGTCCAAGACATTAGAAGATTTTCCAGAAAAGTTTTAACCAGCTAGAGTTTTACTAGTTACTCTATCTAATTTTCTATGAATCGTAGGTGTATCTTTATTGCCAATGAGATCTTCCATAGATAAAGTGGTTAGATAATCATTCAAATCATTTATGCTTTGGTCCCACCTAACCAAGCCTTCTTATATATATATACTAAGGACGAAGGGGATGGACGACCACGGAATTCATCTCCTTCGTCCTTTTAATCTGACGGTCATTACC
>JAOQMS010000001.1:17215241-17226450 GCA_027563885.1 Erythroxylum longipes | reverse complement strand
TATAGATTTATTTGGTCCAACTAGGACATTAAGTCTTGGCGGAAAGAAGTATGGTCTTGTAATTGTTGATGACTTCATTAGATTTTGTTGGATATTATTTTTGTCACATAAAGATGAATCTTTTAAATGTTTTAAAGTTCTTTCCAAAAAGTTACAAAATGAAAAAAGAATTTCTATTTGCTGGAATTAGAAGTGATCATGGTGGAGAATTCGAAAATGAAAAATTCAGAATATTTTGTGAAGAAAATGGAATTTTCCATAATTTCTCTGCTCCTAGAAGATGGATTTGAAAGCATCTGGTATAAACTTTTCTTTATTAGGTTGAGTGTTAGAAACAAAACACAAACTTCTAAAGCTTTTAAAAAACTACTAGTCTAGTTCTTTTTAAAAAATAATGGAGGTAGGAAGTTTGTTTATAACAAGTCATTAAAACTAAAGTATTCTAGAGTATCAAAACCATATGGAACATAGTAGTATATTTGTTAATCCTGGGTAAATAAAGAAAATTAAAAAACATATTGTGAAAATAATTAAATTATAAAACTAATTAAAATGAGATAATTAAATAGAGAAGGAAAATCAAGATAAGAAAACATTAGATTTTCTGAATTCACTTATATATGAAATTCTAATTATCGTGCAAGATTAATTATTTAAGTTGAGATGACAATTAACCTAAAGTATATATGCCCTCTTTCAAGACATATAGGTGTATTTAACTAGGTAACTACCATCTTTCGTTGTGCAATTCAACATAATCAAACTTATTTAGCATAGTTAATATTTTCATTATCATAGTAGTATAATTCTCTAGATCTAAGATATATATTTTCCTGGTGCATAAATCATAATTCTCCTTTTAGTCCTTGATACAATCCCAAAATTTGAATATATGTTAATAAGACATAGGTCATGTTTGGCAATCAGTTGATAGCTGATTTGACCAGCGAGTTGCATTAGCTGTTTATTAAAGATATTTAGTAGTTAAGTTGTTTATGTGTAAAATGACCAATGAGGACAAAACTTTAAAAAATTATAAAAACATAAATATTATTTCATTGAATATTTTTATAAAAATTTAAAATTTAGATATTTAATTTTACAGAAATTAAGTTTATAACTATAATAAAATTATATCCTTATAACTATAATAAAAACATAGGATATAATAATAATAATAATAATAATAATAATAATAATAATAATAATAATAATAATTCTCAAAAAATTAATAATTGACAAGTCAATGAGTTTTTGGTGTTTGGAGAAGTTGACTTGAGGAGATTCTGGAAGATCTACACACGAATTATAACTTTCTCTTTTTAAAGTGGAAAACCTAAGAGCTACCAGTTGCTTAAGATAAGAAATGAGTTTGAGGGTACAATTGTCTTTGAATAAGATTTTTATTATCTAATAGGTTGAAACGCTACTTGAAGAAGCTTTTTAAAAAATAGCTGGTTAGGTTAAATCAGCCAACCCAACTAGCTCCTAACTAAACGAGTAGACAACTAATATTCTTTAATCAGCTAAAATATAACTTAAACGCTATCTACCAAACACCCCCATAAACACAGACAATTAAGCATGAAAAGAATAATTTCAAACAACAAACCAATAAATCATGCATTAATAATTTAATAATCTATCACTAACTACATCCCTAACCTTAACTAAATTTTTAACCGTCGAACATGAAAAAAGAAAACAAGCTAAAATAAGATAATCTTAACATAAAAGAAAGAAGAGAGGAATCACTTGAAGAGTTGTCACAGACTCCTCTAAATGTTGCTTCAAATGGCTCCTTGATGTTAAGATATCCTAAACTAGCAACTTAATGACAAAGGAAGTAGTCATTAGCCTTCAAAATCTCCCACAAAGGACCCTAATAAGAGTATTTATAAATTAGGGAACATAATAGAGTTCTAAGATGATTATACTTATCCTCGAAGTGCTTGTTACAAGAACCAAGGTCAATTACACTTTTATAATGGTGGTAAGTAGTGCAATATGATGAGTTACCTCTAATTACACTTTATATCAAGCACCAATTTTGTCTTGGACAAAAAATATGATTAACAATGGTCAAACATGAATCTGTGTTAAGTCTTGTATTTAACCATTACTTTTACTTCTCGATCAAACAAAAATTGAAACAATTACACCCAAATTCGTAACATTTCCTTAAATTCATTACTTACAAAATAATTGAATCAAATATAAGAGAATATCATAAATTTCATATAAAATATGTCATAAAAGCGTTAAATTACAATTAACCAAATAGGTTGGTGTGAGTGGTTCAGCGCTCTCATCCCTTAACTAGAGGTCTTGAGTTCAAGTCTTGAAAATAGAGAAATTTGTTTGACCAGTAATTTATTCCTTACGGGCTGACCCGGTGCGAGCGAGGATTAGTCTAGGTATGAATTCCTTAAAAGCCCCTTCTCATAATTAGGACCCTTTTAGAACACCTCGTGAGCTTTTTTTTACTCCTTACGGGCTGACCCGGTGCAAGCGGGGATTAGTCTGAGTGTGAATGGTTTAAAAGCACCTTCTCATAATTGGGACCTGGAAATGGAAAAATCTGTTTGAATAGCACTTTACTCCTTACGGGCTGACCCGGTGCGAGCAGGAATTAGTCTGGATGTGAATGGTTTAAAAGCATCTTCTCATAATTGAGACCCTCTTAAGATACCTCGTGAACTTTTTTTTAGCTTTGCCTTGCAGTTGTTGCTGTGGTCATCTGTTGGTTGCTACAATTTTTTATATTTTTACTTTTTTTTAGCCCTGAATTGATTAATTTGCATTACTTCAATTAATGATATTGATTCAAAATGAATTCAGTATACTAATATGACATCAACTGAATTTCATTTACATGCTCTGAATGGTAAGCCATCACAACACAAGTATTTTAAAGAAAATCAAAGGGAAAAACTCAGTAAACAAGGCTCTCTATTTTGAAAGTCATTACAAAGAAATTATTTCCATGACTCAAATCTGTGATTTTTCAGTTACAAAAGAATAACTTTACTAATTACCGCTCCCGAAAGAGAATCAGAAACATGAAATCTAATCCCCGTAATTCTCATTCTTGATTTAAAAATGTTAGGAAGCACTTTTTCGCCACTGATTGAAGAAAAGATGCTTCAGAAATAACAAAAAGAACAATTAGACATTAGTAGTTAATCTATATGCCAATGGTCAACTCAATACAATAGATCAATTAACAATTATCATTTTAGACACAAGCCAAAATCTACAGGGAAAATAATATTTAATTGCTATTGATGAAACTCAACTCATAGTTGAAAATTACAGGAAAATTAGAACTTTAGAAGGTTAGAATATTAGCATAACCTATGAACAAGTCATACTATGAGAAGCCTATTTGGTTCCTAAATAGAACCATTTTTCAAATTTAACAACAAAATCAAACTTACATTTTCATATTCAGATCAAAAGGTATGCACCCTTCTCCAACCTGGAGTTTGACATCTTTACTGCCCCTTGTCTCTGATCTGTCTTGGTAAACGTGGAAAGCTGAGCAATTTGGATCCTTCAATTCCATGATCCTGCTGTCATTTTTTGTGTCCTCTCCATTTATATTCTCTATCAGGCCTGACATTTCCAAATGAAAATCTGTTAACTGGGATCTTTCATCTTCCACATTGCTATTGCCATTCATCGTAAGTGAAAGTCTCTTCTGCGCTTTATCTAGTATGGACTGCAAGTACTTCCCTTGTGCTTCTATTCTTACTTGTAGTATTTTCTGTACCTGTTAGAGAAAAATAAGATCAAAAGATTTACAGGATGATCTTTCATAAATTACAAAATTTCAGCAGAAATACTCATACGAGGAATTGTCATACCTCTAGTTGTTCTTGCAGTCTGTTCTGTACTTCGATTTGGCGTTTCAGAGTCTCTGTGATGGGCAGTTCTCTGTTCAGAATACAAGTCAATTAGTATTAGGCTGTTGTTTCGGAATAACAGATAAGAAATAGCAAGTATTAAATTTTTTTTTAAAAATTATATAATTGTAAATAGTAATTAAAGAATATTTAAACTTATATGAAAAATAAATGCTTTAATCTGATATAACACATAGTTACTGTTGGATCGGTACATGTTTTATCCCATCTAACCAAGAATTTCGTTTCCATTAATGTTGCACTGTTTTATTTAGTTTAAAATTAAACTTTGAGTCTGGAATTGCAAATTTTACTTCTTGCTAGGAACATTCTTTCTGCTAACATGTAAGCTACAGAGAGATTTCATGCAAAACAATCATTTTTCGTATTAGTACATACGTAAACCAATAAAAAGGAAAAGCAATTTGCATTACCCTTGCTCGTTCTCAATTCTAGATGAGCTGGTGCTTGTCCCTGAGCACTGATTTGTGAAATGTATGTATGAATCGCCTGGAATTTTTTGAACTCAATAAGCACTTAAAACAACTCAATCGTAATTGCTAAGAAGTTTTTACAAGAAAATGGCTGGAGCTAATTAGAGAGGCGACAATCTCCTAATCTTCTTTGATGTTGGAAACAGTATCTTACTAACCCTTATTCTCTTTATTTTGGTCTCCAGCGTTGTGCCTCCTGGCCTGCAAGCCAAGCCTGTATTTCTGCACATTGACAGCTAAGTATAGTCATCAAATTGTTCAGAAAAGGAAATGAAGGAGAAGACATTAGAAGGACAAGGGATATATTATAAAAGAAGTACCGTAGTCAGGCAATTGGTACCTGCAAGTGGCTCTTTAAATGGTACAATGTAAGGCCCTTCAACCCCATCAACCTCAGCACTGACTTTGGAGTTGCTTCTGCATTTATAGACATTTCTCTTTAGCTCACTGATGCAATTTAACTTCACTAGGGACATAACTGAACGTTTTTCCTTAAGAATTGACAAACTTTTGAATGCATTGACCAATTTTCAGACCCAGGCATCACTAAACTTGTTGATTACTACCAGTAAGCTCCACTTATCCGCAACAGACATAAAATGGAAAACAGGAAAAAGAAATGAAGTAAGCCAACACCAATCAAGATTCTGACAACTGATTCTATCGATTAATTGATTTTCTTTTCATGCACTACAAATGTCGAAAAGAAATTATTGCATGTGTGTGTGTGTGTGTGCGCGCGCGCGCGCGTTACCGAACTTTGAGAATAAAATGAAGATTGGGTAGCAATCTGATATTTTGACTTACTATCAGGGCCACCAAGTTTAGTGACTGCATCAACAAATATATCATGAAGTTCGGCAGTCCATCTCAGCCTTGGCTTTGGGTCTCTAGTCATTTCCACCCCATTCTCGTACCCATAACTTCCTCCTCCTCCGCCTCCTCCGTCGATAATCCCACCAAAAGCTGTTCTTTCCATTATGTATAGGACAAAACCAGAAGCCACACAACCGTCACTTCTGCACCAAAAAGATATTGCCGACTCAAAGTTGCCAACTTTAGCTTGTTTCCACTGCTACCTCCACCCTTTTCCCAAACTCCAAGATCGCATTTCTTTTATCACTAAAGACTACACCAGAAAAAGAAAAGCGGGAAAAAGCTCACAGAAACTGAGATATACACAAAGTGAAAGAAAGATGTTGAGGGTTGTGTGCATATGAAGCAAACTCTTTCCAAGAAGGTATTAACCACGTAGAGATGGGATTTTGTAACAGATACAGAATGAAAACCCCCAACTACTTAATGTTTCAATCGTGTGTTTTTACGATATTGGTGAAAAAACTTACATGTACGATGTTGTGTGGATGTATTAGTTACAAGTAGTAGAAAATAGAAATCATTTCGAAAAAGACAAGACCACGTTAAAAGAAGAACAACATGTAGAGGAAACCTCGGCGACGAATCTGAAGCAAAAACATGATTGCCGAAAAATTGGAATCTTTCGCGGTCATCCATTATTATACTAATCAGCAGATGAGCATTAGACTGTGGTGGACTAGATCCAACGGTTGAGAGGATCAGCAAAAGGACAAACGAAGGCCGGACACAGCCGCCACGTAGGAATATTCGCCGGCAAAGCAGGCGGTCGAATATTCCAAAGGGCACGTGGAGGGCCTACAAATGGGGCAGGGACAAAATGGGGATTTTGATCCATGAGATGCGGTGGGGATGGTTGTGGTCGTGCTTCAAAGTGGCTGATTAATGTCAGACCTTAGACAAATTGAATTGAATAACGCGACAAACACTTGAATGTTTAAAGATACGGTATATGAACTGTTGTAGCAATTGGGTAAAATATGTTCATGCACAAACAGATGCACTTGTCATAAGTCCAAATAACTTCTTAATAAATTTATAAGACTATTCTAAGGTATTTGGGAATTTACACAAGACAACCTCTAAAACCTTTTCTAAGTGCAGTTTCATCTAAATTCCTTCCTATGAACACCAGCTTGTTTACTCTCTTCTCTTCAGGTTCCCAAGCTTTGCCTGGGCAGCCATCCAACATAGAATGCACACCCTGAAACAAGTAGCAGAACTATAAGGTGCAAGAAAAACTCGTTGCAAGATGAAACTGTACATGCCATTGTGAATTATCCATCAAATCTTTGTTCACATATTCCACCACTGAAAATAACATCCCAACTTCATGCATCTTATTTTTTTTGTCCTCAAAAGCAGTTCGATGTGCGACTAGTTATGCAAATCCAACAAACAACTTGACAGAACTTGAATTAAAGATGCAATTTTTTTCCTTTTGATTCTGTCCATATCACGTTTCTAGTTAAATACGAATTCTTTACATTATGCGTCAACTTGTGCAGTCCTAACTTACAGCCATTGAAAATATTCACCCATGTCAGAGGGGCTAGTTCCATCGTGATTGCATTGACTTTTATCATAAGTTTGCATCTCTTATATTTGAAGGCACAATATCAAGAAGGAAGGATACCTGAAAGATATACCGCTGATCAGAATCAGACACAGATAAGACCCCTTTCATCCTGTAAAGGTCTTCTCCTTTTTCTTCAATTAGTCGCTCAAGCCAATCATCAAGCTGGTCCATCAAAAATTAAATAAGAACGTTTCCTCTCAATGACAACATATCTAACAAATTTGTTTTTATGTTCCTCAAATCCATTATTGCTAGTTGCATGGCAACATAAAACATACTAAATATGGCATTTTGATCATCAATATTATATCATTTTCACGGACTTCACAAAAATATCTTTGCTTGCATGGGTTGAATGAATTTGTACTTAATAACTGATGTGTCATTGCTGACCAATTATATTTACTTCCTAGCATTTCAATATTAACCGTGAAAATGATTGTTGTGCCCATGACAGGAAAGGAAAATTGAATTTCACTGACAGCATATTATTTTTAGTCTACATCTAATCGTTATAAACATTCACTAAAGTTGCAGAATGAACTGAGATAGCACAACGGATCCTACAGGAAGAGGTGGCTTTGCATATCTCCCTAATATGTAGCTGTTAACATTCAACAGCATTACATGCAACAAACATAGAAATTCGTTATCAAGAGAAACGCAAACCTCCTCAAGGTCAAGAGTTCCTTCCGATACAATACTGACACTAGAGACAGTAGTGTCATGGACATGGTCATGATGATGGTCTTTATGGTGATCTGCATTTCAAACCATAGGCAGTGTAAGAGAACAATGCAAACAGGAACTGATTAATTCCAGGGAGATTTTGCAGATTAGATGCAGGAAACAAGGGATAACTATGTCAGCTAACTCATTGGCAACAGGAATGAATGCTTTGATGAGGGGGGAGTAATACAGAGGTAAAGGCTCCCATCCACACGTAAGAGTTCATGGGTTGGAGTCAGCACTTCCCTTCCCCCAAGGGCTATTAGGATGTAAGGTAAGCTCTAGAGGCAAAGACTTGACTAAATGTAGTTCTTATATTCACAAAAATAGGCTTCCATTGCTACATGTAACTGGGAAGAAAATACATCCACGGGAATCAACATTTGCTGATTTGTGACTCTTGTGAACACAAAAGGTCCTTACATTTAATCCAATTGCTTATAATTATTCCTCTCATTTCTGTCAACAGCAAATTTCCATTGCTCAACAAGGTATGGTAGAAAAGGTAATTGATCATGAGAAAATGGACACAATGTCAAAGGAAAAACAACCTTCTGATGTTTCATGCTGATGAGTCGAGCAACGGGTGTTCTCTACCTGAACTTCAGAATCAATTCTGCAAGAATCCGTACATCAAAAAATGTAACTTCATGAAACAGACATCAACTATATGAATGATGATGTCCATATACTATTACTATATGCAAATACAGCAGAACAAATTGTGTAACCAGTCCATGATCAGAATCCCAGTTCAAACATATAACATAGAAACCTTTCAAGATCATATCCTCCAACACCCAAGACAAAGTCCATGTCAACAGATCCGTATTTGGCTAGCTTAATTGGTGCCATCCCATTGATATGCTGCCAAAAAGATTAAAACATAATAAGTTTTTTAAATTAAACGGATTTCATGAGTTAGGTAACTGAAAAAACACAGAAAAATAGTTATCAACAAGTTAATAAAGAACTCTTTCCTTCTTATCCTAATGTCACTGCGGGCATGATTGTAAATCACAAAAATTAAGCATCAGAATAAAAGGAAGCCTGACATAGCAGCTTTAATTATGAAAACAGAAATTGGGGGGAGCCAAAATATGTACAAGCCAAACCATAGAAATGAAATGTCCTCTCAAATGGTCTTGCTGTCAGCACAACTGGAGCTCTACCTTAATTCTGTTGGTAAGTCTACTTAATTCATCCTCAGAAACCAAATCTATCTGCCAAAACAGTGTACTGAACAGTTAGTAGGTCTGTGTTGAGAGCATGAAAAGAATTTCAGTAAGTTCTCAACAGTAAGAAAGAATAAAATAAGTGTATAACAACATATTTAAGAATAAAAAACAAATTCCACCTTGTTCAACACAATACGATCAGCATAAGCAACCTGCTCCACTGCCTCATTCACTACAAATCTTGGTTTCACCTCATTTAAATGTTGCAAGGCATGTTTGGAATCTACCAGAGTAACAACTCCATCCAGTTTCACATAGCGGGAAACAAGTTCATCGGAACAAAATGTTTCAATAACAGGGCCTGGCTTTGCTAGTCCTGCAAACATAGACTCGAAATTCCATCAACAAATAAACTAGTGATGCATTTGGCAGATTTGAAAGGAACTAGTTTACTTGACCCTGTCAGAAGCAATGGGCAATGTGGTTATGAAGTTGCCTGGAAACTTGATGCAAAATTAATGAAAACCAATAAGTTCATAATCTAAAATTTTGAACAAAGCACTAAAAAGTAAAAAGTTAGATGTCATCAAGAATGGTTGTCATGAGACATGCATATTAAGTTCGTATATTAAGTTGATGACTGAAAGCATAGACATAGAATTGGTTCAGTTCATCATTATATTACCTCAAATAATCACCCCCATTAATTGAGAAAAAGTAGTTAACAAGAAAATGCACCTAAGATACAGATATCTCACACCTGTTGTTTCAATAACAATGTGATCAAATTTGTCTCTTTTCTTCTTAACCAACTCCAAGAGCATTTTGACTAGATCTCCTCTCACAGTACAACACAAGCAACCATTGTTAACCATGATAATGTCGTCACTTGAAGAGGAATGGCTAGCAACCAAGGATCCATCAATATCGACCTCGCCAAACTGTGTTGTATACATCAAAATCTTAATTTAGTAAACGGAAGCCAACAATCCCTTCTAGAAACTACAGCCATGTGCCCGAGGACCATATAAACATAAAATGTAATAGACAAAAGTTCTCCCTGTAGAGCCTAATAAAGTAGTACTACATTAAATTCACAAAACAGCCATATCTGGTCTGAGGAATTCGATGTGAATCACTGAAAGCTAGTGCTACATTTAGTACTCAAAATATAAGAACCCATCTTCCTGTAGGGCCTAATGAAATGCTTGTAACCATTGAACCACAAAGTCAATTAACTTGGCAAATGAAACAAAAACAGAAAGTCCAAATAAACAAGATGAAGAAGGTCCCATACCTCGTTTTCGATAACTGCAATCCGTTTGCCGTGTTGGGACGTCAGGATATGGTTGAGGAGAGTTGTCTGCTTTTAAGAAACAATAACAGTAAGTTCAGTTCACGCAAACAATCCCTCACCCAAGCTCTGTAATTGAATGTGCATGAGCACCTCAAAAAGATGCCTTTTTAAATTCCAAAAACCACATAAACACAGCAAAGTAAAAGCAATCATTCTGTCTTTCTCTCCTTGTATGCATAACATACTCTCATATGAACCGAACCTTGCCCGAGCCAAGAAAGCCAGTGAGAACAGTAGCAGGAACGCGTTTATCGAGGCCGGGAGCGGTCGAAGAAGCTTCCTCTTGAAGCTTAGCATCGGAGACCGAGACCATGCTCCTTAAACTTCTTCGGGGGAATGATACGAAATGCCCAGAAACCAGAGAATGAAGGTTTCTGAGGAACTGAGACGAAAACCGAGAAGGGTCTATCGACGAGGTAGTTTTAGTGATTAACAACCTCACCGCCATTTTTTTCTTCTGTAACTGTTAAAGAGAAGCAAAAGTGTCCGTAAACCCAAAACCCCTAGATAGACGTCAAATAAACCTAAAACCTTGTCAGATCAAAGTCAAAGAAACCTAAAAGTCAAAAACACTTTGCCTCAACTTGCAAAATAAGTAGAATAAAGCGTAAAATCATTTTGACCTTTAACATATTTGGCATTTTCAGGAATCCATTTTATCAATTTCTTTTTTAAACTGTGAAACAAATATGTTTTGTATTTTCATTTTCTGAAATTCTCTTTCCTTATATTTTTTATTTAGTGAAAATAATTAGTAAATAACTAAGAGGGTGCTTGCTTGAAAGGTATGGAAAAAGGAGAATATGTATAAAATGAAAATTGATATTTAGTATGAACCTATTATTGAAGACCTAAGAGTTTCATTCCTTGGTTTTGGACAATCCTTCATTCCTCTCATAATCTAGAGGAATGGAAGAGAAGAATGAGAGTGATTGGTATGTTTTTAATTTTTTATATATAGAGGATAAATAAAAGGTATAATTATAAGTCAAATAACTTCATAAGTAAAGTTTTAATTTCAATAATCAAATTTACGGTGAAATCAATTAAATAATTAATTACACTATAATTAATTAAAATATTGTAAT
>JAOQMS010000001.1:17199753-17215141 GCA_027563885.1 Erythroxylum longipes | reverse complement strand
ATTAAAATATAACTATTCATTAATTAAAATATTATTATTAATTAATTAGTTGCAATATAATTAATTAAAATATAATTTATTCATTAATTAAAATATTGTAATTAATTAAAATATAATTCATTTATTAATTAAAATATAATTCATTCTGTAATTAATTAATTATAATATTTTTTACAAACCAACCACTATTAATCGTAATGGTAATTATTCTTTCATCTTAACCAATCATCATAATTATAATGATTATATCTATTCTCATTCCTCCCTATATTCATTCTCATTCTCATTCTACAAACCAAGCGCCCCTAAGATGTTTCAACATATTTAAATCTATTTAATTTATAAAGTGTATGACTATATATTTACTTCCATTTATGATTAAACTCAATTTAAAATATAATTAAAAAGTATAAATTTAAGCTTGACGACAACAACATTCAATATAAATTCTTCGAATACGCAGAATTTGAGGAAACCGCAGAATTTGAGGAAACCTAATAATACGTAACCTAACCCTTAATTAATAGAGAGGTTATTTTATAGATTTAAGCCTGCATTTAACCAAATCTTAAACTAAATTAAAAGTCTAAATCCATCGATTAAGAAAAGGAATAAAAACACTTCAAGTAGAGTTTGAATTTTTTTCCGTTGAGTTACCAAATGTTTTTTTGGTAAAGCCTAATAACGAAGGGTACACTTTAGGAAATCTTTACCTGGAACAACGAGAAAAGAAAGAAATGAGAATGAGCAATGAGCAATGAGCAATGCCGTTTAAATGATCATTGTACACTACTCTGATTTTACAGGATGGAAATTAGGCTAGCCAGCCAGTTGAATGTTTACAGCCATGGCTGACCAAGGAGAGCTTCTGTCAAGAACTAATGAATGAATGGTAATGGTATGTTACGTCATGAATCACAGTCCTCCACAATCAATGGATTTGCCAAGTCAAGGTAAGTTGAAAGTGAGAATTTTGGTGCAAGTTTCATCAATGGTTCATCCCCCCCGAGTTTTCGGAATGCCATCCCCAGGCAATATCCTAGTGCTCGTCCTACAGGAACTGCAACTGCATTTCCAATCTGACGATACCTGCACATAAACTACAATTTTGTTAACCGAGAAAATAAATAGTTGCAGCAACCGTAAGACAACATGGGTTTAAAAGGCCACATTATGAAGGATTTTACAATATTTTCGACTTCAGTTAAGACATCTGTAATGAAGATGAAGATGAAAAATGAGCTAACCATGCAGTGAACCAACAATCGTCCTCATTTAGCTCCCTAATTCTCCAGTAGGATAACTATGCAAAGTCCTCCCTAAAATTTGATGGCAGTATGGTACAGAAGACAGATTGATGTTTGGAATGGGACGTGAAGATATGTTCTTACCTTTCCTTAACTGTGCCACTGAATCTATAATAATCAGGAAAACCTTGCAGCCTTGCACACTCTCGCATGGTGAGGACGCGATCCTGCTCAGGATGTATCACTGCCTAAACACCAATATAATCTTATTACAGACATTATATCGGACAAATGTTGCAACCTTCAAAAAGAGCATGAAGAGACCTGGCTGTGAAGATCCGGATAAGTAACGATAGTTGAAACAGTTTCATCCCACCATAATCTTGCATAGGGCCTATGAATGTGCTCAGATCAGCTAAATCTTTGAAAAATCTGATCAAAGAGACAGTATGAGGTCAAATCAAACCTTTTAGACTTCCCTTGCTCAAACCTCAAAGCAAAATCTGGTACCTAGAAACGTTGGTAAAGAAAAAGAACTAACATCAGATTATGATTATTTTGAACTGTTTGAGTGTGACATCTGGTGCGGAAAAGTTAGATCATTGATTTACAGGAGCATTCACTGGGGAATTACAGATTCAACCATTTTCAACAATCTCATTTCATTCAGTCTATTCCTACCAATTACCTTAACAGATATCTGCTCATGTGATACTTTTTAAGTCTAAATCTATTTGTTTCAACTTGTTGAAACAATATGATATAACATATATAAAATACAAAATAAATATGCAACTATGAATATCAAAAAGAAAATTGTTTTATCGGAACAATGGTGAAAATTAGAGGCACAGACAAGAACATTGTATTATGGGATGCTTGCTACATATGCAAGCAAAGAAGACCTGTGCCTCACATAAATACATTGAGTTTGTAATTTTGATGCAATAGACGTAAGCCTAGTCAACAAAATGCGATTCAGCTGATTATTTGATGGATATAAGATGTGCAATTGGCCCTTTTTTAAGACAGAAGGCCAGAGAACTAGGTTTACTTTAAATGAGACAAATTCCAATTCGGCAAGCTGAAACTAAAAGGAAAAATGGAATCTACTTTATGGGCCCTAAGTATTCTAACCTGGTTATTGCTCAGAGCTTTCTCTCCAGAAACGCATCATTAAAGATGATTGTGTTTACTCTTACACTACAGGGTTATTGTGTTTACTCTGACACTACAGTGTTATCTTTTGTTTGACCAATTTTCTTTTGGAAATACTGCACACAGGCAACGGTAACTTGACACAAAAGTTTTTTTTTATCACATCACTAATCTGATTGTGGAAAATAAAACATAGAAAAATAAATAATGAATAGTAATCTAAAAATTGCAGACACAAACAGCGATGGAAAGAACTCTAGCAATTAAGTTTCAGGAGAACAATCTTAACTTACCAGTGGCTTTCCAGATGGTAGCATAATCTTCTCTTGGGTGGGATCTAGCCGGACAACATTATCACCCCCTACAACTATTCCTGGGAGGTCCCTGAAATTCGCTCCCTGAACAAAATTTCTAAATTACTATGGAATCAGAAAAAGGAATAACCAAAGGTTCATACATGTGCAACCTTTCTTTTCGGAATCTGGCAAACTCGAGCATAGTCATCTTCAGTCAGTGAGTAGGGTCGATGGTCATACAGTATATCAGTTTTTGCAGCACTGTTCAGTGCAGAACCCAACATCTCTAACCACAGAAACGAAACAAGTGAGGAAAAGTTTCAAAAGAAGCACAGAGCAGATTGGATTCTGGGGCTCTTGGGGCATGGGGCAAAAAACTGAAAACAATAACAAAAATATAAGAATATAAGAATTTTGTACAAAGAGAATACAAACACTGGCAGAGGACAGAGCGATTTGGGAACCAATTAAGCATGGTCAGATTTTGTTCAAAACCTAATCAGAACAATATAAAAAGGTCCAATGTTGTACTTAACAAATATTGTAAAACATATAGCAATTACATTACCATCTCTTGTTGACCTTATATATCTTTGGAAGTCAGTTTCAGGAGAAACTGCATATTGCATTTCCTCTCGAGTTTCATGACTTGTGACCTATTAGTACAAAAGTGAATGAGAATGCAATAGAATTTCATTAAACTAGTAAATCATCAATTGAAAAGTGGAAAATATCAGGTTTACTGCTGGGAGATCAGAAATGGCATCTTGAAGAACTATGGCTTTTTCTAGTTCACGAGGCTGGCCTTCATCATAAGCAACCGTATTACGCTGAAAAGCATGGAAATAACTTAATCAAATAGCTACAATACTAAAGATCCACCACAAGATGTTAAACTTGACGAAGAAGTCCATGCCTCAAACTCTGGTGGAGGCCAATATCTAACAATAACATCATGGCTGGGAAGTGGAAATTTGGGCAGTTTCTGCATGGGGTAAAGATGAAAAGCAATTAAATCCATGCTTTCATGTTCATTTGCTTTAGATGAAAGTTACAGCATTAAAATTTGGGCATCATCACAAACATAGAGTTAATTCATAAATATTAATCAAAGTTAACCTTACTTGCACTTATTCAAATCTAATTACGAAAATTATTCCTTAGATTTGTGCCAAAATAGACACTACACTAAATTTTCTCTCTTTTTGTCCCTTGAAGAACGTTTCTTAGAAAATAGAAACTCTTGATACTATTCAAGCTACCATGTAGTCATTAATGTTGTATTTCATGCATACACTTATTAATTATACTTCATGGACTAGAAGGTTAAAAAGGAAGGCCACAAAACAATGTATTAAGAACATTTATCAATTTCTGTTCAGTAGTTCAAACTCTTTCAAAGTGCATATGTTAAATGTACTATCAAGTGTGAGAAGATGGGGTTTGGAGTAATACTGGTGTATGCGGTCTCATAAGTACCCCTTAGATATCAAGACGTAGATAATTACTAGGAACTATAACTCTTTGTAATCTAGACCTTTTGGATTATCCTTGTCCTTTTGTACTCAAGAAGTAAATATATTTAATCAACGAAATCTTTAATTTTCAAAAAAGAAAGTGCGGGAAGAAATCTGGTCAAGCAACACCCAACAATTCACCATCTTAACCCATGAAATAAGAAACTTGCCTCGCTGGGATGAGCTCCCCATAAGAAAACACGCAATCGAAATTGTGGTAGACCATAACAACCAGCTGCAATAATGCCAAGCCTTGCTTGGTATCGCATGTGTACCAAACGACTTAAAGCATATCTCCCAAGAGAACCTCCGTCAAATTTTAGAATGTCACACACATTTTCCATCAACACGAATTTTGGTTTTAAGAACTGCACGATATCCATGAAAACTATAATCTGCTGATTTCTTTCATCCTTGAGGGGAGAATCAACATTTCTAAAACGATTATAGCCACTAATCCCTTGGCAAGGAGGGCCTCCACATATGACATCAACATCTCCCTGGAACATCTTGATTTGTAAGGGATTACTCATACAAAAAATTAAGCTTCTAACCTCTAAATAACCAAACTTACAGGGAGTGGCAAGATCTTGGATTTGTACCCAGTTCTTACGAAATCCCGTAGACTTTCTACACAGTTCCTAAAAAATTAGTTACAAAAGAGTGAAAAGCCGCAACTCAACCAAAAATTAGTAAATCACAGCAAGGAATCATACCTTAATCCTTCAATTGGTTCCCAAGTGTCTTCACTTGCATCAAAACCTTTCCATTGCACCTACCGAAACAGAGATAATCAAAGTGGAAAAACAATCTGTAGTAGAGTATACCTAAACTGTATAAACTTCAGTTCAGTTAACAATAAATCCCCATGTTTCTGAAGTATTTAAGGAAATTAAACTTTAATTCCTAGCACTTGAAGCAGATAGAGACAGCAAAGTTAGAAGTGATACAAGTGATTTATAAAACATGCTACAATTAGCTGATAATCAGACCATATTGATGACTGATGTATGAAACACATTAAACTGGCAACATACGAGAAGAGTCTCGCGACCCAAGTTGTATCTCAGAGCTGCACTAATCCTTCAAGGCCATGTATTTTGGTCATTGACAACACTGGCTTCCACAATCAACATGTTTCCAACTCTTCAGAGACCACATTTGTCATACTCCTAGTTTTACTTATAAGATCATATAAGATGTTGATACAAAAGAGTCCTGAAACTTAAGCCGAAAGTAACATGAACAGGATAAGGTCTTTGTCTCAAAAATAAGAGATCATTTCCTTGATAGTATATCAAATACTTCTAGCATCCAAAAGCCAATCCATCATAGACACCACAACCAGGCAGTAAAATGACAGAAGACATACATTTTTATGAGATACCTTGAATTTTAGTCCACGCTTTCCTGTTTTATCAGGATCACCATAACAAATATCAACAAGTCTTGCAACCTCGAGGTCATCAGGGTCACCAGTTCCCTTTAGAGACTTCTGATTTTTGTTGCCTGATCGCAAAGTTTGTGATTTTCCAGAATCACTGATCACATACCTTTTGCACAACTTTTCCCATTCCTTCAAGAGTTGAAGAAAATCTTCAGCTGCTTCATTTCTGACCTAAACAGAAGTACCAGCATATCAACATATACCCATTGATTCACAGATGCTGCCAACTTGACACAAGTCCTGGAACTTAAGGTGCACTCACATATGTCTCTGGATGATTTAACTTCAAGCTTTCACAGGCAGACTTATCACTATCGAGGGCCCATCTCTAAAGTTAATGGCAGAAAGCATGAAGCACAAAGCTAAAAAAAATTGAATGTGGCATAAGAGTGACACCAAGAACTGAAACTTAGTGGTTTGAAATGGTACCGTAACAAGATCAACAGATGAAACTTTTGCTCCAAAGCACAGTCCAGTTGACATTCCACCACAGCCAGAAAAAACATCTAACAGCACAAGTTCAGCTTTGGGACTTTCAAGACTAAGAAATGCTTCCAAGGAAAGCTTACTGGTTGTTGTGCATACATTCTTCACAGACCCAAGAACTGAAGACTCCTGTTGGTTTATTGCATTACCTACAGATATCAGGTTACGTATCAATTTTGTGCCAAGTATAATTGCAACATGTGACCCAATTTTCCACATGATATTGTGAAAATTTATAGCCTAGAATTTTACAAACTTTCTAGCGACAGTTCCAGGGTAAAGCACATGACAAGAGCAAAATCAGAGTCAAAAAATGAACAAATTTCTTGCGCACAACAAAAAGCGGACACAACAAACTTCTCCCCACTAGAATATTTGTTTTCATTGCTTAGGAAAATGCTAGCATCATAAAATAACAGTTTTAGGCATCTAAGACTAACAAACAAATGTTTCCTCTCAGGTGGGAGACTTATTTGAGGTCAACAGAAAAAAGACATGAAAAGTTTACAAGTTGAAAGCATCATAGAAATAGGAAAAAGCAGGAAAGCAAAAGCAGAAGATGAGATCTCCAAAAGGCGCGAAAATTTCTTGGTGAAGATTATGGAAATTTAATATTTCGTATAGGAATATTTTTATATCTAATATAGTAAACGTTTTCTATATCCAACACTAAAGTAGTTTAGGTACTATTTACAAATATTTTATTTAACCATTGTAGAATCTGCTACTCTCCTACTATTATAGATAGACTGGCAAAAAAGGATGAATAATACACCTCATAACCTTGCGTGGTCTTTGTGTCCATGGACGTAGACTTCAAGACGAATGAAAAGAAGGCCAAGTAAAAGCAAAAAGGAACATAACCTTCAATACTATGCCTTGAAGATTCGATCATAAACCACGTTTTTGCCTCGGTTTTCTGTAACAACCCCACTTCACCCACACCAAAAGTCCTTCAGACCATACTGGGGGAGATTGATTTACAATCTTTCTTCCAACAAAAGCCTTTGCTTTGCCCCCAAGTCGTGTAAAGGAAGGGTGCCATAACTCGTGCCAGCCAAACCATGTTAATCAATGTGTAAATTATTTCTCTCCCTTCTCTTTACTTTCAAGTTCATAATTATTATGGATGAGCCTTTACCTAGCATTGAACCTGTTAATCCTTAAAGAGTTCCATGAATAAAGTTTCCTTTTCATAAACTGAAAAATCGAAAGCCCTAATTGGACTATCTAACAGTCCATCCATTGACTTCCTCTCAAACAAAAGCTACAGAAAATATCATTCCAGGACACCTATGCATCTACATTCATACATAAGATGGGACACAAAGATGGCCATTAATCCATTACCCATTTGTATTCCCATGATGTTTTGGGAGAAAATGTTTGGAGCCTTCCCACCCTTCAATTCTTAGGGACAAATTAGATACTTTCAAGGCTTGAACATGCACCTTTCTGGTTGAAATATTTGCACCATTGTACAAAGCAATGGCTGCAGTCCATGCAAAGAAGAGTAGGTAGGGAGATGCTAATTTTTAAAAGTAAAAGAGGCATCATAAAGAGATTTCCCAGACTAGAACATAAGACCATGTGCAAATCTTACTATTATGCAGATATGAAAACGAAGTGCAGATTAAAATACAAACTGTTATTGACATAGCATCATAAGCAACATGTCTAAACACTAAAAGTCCAACGAACTGAGGAAATCAGAACACCAGCACCCAAAAAAAAAAAAAAAAATTATTTCAGTAACGCGTTAGATTAAAACTAGTGCAGATCACTTCAATAACTATGTGAACCGCAAACTCCTATTCAAAACAAATCTCCAATAATGTTATGCACCAATGTAGATATATATATATATAGTTATATATATACGTACACTAAAAGTGCAATAAACTCAAGAAATCAGAACACCAACAAAAAAAAAACCTTTATGTCAGTAACACGTTAGATTAAAACTAGTGCAGATCACTTCAATTACTATATGAACCAAAAACTCCTATTCAAAACAAATCAATAGTGCTATGCACCAATGTAGTCTCAGAAACATATATATATATACACGTATATATATATATATATATATATATATATACTGATGAGAACCATTTCTGCTCCAATAAGAACAGCATTAGTAAGCTATAAGAACAATTAGAACTCAAGATAACATTATGTCTTAAGTCTCATGATTTTGTTTTCTTCAAATGCATTTGAATGCAGCTGCCATCAGCACATGGAAACTGTAAATGAGAATTCAAGAAACACAGCAAGACATGGAGTAGGTAGTTTTGTCTTTCATCCTATCAAAATAGTCTGCTTCTACATAATGGATTATCCTACCCAACAATTTGGTTCTATGTTATTCACTTAACCTTGATGCAAAACTTCCAATTCTTTATACTTTGATAACAATAAGCTCTCATGCAACTGACAAGGTTCAACAAACAACATAGCACCATGAGTTTAAAATATATACTTACCAGCAGGCAGAGTTCGAAATGTTGAATAGTCCACACAGTATTCCATATCATAATAAAAGTCAAATAATGGAACTGAAAGCGATTTTGCACCTAGCTGAAACAAGTTGCAAAATATTAAAGAAAAGATCATCAAATGCAACTGAAAAAAATTGACCTGGCCAAAAGGAAAAGATACCTTAATGCCTAATTGAAAATCCAGAACCTCTAATAAACTGTAGACTCATATAGAGGGAAAAAAATGAAAAAGAACAAGCATACCCTTGGTAATTTCTGCACAACTGTGATTTTAGAAATAATGCAATCAAGTGGGTTATCATTCATTATTGTGGAAAAGAATACACGCTTAACGTCATGAAAAGCAGCTTCATCTTTCATAACCTGAGAAAACACAAATGAATGCATAAGTGTCAAAGCATGATTCATTTTACATAGACTGCAAATCAAAAAACCCAACCAGATCATAAGGTTAAATAACAATTACAAAATAATTTTTTTTAAGCAAGGGCAAATGTAATACAGACAGAAAAACTTTCAACAAATATTGAATCATAATGTGATAAATTCAAAAGCATTATTCAAAACAGAACATAGACCCATAAGTAAGATGGCAATATCATTTTTAGTTAACAAGAAGCACAAGTAAAACTTATAACTGACAAAAGCCTGTCAAAGTTCCTATTGCGAAAACATATCCTTACAGTATCTTCAGCTCTGTAAAACCATTGGACCCTGAAGTAATCTTCCATATCTGTTGTCTTGAAAAATTCCACTATTCTACCAATATGTTTTTGTTTTCCTTCTCCCTGCAAGAATTTTATAATAATATGTGTTGTTGACTTCTTAAGCAAAAAGGACTTCTCTTCTTTAAACAAATAATGCAAACATCTTTTTCCATGTACAGCGAAGCACATGCTCATAATAAAGCTAAAAAACTTATTTAAAAAAAGCTTGCTGTTTAAAGAATTTTGGGAAGAGAAAATCCCAAATTGTTAATCGTGAAAAGCGTAGTACAAATTTAAAGACTGAAAGTGAATAGTAGCATTTGGATGAAGGTAGAATTTAAAATTTGTCAATTCAATAAGTGATGCTCACTAATAAACAAAGAATGAAAAGTGAGGCAACATAATTATAAGGTACATGCATATCATAAGGCCTTGAAGTTCAAAAGCAGTTACAGACAACTGAACCTCCATTTAAAGACCACACAACAGCAACGAGATATATAAGAGGAGAAAGGGGTTTTTGATGTCAATGCAAAAGTAGAACAGTCAATAGGTGAGAATGCTCTTCCCAGCGACTCCTAGACATACTAAATAATGCACGTACTTAGGAAAGGAAACTGCAGTATGATAGGGATGCAAGTTGTATGCAGAATCATTGGGCTTAAAGCCACTCTAGGTGTAGTATGACATCTTCTTTCAGAAAATACATGACCAAAGATATGTAACATAAGGAAAAACTTGTTCAATGGAGCCGCCATTATGTGTTCAACTTGTTACAAAGCTGCGTAAGTGCAGATAAATGTTAAATCTGAACAATGATTTGAAAATAGAAAACCCTCAAAAGGATTCGCTTCTGCAAAAATATAATCGGTATAATGCAGTTGCAAATATATTCACATTCCCAGATATTATTCCTCATAGCTAGATTAAGTTTTATAACAGTAGGAGAATGAATCCAAATGTTGATAAATGCATAAGCAAATGAAAATAAAGTAAAACCAAATTTCGGAATGTTGAGTAACAAGATAAAAAAGTGAAAATGTTTGTCCATCTCTTTAGATACCAATTTAAGCATAGTCACCTTTATATAAGCACAATCCCCGAGACTAAATATGCACCCATTAATTTCTGCTTGATTGTAATGGCATTCCACATTCCAAACAACTTTGTCTTGATCATTATCGTCGTCACTGATAACACAAGCACACAAAAAGCACAAGCAAAAACCCATCAAAGGTGAACTTCAGGCTGGTACCACAAAAATGAGAACAAAAACTAACATGAGGAAAAGCTTGTGAGTATTGCTTACACTGAAGGAAGCTTTTCGCATTTGGATCTTTGACTCTGTAAACGCCAAGACTTTTAGCATCAGAACCAGCATCAGTAAAATCAAACATACCAACAATTGACAATTTAAATACTCTTATGAGTTTTGATCAGCACAACAAATAAATACAAAACTATGACACAGTCCCAAAAACATGTAAGCTTGAAAGCAAATTCTTTACAGGCTCTTCGCGTCAAATAAGAAGAGAAGAGCATTTGCATAGTATTCTTTCTTGGAAGTTTCGGTGTTTACTTTAGCTTGTATTTTAAAGGAAATATTTCAACTTGGATCACTTCTACAGTTTCCCACTCTTTTTTTCTCTTTTTCAGACAATGTAGGAGAGCAAAAACAAATTGAAAATACTTCAACAGTGTCATGGATGTGCGAAAGGAAAACCTGAAGACAAAAAACAAGAATTAGCCTGCCTGTGGCAGGGGTTAACTCCACAGTTAATCAACTAGAGCATAGAATATAGTATATTCAGCTGCATAAGCACGCTTTGAACTGAAAGTTAACTCCTGACATATTATCACAATTATCTATGATGTTCTGAACCCCGCGTCTCAGCGGGACTTCAACTAGGTATTGATGATGATGATGATCTATGATGTTTTGATCTGAGCAGAACAAATTCTGACCAGTCAGTTTCTTTAAGTCAATCTAATATACATAAAATAGAATTGTTGATACTGAAGATAAAACCACGTCAAAAAGCATATAAAAATTGGAGAAATATGGATCACCTTCATCTCATACCGCCAATTCCACCTTTCTTCAGCTTCATCTTTAGGGACTGGATCTCCAATGAAGGAACAACGTTTGAATTTCTTACATTTTTTCCCTGAAGTTTGGGGTTTAGTCTTCTCAGAAGAGTACATCTTTGCCGTCCTTTCTTCAGCTGATTTAGACAAATCGGCAGTGAGATGACCTATTTTGTCATTTTCGGAATCAAGACCAGAGTCGACCATTCTGGGGCATTGTTCAGAAAATTTTTCATCCAGCATTTCAACAACAAAATCTTCTGAGTGAGTTTTGATCCTATTAAGAGGCCATTCTCTCACAGAATCAGATAATCCACAAGAATCTGCACATTCTTTGTTTTCCCCTAAAGCATCTAACTGAATACTTCCGGAACAAGTTTGCAACAATTTGTCTGATATAGTGTCAACAAAAATTTTAGAAGATTGGTTGTTAGGACTGCTTTCAGTTTCCAAAGTACATTCTGTCGAGCTTCTCAGTTGCGTTTCTTCACAGACTCCTGAGACATGACATGTTGTAGGCAAAGCTTTTACGAAATTGTCATTTTCAATACAGTCTGACTGCCTAAGAGGGCTCTTCAACACATTTTCATTCAAGCCGTCCACATTTGAACCAACTTTTCCTTCTTCAATTTCTTTTTCTTTCCTGCAGGACAACCAGTGCCACAAAGATTCCTATCATAGGTAAACTATCACATGAAAGGTGAAAAATGAGATGATAAAATCGGTAAACGATAATGGTGATTGTTACTTACTTCACTATCAAGCCTTGACACTTGGATCTTTGGCTCTGAATAACCATAAATCACAGGTAGAAGTGAAGATGTAAGTTTGTTTCTTGTTGGGTACATCCGTATGTGCAAGTATTGCTTAAAATATCGTACACTTTCCCAATTAAATTGCTCTATTTTGGAAAACTAAATAGAGCAACAAAGCCTTCAGAATTACGGGAAATTTTAGTAAATGAATAACGACTCACGCTAGCAAATAATTCAGGCTTGAGTAATGTTGTCAAAAACCATATTAGATGAATCCCAGCTTTAAATTCAAACCGAGGTTTGGCAGAAAGTTGAAATCATTCGAAACTTTTTTTTTTTTTTTTGGCTTGGAAATTTTGGATGAAAAACTCAAAAATGAAGATAAAAAACAAAGAAAATTGAGGTAATAACATCCAGACTAAAGAACCTAGCTTGAGTTGATGACAAAAGAACATCATCAGAAACAACCAAGCACAAACCCGTTATTCAAATGTTTAGTTTTGCCTTTGAGAAAGTTTAGTTAAAAAGTCAATTTCTTATAAGGCCCAAGATAAAGTGTTGGTCCCACTCTTGATCAAATCAAAACTTGTTCACCAGTACCAGCACCTTGATTCACTTATTAGTTTTGGTTTTTGTATCTTTTAAACAAAAAGAAAATAACATGTTTAATTTTTAATATTAATATAATTGCATTTTTATTATTAGTAATAATTAAACATTAAATAAAATTTAAAATTAATTGTATTAATTAATTAAACAAATAATATTAGTTTATATGTAATAAACATTAATAAAAATTATTATATTTTAATAAAACTAAATAAGTAAATAATTTATTAAAAATTTATAAGCTAATAAAAAACCGCAATAAAACACTCAAAAAAGAACAATTAGAGTTACAACACAAACAAAGACATTAACGACGGAAAACATCAGAAAATCTTGAAGTTGCCTTGAATTCGACACTGAGTGATCCACAAATCTATAGTAATCTTTTCTTGTTAAAACTTAAAAGATTTTTTAGCTCCAAAGCAAATATTTGGAGGATCAAGCAGTGAAGGACCAAGCAACTTTAATGATTTAATAAAATGAATTGACTGAATTCCCGTGTGATTATTACTACCTTGAAATTGTGTTTTCATGCTATAAAGTTTACTGTATATTCAAATTTCTAGATGTTTTCTTAGTGTAACAAAAAGAAAATTAGAACCAAAATAAATGGATATCCAATTCCAGGATTAGAATTTAGGTGACGTCAAGCCAACCCAATTGAGGACCCCCGAAAGAAGGTAAGTAAGTTTAATGTAAGGCTTTTAGGGTTGAAAACCCGAAGCAACAAAAATCGGCAGCAAATCAATAAAAGACACGAAAGGCAACAATTTCCCATCTAATAACGAGAACTTAGCTGTCGCCGACAATTGTCTACTAGTATCTGAAGAAGAAATCAGCATTCTGCTACAAACCGCCGTCGGTTGACCACCGACAGGCATTGATAAATGACGGCAAGCCTGGACATTAAGAGCCCAAACGAAGCAGAATTGAAATATGTAAACATGCAAAAGTGGAGGATTACGCTACGTACCTTAATTGTAGGGGACTTCATCTTGAATTTACGAAGTCGAGCACGATCACGAGATGATGGAGTCAGCCTCGGTGACCTTCTCACGTACATTTCTTCGAATAGCTCCTCACCATTCTTAAGCTCTCTCTTTCTCTTCCCGGCAGCCTTTTGTCCGAATTCAACCACACTGGTCTCTGCACAACCGCTCCTCAACCTCCGAGACCTCGTCAAGCTTTTGAATTCAACAGTTCCGTTCGAAACGTTTCGCGAAATGGGGGAACAGAATCTAGGAGATCTTCTCATTTGGATGTGCCATTTGTTGGATTTCTTTATACGGTCACCCACATTGCGGGTTTTAGTAGGAGATGGGGTGAATCTTGAGGATCTTCTCAGTTTCTTGGGGTCGTAGCTATTCAAGGGAACTGGTTCGCAGCTACTCCCATTATCAACCAAGATCAGATCTAAAGACTCTGGACTAGTCGGTGAGCTCATTGTGAGCTCCACAGAGAAAGGGCTACGAATCTTGAGAACTAAAATTGAGAAGAGGAAGCGACGTTTCTTGAAAAGGAAAATTGTCTGAAAAAAAAAAGAGTGACGAATGAGGAAAATTGGGTATAAATTGGAAAAGATTATTTTGACAAATGCCGCAGACAGACACTAACAACAAAAGTTAAGCATCTAACTCAGGGTTTGAATCACTTAACTATTGGGTTAAGCCCAATTAGAAATTTTAAAAAATAAACTTTGAAATCTTGCTTTAGAATTTTATTAAAATATATCAATTTCAAACTTTATAATCTCCCGCCTAATTAAATACTAATGAGTGTTATTATTATTTAGTTAAAATAAATTTATCACATAATTAAATTTGTTATTTGATTATAATAACTAAATTAATACACAACAATACCAAATAAAAATTACTCTAAGACACGAGGTATAAAAAAGTTTAATAATACGCAGTCTTACTCTTAACTAGCAGAGAGGTTGTTTATAAATGATCCACGTGAATGAATGAAAATAAAAATGAAAATGAAAAAAGAAAATGAATAGTTAAATAAATGAATAAATAAATAATAAACGAAAGGAAAATTAAAAGAAAAAACAAATAAATAAATAAATAAAATAAACATAATAATAATATAGGAAAAAATTAAATACAATAAAAATACCTAATATATATAAACAATAGTAAAAAATAATTATAATAATCATTCTTTATAATCATATACATAAACATAATAATAATAATAACAGTATTAATGCTAATGCTAATGCTAATAATAACTTAATAAGGATATCAATAATAATATTAATAATAACAAAAACAATAACAATAATAACAACAACAACAACAATAATAATAATAATAATAACAAAAACAAGAACAATAATAACAATAATAATAATAATAATACGTAATTACCATTAGAGCTAACTACAATAGACAAAAGTTAGAAAATATAAGAGAACTACCAGGGTCTATTTACGAGAGATCCTTTACCTAAATTTTAGAATATCAAAAATTTTTATTATGTGTTATATTCCTAGTAAATTTTAACATTGTCAAATAATTAAATTAATCCACACTCAAATAACAACAATTTCAATGTTTGAATTCACAA